>JBBBDQ010000845.1:1887500-2305000 GCA_037127315.1 Ascarosepion bandense
AAGGAAGGAAAACTTATGAATTAATATTAGCCCCCACAAAGCCCTGATCTCAACCGTATTTAAGATCTATGGGATATTTAAGATAAAAAAAAATTCATAAATCTAATATTACTTCGCAAGACACACTCTGGGGACAAATACATGCTACTTGGTAGGTGTTACCATTAGATACATTGAAGAAGCTTGTGATATCAATGCCTGACAGAATGAAGGCTGTGATCAAAGCAAAAGACTATTATTGTATAAATATACATTTATTTTGTGAATAGTATTTTTCTTGATAAAGTATTCGTTGAGTAAATTGAATAAAATTACTAAATTGCTTATTTTCTGTCAATATGCCTCATAAAAGTTTAAATAGTTCTTGTCCTAATACATTTACACAGCACTATATATATATATATATATATATATATATATATATATATATATATATATATTGGTTTAAAGTTTCATCTATCATATAATAAAAATGGCAATCAAATATTTAACATATTAAATGACAAATCTAATATATAATGTTATTTCCTACATTTATGTTCATATAACAGAAGATCAGATTTTTTTTCTGGATATTTGGGAATACAAATCTATTATCTGCACTTCTGCTAATATTTCTTACCCTACTTGTTACTTTTTATCTATTCGTCAATGTATTTTTTATTCACAAAAAGCTAGGAGACCTAGAGACATAAGATGGAGTCGACGACCAAATGTTAATATAAAAACAATGTTGAAATTAGAAGGCCTCTTCCTGACATGGCTCGAACATGCCTGAGAATCTATAAAGAGTAGAAATTGGATAAACATTTATGTAAGCGTAAGAAAGAAGAGAACTTCTATTCTAAGTGAACATCTATTTCAGAAAGAACACATCACAATGTTAATTATTGCTTTCGTTATGACTGTTTATTTGCACGACACTGAAAAGTCTTTCTCTATTTAGACTTAATATAATAGGTATTAAGGACATTCTTTAGTCTGGGTTTAGGTCTCATTAAGACAATAACCCTTTACACTAAATGAATTTATGTGATTACTAAAAGAAATAATTTTTCAAAACATGTGATTTGAGCGTTCAATTGTGGAATTCCCTTCCACATGATTGCTTCCCCGACGGCTACAATCTCCAGGAGTTTAAATATAAGGTCAATAGACACCTCCTAACACACTAACTCTCTCCTATTCTTTCAAACACTCTTCCCATCTGCCCATCCCTCATCCTCGGTATCCTTACCCATCTATCACCTTCCTTCTGATATTTCCTACACCTAACCACTCCTCCTCTTTACCTTCCCCTATCTGGCCCCATGCGCAATAGTGGCAATGAAATGCCTTGCTTGGGTTGATATGGTTAAAAAAATATAGTCATGCTTTTCAAAATAACATCTATATCAGTTATATATAGACGATAATCTCTATGAGAAATATATATATTTTTTTTAATCATTTCACCCCGAGCAAGGCGAAAATGCCACTAATGTGCAGGGGGTTACATAAATGTAAAAATATTAATTAGAAAAGAGTGAGAAGAACAAACTAGTTAGAAAGGAACAATAGAAAGTTGAGAAAGCAGGTGCGATGACATACATAGGTGGAAAGAAAGGGAAGGTTATACAGGGGAGTGGAGAGAGCTATAGGCCAGTGGTTAGTAGATGAGTATTGACTTTGCATTTAAATTTCTGGAGGTTGTAGCCGTCAGGAAAGCAAGAATACGGGAGTGAGTTCCACAGGCGGGAAGTACGAGAGAGGAAGCTGCAGGAGTAGAATTGTCGTCTGCATTTGGCTAACCTGACTGTGAATGGGTGGGACCCAGTTGCCAGTCTGGTTGCACGGGTAAACACCTGTTGAGGAGGCATCAGTGACTTAAGCTCATCCGAGCAGAAGCCATGAAAGTATTTATAGAAGAGACAGAGGGAGGCCACATTTCGATGATGAGGAAGTGGCTGCAGTCGAGTCGCCAGATCAGTACCTACCACATTACAGACTCTCCTTTGGAGCTTGTCAAGAACACTGAGGAGAACGGCAGGGGCACCTGACCATAAATGGCAGCAGTACTCCATGCACGGACGGATGGTTGACTTGTATATATGCAGGATGGATTCAGGTGGAAAAAAACATGACATTGTCTCAATTTTCACATGAAAAATATTAGTGTTTATTCAAGATACAAACGATATATGTTTTTATAACCTTAAAGAATTTTAGAATATTTTAGTCATCTTAAGAAAGGCAATAAAACCCCCATACTCCAGGGTTAGTGAGTGTGGCAGATTAGACTAAATGCTGTTACAAATAGACAACAAAATATAAATAGCAATTGAAAAGAACTTAAGTATTAATCTTGCATTTAAATGTGTGAAAATTAAAAAAGACGGAAGTGAGTTTCCAAGAATGATGTGCCATAAAAAAAAGACTCTTAGCATTGAACTTACTGTTAATCTAGCCATTTCAGTTGTAAATGAGGAGACCTTGTCGCCAAACTATTACTACGCTTATCATAGAGGTATGTTCATCAAAACAACTACAATGGAATGATTTATAGGAATACCAAGAAACTACGTTACGTTGGTGAGAGTGACTGAAACCGAGATGCCAAGTCAGGACCGATAAAATAACAGATTTCTTTTTTTATTATTTTTAGAGCTTACTGTTTTATTTCATTTTTGTATGGGCCAAATTAGGTCAATCGTTTAAAATTTACTTAAAGCTTTGAAGATACCAAAAGATTTCAAAAGGGATTCTGGGAGATGAGATTCTGACATTATTTGGTAGGAAAACACGAAATAGTGGAAAACATTACACGAAACGATATTGTATTCTTGTCGTTTTTTCTAATCAAAGCACATATTGTTTGCATTCTGTGATTTAGGATTATTGAAAACACATGATAACGATAGAAATGTAAGGAAACACATTTAGTCAGACAAGCCCAGGACGGGAAGATGTATATTCCACAGAGATACCTTGTTTTTTCTCCCATTGTAACGCATTGCACACCAGTGGCAGTCATGCCTTGCTTGGGCTAAAATGATTAAAAAACAAAGAAAGGCAGATACACCCAAATTGCACTAAGAATGCATTTCACGGATTATTTGACTTTCAGTATTCACTTTTTCTTATTTTAGAAAGACGGGATTTCACACTAATCAAGAAAAAAATCCCACTATGTACTTTTATATATTTCTGTATTTTCATTGTTCTATTCAGTCAGTTAAGTGACATAGGTGATACACGATTTGGGCTATCATGTCTCTTTCGAGACATGACTGACTGGGCTGAAGATTATCCCGCAGTTGGTTGCCATTGCTTTCTGGAGTAGACAAATTGCCAGCCAAGGATATAGAACCTAATGTGTCCTATTATTTAACCCATTACTGGAGGGAGGAAACTGGTTAATACCTTTCTCAAGCGTATATGTGCGTAAGTAACTGCAAGGAATTCAACTGGAATTCGAAATTGGATCCCCAATTATCATTCCAAGTCGATAGCCATTGCAACCCAACCCACATCCTTGTACTATTAGCTGGGTTGATAATATAGTAATTTGCGTAGTTCGTTAAGTGTTTTCTTTTTATGCCAAAGTACATTCTTCCAGTTGTCTCTATTTGTATTGATAATGCGACAAAGAGAAAATGACATTTTTAGCCGACATAATTATTGTCGATTAAATTGATTTTTTTGTTTTATTTTGTTGAATTTCAATTTTTGTCTGAGGTTTCAATGAAAAAGAAATTAATTAGAATAAAAATTGCGATCATGGCGAGTCTTTTATGCAAATATGTCTGTTAGGGAAGCACATGTAATTTATCAGAAATTTAAACGACGGTCTCCATGGTAATATAGACTGAAGATAACCATAGATTTTCAAGATAAATTTTGTAGTATCTTTTACACTGTTTATTAAATCCATTACCTTGAGTCTTCATACGTGTTCCCATGGAAATAGTGCGCTATAAACATAACCTACTCAAACAGAGTGTGAATTCCGTATTCAGCAACGTGACACGTTATATTACCAATATATACACAATGAAATTATTCTCTTGAGAGTTTAGTCTCATTGTCTCGTAAGTATCAAATGGAATTCCTTATTCTGGAACTATAGTACTTAAAACGTCTGCTAAATTTCTAGAAAATATTTATTTCCTGTAAATAATTGGAAGTATTTTAGCTGTGAACATTATTTCGCCAATAAACGTCTTTCTATCTAAGCAAGTTGCAAAAAACCATATACTTTATTTAGATTAAACATCTTCATAAAATTTTATAAGTCAGGAATTGTTATCAACCGGATAAATTACATACAGCCTAAACTTTACATAAATCTCTTAGTGATGAAAATATATGCTACCCAATATATATATATATATATATATACCACGAATTCGTGTGAAATCCTTTGTACAATAAAGACGGCAGCTGATACTTCCGACTTACTATGAAATAACGTGTCTGCTTTAATTTTTCTTATATATATATATATATATATATATATATATATATATATATACTCAAAGAAGCAAGTCAGAAATGTCAGCAATACGAAGGCGGCGGAGTATATAATAAGAGGAGAGTGAAGAAAAAGAGGAACAAGTCACAGAGTTTGGTTGAGTTTGGGTAAGAAAATGATGGGAACACTGGTGTGAAGAGGGCTGTGTGAGAGTAGAGTGGAAAGGGAGAAGAACAAGATACAGGGGCATCAGAGAAAGGATGGCAATCTAGACGGTAAGAGATGTCAAATGATGTTGCATTTATGTTGCTATCAAGGAAGCAAGTATACGGAAGTATATATATATATATATATATATATATATATATATATATATATATATATATATCGTTTGAATTATTCACGAATGTTTGCGACGTTGTGTGCCAAAACATATTCCATCATGCTACACCAGAAGAACACCATCATGGCTCTCAGACGATTTCTGCGACCACATCCCTCCTCGTAGATTTTTATTTGACTCCGGTGATTGCAGTTACTTTGATTATTATATTTTTTGTGAACTTAAGGAAGAGATAAAAGAATTCTTGTAACACCCAAATTGAGCTGAAAGCATGGATTATAGTAGCATTAATCAGTCACCCGCCATACGTGATACACCTTTGGGCGATCATGTCTCGAAAGAGGATATGACTGACTGGGCCGAAGATCCCGCAGTAATTTACCATTGCTTTCTGTGGTAGACTAGTTGCCAGCCAAGGTTATAGAACCCAATCTGTTCTCTTAACCCATAACTGGAGGGAAGAAATGGATTATTACATTTCTCAAAGGGTATTTGCACGTAAGTGAATCCAAGAAATCACCTGGAATTCGAAATCGTCTTCTCGATTTCTCGTTCCGAGCCGATATCCACTGCACAGCAAGGCACATCCGCACATGGTAGCATTAACCAACTTAAATAAAGAGACCGTACACAGGAGATTCCAAAATTATCTCGAGGTCGTGGTTGGCGTCAATTGCGGTTTTTTTTAATGATCTTTTGTATTTAAGATAATTTTGGTGAAAATACTTTTTAAAATAAGATGAATTATTATTTTTATGTGAACATCATTTAGACGTCAATTCATCCATAGCACCCTGTATATACGTAGATCAGCACAATTTTCTCTTTGAACCATTCCAGATATATTATATTCATTTTACAAGTTTTCTCCAGTTAGATGTTTGATACTATCCAACATATTCTGTTGATAAATATTTTACACAGTTTACGTTCTCAGTAAAATGCACAATAAATCCATTGAATCAAAATCGGAATTTCATATGTAGAATCCACTGTTCATAGATCAGAGTAATCCAAATGAAAATTAATGAATATATAGAATTAAAGTGGAGAAGTTTGTCTCTTAACCCTGTATTGTCATTTTAGTCATGCCGACTTCAAAATTCGTAAGGAAATTATGATAATACCTTCACTCTTCAGTGTCATTTCATTCTTGCTACTGTTTTCCTTTTTTTGGTATCGATGTTTCTCCACATCAATTCAATTAACGTCTTATCGTTATCTTGATATCGAGCACCTTATAACAAATATCGTCTTGCGTAAAATGCTTTTCCACCAGCTAACTACAAGAAAGCTATTTTAGCACTGTATAACATTACAATTTACAATTACTAATAAATATACAGTTTAATATTCATCAGACCAAAGATTACATCAATAGAACCTTGACAATACTTTCCACGACTATATTTATTTCATATTTAAATGTGTTAATGCTGATTGGGTTTTTAACGTTCTTTGTTCTTATGTAAAAGTGAGATATGTTTAGTAAACTTATTTTGCTGAGCCACACTTAGTAAGACCTGCCTTGATTCAACCCTCACTATTACAAAGTGATCATTTCATACGCAAATATGAGCAGGATTGGGCCGAAAACCAGCGTATATCTAATTCTTGGTTTTTCTTTCATAGAAAGTATGCACTGTGTAAATAAATACAAATTGTTATAAACTGTTTTCCATCACTTAATTCAGAACTAAATGTCTACGTAATATCTCACAAATATTTTTTGTTTCTAATTCAATATTTCTATCTTAAAAGTAGAACCAACAAAGTATATATACCATCATGCTGTCATTGTCTCCAATTATGAATCTAAATATGAAACGAATCATTTTTCCTAATTTTGAGGATACAAAAAAACAAAGAATTTTCTCTCATTATTTTGAATTCAGATTGTTTAACACATTGTTTGTATAATTGATTTCTGACACGGTTCCACATGTTTATTTTGCTTTATCATTAAAATACCTATTTCTGCTGAAATCAAAGCCTAATGGGTTGTTTATTTTGTCGATTAAACAATCTGACTATTTTAAAAAGAGCTCGCAAAAAATCAAGATAAAAAAATGGCGAAGATTTGTTATGGTGTGAATGTAAGTTTTTATCATTTAATTCAGAGTATTAGAAACTATAATTCGTTAGTTTCTATTCTAATTCTATTATTTGTTTTTCATGTGAAGACTTCCGCTGCTGTATTTTTCCTTGTTTTATACTATTTTTGTAGCATTCTCTATTTTTCTCTTTTCAAATATTGTTTTCTTTGTTAGTTGTGCACTTCATCATTTATATTTCTGACCTTTGAGTTATAATTTTTCTTATGTTTCCTTTCTGGTCTCTGCAATTTATACTTTTCTCTTCTTCACATTTTTACTCTGTCCTTCTTTGCTGTTACTTTTTAACTTTTTACCCATTTATTCACCAGCTTATAACCTTTTAATTTTTTATTCTTCACTATTTTTGCCTCTAGGTTGGGTCACTCTGTTTTTTCCGCCTGAAAACATCCTGCACATATACAAATCAACCATTGGTCCGAACATAGAGTACTACTGTCATATATGGTCAGGTGATTCTGCTGTTCATCTCAGTGGTCTACAGGCTCCAAAGGAGAATCGGTACCGTAATAGGTACCGACTTTGCGCCTCGGCTCTAGCCACTTCTCCACAGACAGGCTTTGTCTTCCCTCTGTCTGATCTATAAATATATTCATGGCTTTTGGTCGGACGAACTTAAGTCACTGGTGCCTCTGCAAATGGTGTTTACTCGTGCAACTAGACTGGCAACTGGGTATCACCCATTCACATTTAGATAAACCAGATGTAGACGACAATTCTACTCCAGCAGCTCCTTTCTCGAACTTCTCGCTTGTGGAACTCGCTTCCATATTCTTGCTTTCCTGACGGCTACAACCTCCAGGAATTTAAATGCAATGTCAATACTCATCTTTTAATCACTTTACTCCAGTTCTTTCCTCCCCACTCTGTATATCCTTTCCTTTCTCTCCACTTTTGCAATTGTCATCACATCAGTATTCCCATTCTTTTCTTGCTCCTTTCTAACTGGTTAGTCTTTCTCTTCACTCTCCTCCTATCTAATCTGTTTACTCTTATGTAGCGCCCTAATACTTTTAATCTTATGTAGCCGCCTAATCTTTTTACTCTTATGTAGCCCCATGCACACATCAGTGGCCTTTCTCGGAGTGATACGATTAAAAAAAAGATAAATCAATTTTGTTCTCTCGTTTTTATATTTATATTTTGCGTTTTATCTGTTCTGTCGTTTTTAGTTAAATTTTTTCCGTTTAAAAATAAATACTTGATTTTACACCTTGTGTTTTATATTTTGTAAATAACTTTTCTCATGTTTGTTGCATTTTTTTCCTTTCATTTTTTCTCTTACACCTTTAGATTCATTTTAGCGTTTAAGTCTTACCTGTTTATCTATTCCTGCCTTAAAGTGATTTTTAGTTTATCTTTACCGCGTTTATATTTCGCTTTTTCATATTTATTTCTTAAATTTATGTCTTTCTATATTTTGACTTTTCATCATGTGCTTTCATTCTTTCCTTTCTTTTCAGAAAAGACGATTGATTTTTTCATGCCTGGGATTTCTGTTATGATTCCTTTCTCTTTCTCTTTCTTTATGTCTCGATCTTCAATATGTTTCTTTTTTTACGACTTCTAGTTCATTATTTCCTTTAGTACATTATCTTCAATTTCTTCTTTTTTCGTAATATTCAGTCAGTCATTTGAGTGCTATACGTGATACACGCCTTGGGCGATCATATCTCGAAAGTGACATGACTGACTGAGCAAAAACTTATCCCGCAATAGGTTGCCATTAATTTTTGCGGTAGACTGTTTACCGACCAATCTGTCTCATCATTCAACCAATAACTTGAAGGAAAAGTGAGGGATTAATTCCTTTCCCAAAGGTTATTTGTGCGCAAATGAATGCAACGAATGCAACTGGAATTCGAACTCACCTCTCCGATTTTCGTTGCAAATAGATATATTCACTCCCCCATAACGCACATCTGAATATGTAATTTTTCCCTGGATTTGCTTACAGACAGAATTTTTAACATTTCTCTTTAATATCACATTTTTTCTTTTATATTCATATTTTCTTATTCTGCTTTTTCGTCATGTTCTTTCATTTTATTTTCTTATTGCTTTTCAGAAAAGACGCTTGATTTTTTTCATGCCTGAAATTTCCGTCTTGTTTTTGTTTTTCTTCTTTTTTCGTTATATCTCGATCTTCATTATCTTTCTTTTTTTTATATTTTACGCCTTTTATTTTATTGTTTCCTTTTACTATTTACTCATTAATTTCTTTTTTTCTTAATATTGGAAATCCTTTTTTCCCTTGGTTCTCTTAAAGTCAGGATTTTTAATATTTCTCCATACTATCACATTAGTTTTCTTTCTCACTTCGAATTCTAGCTTTTTGTCCATTTTTCTTTTTCCTATTACATCATTTTGTCATACTTTAGTTTCTTTCTTTTCGAATTTACATTTTCTTCTTTACAATTCTTTCTGTCCTTTTATTCATTGCCTTTGTGATATTTCTTCGTATTCTTCGTACTTGCATTTTCTTTCGATTTTGCCTTTACAGCTTTTCTTTATTTTCGTCTTTCTGTTAAACCTTTTTTTGTTCCTTTACGTCTACGTTTTCATATTAATTCTTACTTGTCCATTAAAAGTTTCTTCCTTTATTTTCTTTCTTTTCTTGCATTTGGGTTTTGCCTTTTAGCAGTTTAATCTTTTCCTTTTACGTCCTTTCTTCACATAATTTATATTTCTCCTTTTTATTGTTTACTTTTCTTGCCTTAACATCATCGTTTTTTCTCTTTTTTTCATGAGATCAAATTTAATAATTTCGTATGTTCTTGAATTTTTATATTGCATTTCCAATTTGTTTTATTAAATTGACTTAACCTTCTTCTCGTTAACGACTTAATGAATTGCCTTTAATTATGTTCCTATTTTTAGTTTCTTCTTAAATTTTTATCCTTTCATCGTTTTTACAGATGTTGCTTTTTCATTGTCAGGTCATCCAATACAATGCACAAAAACTGTTCAAAAGAAAATGTTACCAGCAGAGATTTCTACAATTAAGGAGGTGAATGTAAGGAAGCGTTATGAGGAAGAGTAGAATAGGCAACGTTTGACATAAAAGATCAAGACTTTAGTATTTAGGAAAGCATTGAATACTGCTGCCATATCTGGTCGGGTGCCCCTGTTGTTCTCCTCGGGCTTCTCGATAAGGTTCAGAGGAGGGTCTGTAATGTGATAGATACCGACTTGGCAGACCGCCTGCAGTCTCTCTCCCACCGGCGAGACGTGGCTTCGCTGTGTCTCTTCTATAAATACTTTCACGGCTTCTGCTCCGATGAACTTAGATCACTGGTGCCTCCTAAATACGAATTTGCACGAGATACTAGATTAGCAACTAGATCCCACCCTTTTACAGTGAAACCGATAAAATGCAGCCGTAACTTCTACTCCAACAGTTTCTTTCCTCGCACTTCCCGACTGTGGAATTCTCTTCCAAATGATTGCTTCCCCGACGGCTACAATCTCCAGGAGTTTAAATGTAAGGTCAATAGACACCTCCTAACACACTAACCTGCTCCCATTCTATCAAACACTCTTCCCATCTGCCCGACACTCATCCTCGCTATCCTTACTCATCTATCACCTTTCTCCTGACATTCCCTATGTCTATCCACTCCTTCTCTTTACCTTCCCCTATGTAGCCCCATGCGCAATAGTGGCAGTGGAATGCCTTGCTTGGGGTGAGATGATTAAAAAAAAAAAAAAGCCTTTACTGGCGAGTTTGTTCAGCAAATTAAAAGTTTCAGCAAAGGATTTCTCCGACCGGAAACTTTTATCAAATTAACACGAAGTAGAAGGTTAACAGCCGACACTTGTGCATGGATGTTCCTAGCTGAGATATTCCCAGGTGGTGGCATGAAAAACAAATTCGACCAAACATCTGTCATAGTAATATCTACAGAGTTGTGAGAGGTGAGAACATTTTGTCTGAGATAAGTTTTGCAGGATAGAGAATATTTCACCATCCAAAAAGCCACGTATGTTTGTTTGGTTTTGTATCGAGAAATGTTATTTCTTTTTCGCTACCATTGTCTTCTGCCTTCAATGACCAGTTATATTCTGTCTTCACTCTCATTTATTTGTCATACGATTTGTATTTTTAATGTTCGCATTATCTTCGGTTTTACTGTTAAATAGTCGCTTTAATCACCTGTTTCTACTTTTCGATGTTCAGCCATCAAATTATATGATTGTTATTACGCCCGGGGTTTCGTTGGGACTACGGTAGCCGGGATGCAATCAGAGAGTAAAAAAAAATATTCCAGGATTCAATAAAAAGTTGATATAAGAACAATTGGAGGGGCTTTCTCCAATTCTTGACGTCAGTAAACGCAGTGAGAAAGAGGACAATAGGCAGACACAGAACAATAGAAGACGACACGGAAATATCTTATCAAAATACTTTATTTACTGTTTTGGTATCTCCCCTTTTTCTATGATAATGGACTCGACTTGTGTATACATATACTCCTCCCAGTACCGTGACTGACCAGGAAGTTACCAAACGATACCGAAGTTTCACAAAGATTACCACGTCAGCAGTCATAGTAGCTCTGAGCTCCAATCAATCAGAATAATATTATAGGTATATACTACTTCCAGCACGGCTTCACTTCAAAGAATTATATAAGTTAAAATCTTTTTTATACTTTAATTTTAATTTTTATTATTTTTTATCAATTTTCTGAATTTTAATTTTTTAATTTTAATTTAATTTAAATATATTTAAATTTAAATTGTATGTAAAATTTCCTAAAAAAATGTTCTATAATATTTATCCCATTTATTCAAACCAAAAACCGCTATGTTTTATTTTCAACAAGGTTGTTTCTATGGATACAGGCGTTTTCTTTTTTCTTTTTCTTTTCTTTTCTTTTCTTTTCTTAGATTACTGCCCTGTCAAGCATCCCTTTCCCCTTTTACTTCCATTTTCACTTCCTTCCTTTTACTTTTTGTCTTCCCCCTTCCATTTCGACCAGACATGGCTAAATTTCAACATTTAAATCTCGACTCAGTTAAGAAGTAGGGGTTTTCAAAAAATCTAAAAATAGACATAGATTTCTGTCTGCTTTCTTATTAATCCCACCCCTTTAATTTTCCGTGATGATAGTTTCTTTTTAACTTCCGCCAGTAAAATATCTTTGTTCATTTTGTTATTTGATATTTTTGGAATAAATTCGTTGCGGATGACTCTAGAAATTTCTCGTAGGAATTTTTCGTAGATATTTCACGTAGAAATGGCCATTCAGCTAATTTGAACATCGGAATTTGTTTTATTTTATAACTGGCTCTGTAATTTGAATATAAGTTGCATTGAGCCATGACCTCCTATAATATTACCAAGGCCGAAGCGATGAAATGTGACGTCACGGTAGTAGAGTCATGAATTAGCGTAGCAGCCGTGTCTTTCACTTCATGACAATGTTCATAATCACAAAGTCGTTTTTTAATAAAGATTTTAAAACTTTTATAATGTAACAAGAAAGAAAAAAAGAAAGACACATGTTTTGATTTATGCTGGTTTTATTAATTTTAATTAAAATTAAGAAAAACAATATTTAATAAGAAAATATAAACATTATTGTTGGCTACTGACTGTCGGTTGTGTTTGTAAATAAACACAGTTTTAAAGATAAAACTCTTTGATTATTCGTCTAAATTCTAAAATTTTAACAAACACTGCTTAAATTTTCATATTTTTAATTTAATTATGAAAAATCACAATCAATTTTGTTTTAATTGCAAGAAATTTTAAATCAGAATCACTCAAATATAGCAATCAAGCAACCATTAGAATTTAGGAACATACAATAAGCAAAAATAAATAAGCAAATTAATTAAAATATTAATAAATGCAACAATTTAAATTCAAGCAAATTAATGTTCAAGCTAAATAAGTTTAAGTTACTGCTTTTTAAAAATCGAATTTATAAAAAATTTTTTATGTATCAAAATTCAATTGAATGTTTGAAGTTTTCTTTTCTTACTTAACATCTTACAAGTAATATTATCATTTTCCTTGCTACAAAGATTAGTTAATAATGCATTAGAAGAGCTCCAGATAATCATTTTTTCAATGCTGTGACCTTCACCATATGAGTCAACATGAAAAAAAGTTCATCATTAGCCAAAACATCCAATGTTATGTACGTAGACAATTTTCTTTGATTCATTGAATGAAGAAAAGAAGGATTCTTTACAAGTTTATTAATAACAATATAATTGTATAGTACTAAATTTGTTGTTACATCATTGGGATATAACAGAGAACCTCTATTAATTCCTTGAAAATTACTGTTTATATCAGGTCTCTTCCTGATACTAAACTTTTACAACTATAACATTTCCATTTTTTTAAAAACGGCATAACAGCAATAAATAACCATGAATCGAACGAATTAACGATAGGATAGCTAAATCTGAAATAGATTTTTTAAAAAGTCTTGAGAACTTTTAATCCAATAGATTTAATATCAACAAATAAATGTCTTTAGTGAAATTCTGCTAAAAACAACGGAGTTCGAATTTTAAAATAATATTTTGAAATATTTTGCATCCATTGTTAATCCTACTGGATGAAATAAAAAGATAAATTTTTACCTTTCAAAAAAGATACACTTAAAACATTCTAGGATATTTGGTAATTCAATAATATGTTTAAAATATTTTAATACTAAAGAATGAAAAAAAAAGTAAAAATTAATGTTTCTGTTTAATTTATGATGTTAAACTCTTTATAAAAAAATCATTTTTTTGCAAAAAATTTTTTGGTTAATGTTTTACTTACTAATTAATTTTTTAAAGATTAAAAAACCTTAAACCAACTATAAAAGAGTTATTCTTCAGTTAAAATTCTATTTTTTTTATTTCCAATTCTTTTCTATGGATTAATTCGATAATTAACTTCAAATTATCAAACTAGGAAAAAATGTTTGGAAAATATTTTTGAGGGTGTTCATTTTGTTTTGTGCTAAATATTTTTTTAAAATTAAATATTCAAAAACTTAGGTTTTAAAATTCAAGTGTGATCTGATTTACGCCTACATGTTTCAAATAAATTCAAAACTTATTCAGAAATAATAGGTTTAAACAAAATTTAAATCATCATTTTCAAGTTTTAATTTTCGGTAATAGTGACTTGACTCATGACTTTTGTAAGAAATAAGTTCACGGAGTTTTCAAATAAAAAACCTTCAAAGTAAAACAAATTCTTTTAAAATTGACTAAAAAATAAATTTTGTAGTTTTTGTTAATACAAGAAGAGTAAAAAACAATTAATTTAGGAATATTTTTTCATTTTTAAAAACGATTCATAAATTTGCAAGTAAAGAAAAGTTAAGTAAGATTTACTTTCGTTTCCTAATAATTCTTTAAATATTGTATTGAAAAGAAAGCATTATTTTCTTAAATAAAATATCAATAGAATATTAATTCAAAAATTTTTAGAAAATATAATGTTTAACAACTTTTTTCGGCTTCAGTTTAAGTTTTAACAAACTTACGAACGAATAACCATAAATTTTATTATTTTAATTCAGATATTTTTAAGATAATATTTATTTCAATTTTATTCAAAGAAATAAAAATAATATCTTATTTTATTATATTAATTTAAAAGATATAAACAAAGTGCTTTCTTTCTTGTGCTACGGCAAAACTAATATTTTGGCAAATTTTGATTTTAGCGACTGTTGAAATAAATGGTGATAAAATTTTAACTACTCACTTGTAGTAAAATTCTCCCTTTTAATGACATGTTTCCATTTATCAAAGAAATGTTTATTTTTTGGAAACGATAAACAATGAACTTTCGGTCTATTTTTATAATTCCCTTTGCAATTTGGTTCTGAAAACAGGTCAACGATAACGGACGCCGGGTAGTAAATAAAACAACACTACTAAGTGTGATGTCAGAAAGTCAACTTTAATCATAGAACAGGCCTGGTAATAATAGCGATGGTCTCGATTGAGACCTCCACTTTGATCAGTTTTAATCGTAATGTAATATAATATTAATTAGGATTGGGTTTTGGGGATTTACCTACCTGATTTTACTTTTAGATTTAAGTTATATATATATATATATATATATATATATATATATATATATATATATATATATATATACCTACTAGTCGTATTCTTGGATAATTAACCTTCGTTCTATTTGTATCTTTACATTTACTATAACCCATTTTTCTATCTTAAATATCTGTTTTGTTGTTCATTATTTTGTGTGGTTCCTCAACCTGGATCCACAAAATTTACAAACTATACAAATATATTAAATCAATGAGAAGAAAACATAATTAATAGTAAAA
The DNA here is from genome assembly GCA_037127315.1 of Ascarosepion bandense. Taxonomy (NCBI): domain Eukaryota; kingdom Metazoa; phylum Mollusca; class Cephalopoda; order Sepiida; family Sepiidae; genus Ascarosepion; species Ascarosepion bandense. Next base: position 1,902,738 of record JBBBDQ010000845.1, read on the forward strand.
AGGGACGAAGGGATAAACATATATCTAGGCGATGAAATATAGAAACAGTAATGACAGCAGATTATACAATATATAGGAACATATAAAAAACTTACAAATTGGTTCAATGTCGATCAGTTCTTATGGGTTACCAGAAATAAAACTTGAAAAAATATTCGTTCACTAAGCCTTCGATTAACACAGTTCAATTCCTGATAGTGGTGAATATTTCAGGCAGACGAATCCTAGCAATATAGATGATTAGGGCGTGAGAATATCATTTCGGGTTTTTTCTTCATTTATTCGATACCTGGTGACATCCAATTTTTATGACAGCAAACAGTCGAGTCCAGTTTTAATGACGTCCGACTTCTTCGAAAACAAACAGTCAATATATGTCAACACGCGCGAAAACGAAAACCGTTATAAGTTACATCACGTGTGACTATATGAAACATGAGTAGGCTTTTAAACTTTGAATACTATCTACGTCACTTGCACGTATTAGAAAGGCAGCGTTCGTATGGCCTGCAATCAAAAACCAGACAGGAGGTGGGTGAAAAGGAAGATTGTTTTCCATGAACTGGTTTTAGCCGGGCACAAAAATTATTTTATAATCTCTATATTCAAAAGAAATAAAAAAAAACAAGTGTCGTTTTCATCACTCGTCGCAAATGTTTAATGTATAAAGAATACATGTAAAATCAAAGGTAGGTCTATGAATGTTGATCTATCGTAACACTGTATATATCTCAATAAAACAAAGATTGATAGCGTGTACGGAATGTATCCAGCTATTTACTGTCACCTACGAGATATTCTACAACGAAGAGTGTCACCTTAGTTCCCGTCCAAGTATGTAATTAATAAGCTAAATGCATAATTTCCACTTTTAAAAACATATAAAAAAAAATATTGTATCTGCATCAGATACATCGTTAGCTTCATTATAATTTTGTCTACGTTCTGAATGATCCTTTCTACAAAATATTTGAGTCTATTCGGAAGTACCATGGTAGAAATATTGTAGAGAAATAGATATGGCTGTTTACCAAAACACAGCATGAAGAATAAACGTTGTGGCAATTATATTGCTTGGTGTAATTTTTGACATATAATTGAATGTAAAGTAAATACGAGTCTTTCTCTAATAACCACATATCTAAACTTATTTATAAATGGAACTTTGTCTGTGTGTGTCTGTGTGTCCGCTACCTATAGACTACGAAACAGCTGAACCGATTTTCTTGAAAATTTACACATTTGTACTATAAACGTTTGCGAGTGTTCTTAGCTAGGTTTTTTGTCGAGGTACCCCCGATAAATATCGAAAATCGATAATAGAAAAAAATCGTGTTAAGAAAGGAGTGGTCCGACTTTAATTAAATTTAATACACTCATAAACAAAGACATAAAAAACGATATTCAGGAGTTTCAAAGTTGTAATTCATACAATTTTTTTTTAGTCGTTTCACCCCAAGCAAGGCATTCCACTGCTACTATTGCGCTTGGGGCTACATAGGGGAAGGTAAATAGAAGGAGTGTTTAGATATAGGAAATGTCAGAAGTGGGGGTGAGAGGTATTTAGGAGGATGGGAAGAGTGTTTGAATGAATGGAAGCGAGTTATTGTGTTAGGAGGTGTCTATTGACCTACATTTAAACTCCTGGAGATTGTAGCCGTCGGGGAAGCAGTCATGTGGAAGGGAAGTACGAGAAAAGAAACTGTTGGAGTAGAAGTTGCGGTTGCATTTTATCGGTTTCACTGTAAAAGAGTGGGATCTAGTTGCTAATCTAGTATCTCATGCAAATTCGAATGCTGCAGAAAATCGATAATCTATATATATATATATATATATATATATATATATATATGTGTGTGTGTGTGTGTGTGTGTGTGTGTGTGTGTGTGTGTGTATATAAGGCAAGATGACTGTGTGTGTGTGTTTATCTGCATATATATCTGTATTGTTTCAGCCCTTTTATTTAATTTTTGCTTCGGGTTTGGCTCTAAGTAGGTATAATTGTAGTTCTTAATCTCAGCTATGATAACATTTACTCAGAGGACTTGTTTAGCCTTCAGAGTTCAGTATACGACGAAAATGACTTATTTGATATCGACACCAGGAAATCAAATTTTGAATTACATCCATTCATTTTTCGTTCAGTCTACGGTTTTGCTTTAACTGGAAACAGCTATTGCTTTTTAGTCTTTCGTGCCAACGTCCAAAGAGTCTGAGCTCCAGGACCATGGATTAGTTTTAATGCTCTCTTTACACCCGAGCAACGCCGGGCTATACTGCTAGTCTTCTATAACTGCAACCCAAAAATTTTCAAGTTTAATTTTATTATAGAATTTCAGGCTACCAATTTAATCATGCTAAAAGTCATAGGAAAATTGAAGAATTTTAGAATAAAACATGACCGGCATTTGCATTTCATGGGAAAGCAACGTAATGCAAAAGGTAATATCGTGTCACTTCTGACTGCATAAATACGAAGAGAGTATCTGTTCACGCATTAGCAGGACAGCAATTTCTTCTAATGTGTTCCCAAAGGAAATCCCAACTCTGAATGAAGTTATCAAAATCCATTTCTATATGTATGTGTGTGTGTATTCCTGTGTTTGTGTGTGTGCGGATACGTGTGTGTGTGTGTGTGTGTGTGTGCGTGTGCGTGTGTACAGTATAGAGTGTGTATCAAAAATATTTTAGAAAGATTGGAGACAGATACCTCAAAAGGACAAAAATCCTTATAAATATATGTACGTAAAACATTTGTTGGTAGCTGGTGCTGTGTCCCTAAGACGACGTGGCTACATCTGACATTCGTGTATATTTGTGGCTAAGTTGTCTTCAACTTTTAACGGATGTAATAATGAGTTAACTAAGATGTGTTCCGTTCAACAATGGCAGTTTTCATATTTTGAGAAGTTACATATTATTTTACAGGCTGTATCTGGTTACGTTTTCAGACGAAAGAACAGCTGAATCATCAAACGTTCCCTGCTGTTTATGGACGTGTTGTGGAAAAAGGAACCCTGTCACCACAAATTATGTGTTGATGTCCGCTCGTAAGTAACCTAGCGAAGACGATCAAGGCGTCATACCATGTCAAGTTGGCTTAGCATGTTATCGATCTCATAGCACATCATAGGGAATAATTCAAGAGCAGCTATGTTATCCGTGTCATTCGCAACAGGTGAAGGATCTTTCGCCATTTCATCATTCACCATAGGGGGATATATATGGCATGCATCTAACAAAATGTCGCGTACAGTTCAAACACACACATTATTCGTAAAATTATGGTGATGTCTAAATTGTATTGTATAACATGATGTCTGAAGTATAGGTTATTGGTGACTGGCAGTAGTTTCGTTTTACTCTTTATCATGAATCTTGTGCCGTCAGTGTATGAGTAAATTTCTGTTGGCTAATGAGTTGTAAAATATATCAAATTTAAACTCATCTCTTAACCACTTGACGCTAGTTCTTTCTAAACCACCCTAAATATCGCCCTATCAGTCTTCTACAGATAATCGGGAAAGTATTCGAGGCCATAATCAATGCTGAAATAGTTTATCATCTCACTTCCCACAAACTCTTCTCTGACAGGCAATATGGCTTCCGCTTTGCCAGGTTCACAGCCGACCTGCTAACAACCGTAAGGGAGTACATGCTACAGGCCCTTGATGAGTCTGACGAGGATCGCGCGGTTTCTCTGGACATCTCCAAGGCATTCGACAGGGTTTTTACTCTGGCCTCCTATGCAAACTACGGGGTTACGGTATTACCGGTCGCTTGCTTGACCTAATCCAATCTTTCTTAAATAATCACAAAACGAAGGTCGTTTTGAATGGGCGTGCCTCTTCGTCCTACAGCACGAATGCTGGTGTCCCACAGGGCTCTATTCTGGGCCAGACCCTCTTCCTTATTTTCATCAACGACCTCCCAGATGAGATCAAGTCCCAAGTAGGCATCTACGCAGATGACACTACAATATACTCCGGCAACAGTAAGAAACCTGTCGTGGCGGACAAACATAATCTCGCTGCTGACCTTGAACGGGATCTACACTCTGTGGTGAACTGGGGCAAGAAGTGGCTTGTCAACTTCAATTCGTCTAAGACCAAGCTGTTGTCTGTCAACCATTACAGGCAACCTCTCCTGCCTCTCATAAGCATGGACCAAGCGATTCTCCCGGAGAGCAATACACTGCGCCTCCTCGGACCTACCCTGTCCTCAGACCTCAAATGGAACCACTATATTGAATTCATAGCTAAATCTACTGCTAAGAAGGATGGGTCACTATGTCGATCCAGGATGTTTTTTTTTTCGCCTGAATCCATCCTGCATATATACAAGTCAACCATCCGTCCGTGCATGGAGTACTGCTGCCATTTATGGTCAGGCGCCCCTGCCGTTCTCCTTGGTGTTCTTGACAGCCACTTCCCCACCGTCGAAATGTGGCCTCCCTTTGTCTGTTCTATAAATACTTTCATTTCTTCTGCTCGGACAAACTTAAGTCAATGGTGCCTCCTCAATAGGTGTTTACTCGTGCAACCAGAATGGCAACTGGGTCCCACCCATTCACAGTCAGGTTATCAAATTCAGACGACAATTCTACTCCTGCAGTTTATCTCGCACTTCACGTCTGTGGAACTCGCTCCCGTATTCTTGCTCTCCTGACGGCTACAACCCCCAGAAATTTAAATGCAATGTCAATACTCATCTACGAACCAGTGGACTCTAGCTCTCTCCCCACCCCCGTATAACCTTCCCCTTTCTCTCCACCTATGTATCTGACATCGCACCTGCTTTCTCAGCTTTCTATTGCTCCTTTCTAAAGAGTTTGTACTCCTCACTCTTTTCTGATTAATCTTTTTACAGTTATGTAGCCCCCTGCACATCAGTGGCATTTCTGCCTTGCTCGGGGTGAAATGATTAAAAAAAATATCCTTTCCTTTCTCTCCACCTTTGCAACTGTCATCACACCTGTATTCCAATCCTTCTCTTGCTTCTTTCTAACTAGTTTTTCTTTTCACTTTTCTCCTATCTAATGTTTTATTCTTATGTAGCCTCATAATGTTTTTACTCTTATGTAGCTCCCTACATCTTTTACTCATGTTGCCCCCTAATATTTTAACTCTTATGCGGTCCCCTAATCTTTTTGCTCTCATGTTGCCCCTTAATACTTTTACTCTTATGTAATCCTCTAATTCTTTTACTCTTATGTCGCCCCATAATAGTTTTATTCTTATGCACCCCCTATTACTTTCAATCTTGTGTAGTCCCCTAATCATTTTACTTTTATGTAGCCCCCTATTCTTTTTACTCTCATGTTGCCCCTAATTTTTTTTACTCTTATTTAGCATCCTAACATTTTTATTCTTACGTAGACCCTACTACTTTTACTCTTATGTAGCCCCCTGCACATCAGTGGCGTAGACGCCTTGCTCGTGGTGATACGATTATACAAAAGAAGAAGAAATAAATAATGTGTCTAAAATGATATCTATATATGTATATATGCGGTTAATCACGTGGAACCAAACCAAATATTTATACACAAAATTGTATTTAAATTGTATTTAAATTTCGATATGATGGAGGTGGATGATACACAGAGTTGACTGTTTGCTTATTGTATTCATAAAGTACGGTATATAATGCTAATATATGCGTTGTGTGGCAGTGGATATCGAATCGGAACGAGAGATCGGGAAGCCGAGTTCGAATTCCAGTTGCATTCCTTTCATTCACCGACGCACGAATAACTTTGGGAAATGTATTAATCCGTCACTGCCCTCCAGTTATGGGTTAAATAAGAGAACAGATTGGGTTCTATCGCCTTGGCTCACAACCATCTTACGTTTCAAGCCTCATAAGGATTTCAGCTTGTCTGTGTTTTAGGATGTGCGTTGTGGTCCAGTGGATATCGGCTTGGAACGAGAAATCGGGAAGCCGAGTTCGGATCCAGTTGAATTCCTTGCATTCACTTACGCTTAAATACTCCTGGGAAAAGTAATAATCCGTCTCTTTCTTTTAGTTATGGGTTAAATAACAGCATTGTTTGGGCTCTATAGCCTTGGCTTGCAACCAGTCTACCGCAGAAATCAATGGCAACCTACTGCGGGATAGTCTTCTGCCCAGTCTTTCGAGACATGATCGCCCAAAGCATGTATCACGTATGGCACTTAACTGACTGATATGGTGCTAACTAATATATACAAAAAAACGCAGAAGAATAAGATACAAACAATTAACAAAACAAAATTACGAGCAAAGGCGAGGAAAGTCTAAATGGTGAATAGGCAACGAAATAATTCAGTCCGAATATTAATTTGCTTGTCGCAAAATCACTTTAAATAACATACTCGTAGACGAGTATACTATTAGCCAGTCCATTGTTTTGAGAACTGAAGGGTGCTTGCTACTTTAAAACACAGTCAGTTATGTGTTATACGTGATACACGCTTGGGCGATCATGTCTCGAATGACTGACTGGGCAGGAGATTATCCAACAGTAGGTCGCCATTACTTTCTGCAGAAGACTGGTTGCCAACCAAGAATATAGAACCCAATCCGTCCTGTTATTTCACCCATAATAACATAATATTGTTAATGCATGAATTAATACCTTTCCCAGGGGTAATTGTGCATAAGTGAATGCAAGGAATTCAACTGAAATTCGAACTCGGCTCTCCGATTTCTCGTTCCAAGCCGTTATCCACTGCACCACAATGCACATCCTAAAACACAAACAAGCAGAAATTCTTATGAGGCTTGAAAAGTAATATTTCATTTGAACATACTAAATACTTAATTTAATTTATATAAGTACGAAAAGTTTTTTTCTTTATGCATAATTTACTGGGGAAATTTAACAAGAATTTATGAAGCAAAAGTTTTAGACACACATCAATAAACTGTATTCAACATTGAAACTTATATATTTGTTATGGTGGCAGTTATACGTTATCCATAGAGGGTGGGTGTAATGATTGATTAATATCGTCGCAAAAATATTTGTGCATAAGTAAATGTAAAGAATTTAATTGTAATCTCTGATTTCTCATTCCGTGTCAATATCCAGTGTACCACAACGCACATCCGCTAATGAAGCAGAGTGAATTAAATGCCATAGCAAATATTATGGAACCAAGGTGAAATCAAAGCTCATCAGTTGACTACAAATTATATAAAAATCATTGTCAAAGTATGTACAAGAGAAAATAGATATAATTTATTCTTAACGTCAGACCGCCCCGATAGCAAAAATAGTTTTAAATGCGGATGCAGTTGATTTCTGATCAATATTTTTGCTTTGTAGTTTTTGTTAAACTTTCTATTAAATGTTTGAAGAAACAAAAAGTTATCTTTTTGGCATTTTAGAGCAAGATTATAATGCTATTCTTAAAAAAACATTCAAAATTCATATGTATCCTATAGTTATGCGTAACATATGATTGTAATTATGTATGAGTTCGTAGACGAGTAGTTAAACATTAGAAAAGTTTGTGTTTGAATTTCACCAAGGGCGATTTGTCAAAGTGGATTTTTATTAGTAGGAAAGGGAAGACCGTTTAACCATGCGGTTTCTTGTCATCGGGGTACAAGGAAAATATTGCCATGAAAACAGTTGACATAAAAATATATGTGATAAGAGAGATAGATCCGTTTCATTTAGAAGAGAAATGGAATATGTAGAATTGGTTGCCGAGGCACAAGAAAACACACGTCATCTTGACCGCGTGGTTGAGCACACTGGCCTTATTCATAGAGTGAAAAATTTACATTATGTGCTATCTCACGTTAACTGTAACTAAATTACGCAAAATTTTTCTGAAGACTCGTCATTACTCTGGATTATATAGTGATGGCTATATACGAAAATCTATTTACTCAAAGATACGGATGTTCGAATCCTACCAGTTGGGGCATATTTTATTTCATTATCTGTTGACTTGATAAATAAAACCTAATACTTTATTAAATAACTTTCTCCCCCTCTCCTTCACTCACTCACTCTCTCACTCACTCTCTCTGTCTGTCGCTCTCTCTATAGATAGATAGATAGATAGATAGATATATACAGAAGAAAAGTAATTACATATGTAGAAATGGATGCAAACTTAGAAATTATCCCATTTTCATATAAAGAAATATTTGTTACTGTTCAACATTTACCTTATTCATTATTTTTATATTTTAAACATGCACGCGTATATATATATATATATATATATATATATATATATATACACTTATACTTATATATATAAATATAAGTATATATATATTGCTATGTAATATCTGTATATATATATATATATACAATTAAGATAGAAACGCAAGCATATATGGACTTTTTCTCTGTTGTTATTAATTAAATTTATAAGCAACTTTCTTCATCCACGCTTTCCACCAAAATTATCCCAAATATTCACTGAAAGAAAAGGAGGCTATTATTTGCACTGGTTGTCGTTAATTTTATATTTCCTTTTCTTATTATGTTATCTATGCTTACATAGGAATATTTTTTCAAGTGGATCTTATGTGCTGCACTGGATAAATACACTTGTTATAGTTATCAAATGTAAACAGACAAAAAGAAACTATCAAACATAATAATGTCCTATTTAACCTTCTTTATAACAAGGTGGAATTCTTAATGATCACAATGGCCTGTTGTTGTGCATTTTTGTCCGGGACATATTTAACAAGAGTATTTATTGCCCTTTTCTTTTACTTTCTCTCACTGAAACGCTAAAACATACACTAAGTACAACGTTGTTTACACATCATTTCAAACATTTTTTCCTTCGAGACGAAATGAACAAAACTCATTATCTATTTAGATAACGTCTTTATTTCTTTTTATTTCAATTGAAATAAAAAAAAATGTGCTATTTTTCCACTAAATTTAATGGGCAATTGTTTTGATGAGCGATTTATTTTGTACTCTTCAACGAAAAACATATATATGGCATTTTTTTAGCTCAGTAGTAAGGATTATGAACACGAGGCTATAAACATTTATGCTGTTCTGTCTTTATTTACATTATTTTCATGGTTAGAAATGTCATCCACATTTCTGCTGTCATAATCGCGACGTTTCGGCTTTTGTACACTCTAACCTTAACCATATATAGCCTCGTGGATAAAACAGCTTTGTTCAATACCTGGCTACAGGTAGGTTAAACAAATATCTTGGAGATTTAAGTTAAAGGGAGATATCTGATATTGAGGCATCTGCAAAAGGCATGAAACATGAAAGTAGAACAATATACCCCGGGGAATGAAATAAAGAATAGGTACACATTTTTCTAACTTGACCCTCGTATGATAAAAGACGAACAAAGTATTCAGTGTGTTTTCTCTTACTACCTCCTAGAATCCATGTTAAAACATGTCTCATTTTATGATAAATCACATGTGAAAAAAATCGTCTTACACTATATGATGTGGTCTTAGAATCTGAGGAACTGATGTAAGTTTATTTGAACGTACAGAGGGACTCAGGTACAATACAAATCTAAAGTGGAAATTATATTAACCATAAATCTCTAAATACTGTTGCTACTCTCTCTCTCTCTCTCTCTCTCTCTCTCTCTGTTTTCAGTTAAATAAGCTAAAAATATTAACTTATTTAAGTTGGTTTTCCTCGGTTCTTACGTTCCAATGTTAAGAATGGCTAAAGCGTTAAGTGTTCTTGTACGCAAATCGTTTCTTTTACATCCACGATTTTAGTTAAATAAACGTCTATAGGCTACCATTACTCTCTAGTAATTTTCATGAAACATATACATATTTTTATTCCATCAGTTAAACAGGTAATTTACAGGTAATCATGACGCCAGGTACACACGGTTGAATCATCGTAATTCTCTTCGTATACAAATAGAAAGAAAGAAGTTACATCCTGTCGCTACTACTTTTTGGTAATGACTCTTGGGTGGATACTTTATAAACCATTAAAATATTAACATCTTCAATTCTAAGGTCAAAATTTATCTAGTTTACATATTCTTATAACCTGCATTTCGTTCTCTCTTTTGCTTTACTAAAACAAACTAATTTATCAACACTCTAATGAGACTGGATCTTCAGTAACACTTTGATATCTGTTATATTACTATATCTGATGAAACTATAATCGCACTATTTTTTTAGCATTGATGGATTTTAAATTAAATTGATTCGGAAAAGTTTTAAGTTTTATTGTTTTGTCTCCTGATTGGTTACAATAAGAAATACTTTGGGTTTTGCTAAAAAGCAAATTTTGTAGAAATTGGATCATTTTAATGACACAAAAATGATATAACCAAAATTTAGCCTTTTCTTTGCCTGATTATCTGGCGTATTACGCAAATCGTGAAGTGGTAAGAATTAATGGGGAACATCAATAAAGAAATGCATATCTAATTGAAATGTATTGCGAATTATTTTACTAAAGAAATCCCTTGAAAAAAGAAAATGTGATTTTCAGATATCAGGAATAAATGCATTACTAGCTTTTACACGTATTATCTAAACATATTGCTTATTATTTTATCAAAGAACGGATTGAAAATTCGAAACGTTGTAGCGAATGACCAACACTTAATTCAGATTGTAAAGTAAGTATAGATGTATTTAAATGTATAATTATAAATGCCCTCATAATATTTACTCTAGGAAGAATAAATCAAAAGAAATATTGGTCGATTTTAGCATATCTTGTTGCATAGGCCTGGACAAGTACGCATTTTAAAAGCTAGCCAGAATACTGAAAGACAGGAATTTCTCATTGGAGGCAACAAAGAGAGTACTGGATTGCTATGTGATATCTGTTCTTCTGTATGGCAGTAATTGTTGAACGATTCCTTAAAGGATGAAGAAGAGACTTGAGGCAGTAAAAATGTGGTTTTGCAGAAGGATGTTGAGGATACCATGCACTGAGCATATGACTAATAGTGAGGTGTTATAGGGAATTAAATCGAGGTGGAAATTCATACTTAATATGAAGAGGAGACAAAATGAGGTTTCTGAGACATGTAATAAAGAAAGAGAAGATAGAAAACTTAGTACTCCTAGGACGGATAGAGGAAAAGATACACAGGGGGAAATAGCGTGAGATCTACTAGATAGACCTGAGCTAAGGGATGGCAGAGCGGAGTTTGGGAGATATACGAAGAAGAAGAATTTCGATAGCGAAGAAAGACAGAGCTAAGTGGAAGTCTTTGATCGCCTACGCCCTGAAAGGACACGGTACATAAAAAGTATGTTATGTTAATCATGATAGAATCTCAAAATGATTGTTGTAAGTAAATTGTTCCCCTTTGTTCAAAAAATAAATATTTTTAACTCTTTATCATAAACACTTCCAAGAATGCTAGTTTAAAAATCAACATTTAATACGTCTATGAAATATTACAAAACGTCAATACAAAGTGATTAATACAGAAATTACAAATTAATAAAATGTGAAAAACACTTTTGGCAAATTCTAAGGGACATGATGAACATTAGACCAAATGCGAGCAAACAAGAAATAAAAATATATCGTGGATCAGTAATTCATGCATTTTCTGATAAAAAACAAAAAAGACTTTGGACAGGGTCTCCATGAAAAAGGAATAAAAAGGATTATCAAATATATGGTTGATAGTTACAAAAAGAACCGTAAAGGGACTCTACGAAAAGGCAGAAGATAGGACTATCAAATAGTCACTGAATGAATCTAAGGGGTTCTTCATGAAAAAGCAGAAGACTTTGACTATCAAATATTAGGATGAAGTCACTGAAGTAACCGTAGAGAGTCTCCATTAAAAAAGAGGTAAGGTCAAACATTTAGATGCTAGTCCCAGAAAATTGTACATAGCCTCCATGTAAAAGGAGAAAAAAGGAATACCAAATATTTGCATGATAAACACTTAAAACATCCTACAGTTTTTTTCATGAAAATGGAGAGAAATTACTATCAGCAAATTGAATGAGAGTCCCATAAAAATCGTCCAGGGTCTCCATGGAAAAAGAGAAAAATGGACTGTTAAATATTTAGATTATAGTCGCTAAATGCATCGTACTATCTCTACGAAAAAGGAGAAAAATGATTATCAAATAGTCAGATGATAGTCATTGAAGAAATCTTTCAGGGTTACTACGAAAAAGAAGAAAAATACTATGAAGTATTTGGACGATATTCACGAATCCATTATACAGAGTCAACATGGAAAAAGGAGAAAAAGAAATATCAAATATTGTCTCCCTGAAAAAGGCGACAAAAAGACTATAAAATATGGTTATATAAATAGTTATATTGTTTTCTTATTTTGAAATATTGACTTTTTTTTTGTTTTCACTCTTTCCAATATTGATGGTGGTTTCCTTCCTAACCATTTTCTGTGGAACATCATCATCTTGATCATGTCATTTTCTTTTCCAGGAATTTGTGATATACAATTTAATAGTTTCTGCTGTGGATGTTCTCAAATGATATACTTTTTGATATCTGCTACAGTTCCGTGTTTGTGATTCTCCAGCGCCAATTTACAATATTCGAAGAAGGATGATTTTCACCAAAACACACTGACTGTATTCACTCAAAGCCATTTTAACCATTAATCTGGGTAGCTGACAGTTTAGATATTTTCGAATGCATTTGGTTGCCTGCAAAACATCAATAAAAGTCTCTAGCTAACCAGGTTATGTAAGAACTTAACTCAAATTCTCATGTTAATGATTTGCCCAGACTATTAGTTTTTCAGTTGTTTGACACAAAGACATTGATATTTGAAATGTTTAGTGTTTTCTAATCTGTGGTATTTAAAATATATCTCTTTATTTATGAGATGAGGCGTTGTAACTATTTACACTAATTATCTGGTTCAGAGTGTCGTTCTTATCTTTATTGTTGCATTCACAACTTTTAATATGAAGTACCCTCCGACTATTCTCAGGTGATATTTTATTTTTTAATCATTTCACCCCGAGCAAGGCAGAAACGCCACTGATGTGCAGGGGGGGTAAATAAATGTAAATAGATTAATTAGAAAAGAGTGAGGAGTACATGCTAGTTAGAAAGGAACAATAGAAAGCTGAGAAAGCAGGTGCAATGACAGATACATGGGCGGAGAGAACGTGAAGATTATACAGGGGAGGGGAGAGAGCTAGTGTCCAGTGGTTAGTAGGTGAGTATTAACTTTGCTTTTAAATTTCTGGAGGTCGTAGCCGTCAGGAAAGCAAGAATACGGGAGTGAGTTCCACAGGCGGGAAGTGCGAGAGAGGAAGCTGCAGGAGTAGAATTGTCGTCTGCGTTTGGCTAACCTGACTGTGAATGGGTGGGACCCAGTTGCCAGTCTGGTTGCACGGGTAAACACCTGTTGAGGAGGCATCAGTGACTTAAGCTCATCCGAGCAGAAGCCATGAAAGTATTTATAGAAGAGACAGAGGGAGGCCACATTTCGACGATGGGAAAGTGGCTGCAGACGAGTCGCCAGATCAGTTATAAGTTGAAATTTCGAACCGAACACTTTACATCATCTCTCTGGGTAGATTGTTCTAGTTCCATATGACATTATACATCCGGATATCTCAGTTTCAGTTATCTCAAGTTAGGAACTCAACTCTACAATTTTTGTTCAACTCTGCTGTGGAATTGAACTGACCATTCTTTGAGCCAAGTTACTAGATTTCTTCAACTAACAAATTTATTTACTGGTCCAGAAAGAGGCGCCCGATCATATAACGTCTTCAAAGTCGTGAATTTAAAAATAAAGATGAGAACAATATAATGTAAATTGTGTAAATTCTATTTGAAATTTTGAGTATTTCTAATTTCACATTGTTTTTTTCTGTTTTATTTTAATGAAGGCTTCGGTTTAGATACCATTTCCACATTGCAATCATATTACATTATCTCGAGAAGGAAATCACGATCGTTGTTTCCTAAAGTAGAATAATTTAGGATGTAGTATGGAATTCTTAAAAAAATCGGTGCCTATATCGTCACAAGAAGACAGAATTTCCCATAATGCGAACTACAAAATAGGGTCTTCAAAAATTAAATTTTACTGCATTTATATTCAAATATCTGTGAAGATATTTACCAGACATGTGTCACTGGCATAATATCGAAATACCAACATATGTCTTCCTTAAAGTAGTCAAATTATTAAGAAACAAGAAAACTTGTTAGAAACAAAGAATTCCGAATATCTATGCAATTTATTTGTATATATCAATAAATGATGAACAATTTTCTTACTGGTAAATAGAAGACTTGTGCTAGCAGAAAAGTGTATCTATAGAATTGTGGTTCTATAGCAGAATTCTGAGAATACCTTGGACTGAGTTTGTAGGCAGGAAAGAAGTGCTAAATAAACGCAACAAATGTATGGAAAGTGACAGATAAATTTACTGGGATGCATAATGAGGAAAATGGGCTCCTAAAATATAATAACACTCATATGATGTATCAAAATTCACACCGGGAAACAGTGTGTACTGTAACTAAAAGCAAAGTGTTAACGGATGAGAGACTATGGATGGAGTAGATAGACTAAACTATCGCCCGGTTCACACTCCACCCACGTCTATTGAATAGGTGTAGAGGCTCATCCCTTGTTCCCTGTTTAGGATGTCGTTTCCGGCTTTCTCTCTCTTAATATTTTCTCTCTTACGTGGCCCCCGGCACATCAGTGGCGTTACCGCCTTGCTCGGGGTGATATGATTAAAAAAAATAATAATAAGTAGCAATCTTGATAACTAATTGCTGAGAGCTAAAATGGAGACGAAGTGCTGGAAAGTCCTTATTGAAGGTAAACTGTTAAGTTGAAGTCTAAGCAAACATGTCCGTACTTTGAAAGGATGAAAAATATTTAATATATATTTATTTTTCAGAAAATCTCAAATTAGTATCAGAACCCTTGCGCAAATTAATTCAAACAAAACGAATAATGTGTTTCTTAGAATATTTCACACTTTCCCTGATCACGGATACGTCGTTTTTTGCCATTGTTTATCTCATCAGCGGATGTGCTTTGTGGTGCAGTGAATATTGACTCAGAATGAAAAATCGGGGTACCGAGTTCGAATTCCAGTTGAATTCCCTGCATTCACTTACGCACAAATACCATTGGGAAAGGTATTAATCCGTCTCTTCCCTCTAGTTATGGGTGAAAGATTAAAACAGATTGGGTTTTCTAGCCTTGGTTGGCAACTAATCGTCAGCAGAAAGCAAGGACAACCTACTACCGGATAACATTTTGCTTAGTCAGTCTTTCGAGAAATGATCGCTGAAAGCTTGTATCACATATGGCACTTAACTGACTGACTATCTCATCCAACCGAAGTTTTTCTGTACGTCTTGGATAGATGTCTCCAGGGTGTTTTCTCGCCTCTCCGACATGATTGAGAGTTAAAAGGATGACACAAACTCGACCAGCTCTCAGTAAGGCTAGACACTGTGTTCATGCAGTGTTCCAATTTTTGTACGCTTCCCTGCAGATACGTCCATCGCAGACAATGTCCGTAGGACAAGAAATCAACATTTGTGAAAATAGTGTCTAGGCATGATAAATATCTGATGCTATCATGGATGACGCTATATTGTTAAAGGCCAAACAAATTTCAACATGCATCCCGAAAATAGATTCATATTACTGCACACCACTGCAAATGACCTAGTATGAGGAAAAAATAGAAATCTATAACAACCTGTCATTCCACTAGGCCCAAAACTGACCATATGCTAAAAGAAAAAAAAAGTTGTTTCAATTAATTTGCACAAGGATAAAGTTAATTTCAAGATTTGATGAAAATTTTATTCGGTAATGTGACTAATAGTGTCCCCAAAATATGTATACAACAGTAGACTAGGATTACAAAAGTCGTTTGTAATCTACCTATTTTCCTGCGTGTGCTGCATGATCAAGAACCTATGTGGAAAAACAGTGAGTTAGGACGTGGTAAAAAAAATGGAAGTATCGGGTAGTCAGTGTTGCTTGAAAATTTAGTATTACTCCTTTTTTCACTATTTATAAAACCTCTGTGGATAATTCAGCTTGTGCCAAGACCTATAAATGTGATTGGTTCAAGGTGGTACACAGAGCCGATTCTATTAACCATTTTAGGATTCCGAAATCGTTCTCGATTCTTTGGTGTAAACACTCTCTCTGTAGACAGAATGAATTCGTTACGTCGTTGAACTTGTTCGGGGACATTTTTTAACACTAATCCCCCACTTTCACTTATTTATTTTTGTACATATTTTTGTACATATTTTATCTAATTGTATATATTCAATCATTTCACCTCAAACTTATTTCCCTCGCAGATTGTTTACACGCCTCTGTTTCCCCCGTCTTTTTGCTCACGTGAATATTTTTTTATTCTTTGATCACTACCAACGGTTCTCTCCTGATGTGTTGTTGACGAAAGGGATCCCTTGAGAGATGTTTCGTTTGTGATTTTTAAAGCATTATATATATATATATATATATATATATATATATATATATATATATATGCCAAAATACACACAATAATATATATATATATATATATATTATTGTGTGTATTTCGGCAGCATTTTTTTCATTAATACAGCTTTCATTGAATAAGAACGAATGGTGGTAATGGGTTTTTGTTCAATTGTCTATATTATTCAATGAAACCTATATATATATATATATATATATATGTATATATATATATATATATATATATATAACATAACATCAAAGCCAAAGTTACGAGATTTTAGATGAAGTTGCTAACTACATTGACCGAACTAAAAAAGTAAGGACTTCTTTACGATTAATAAAATTACTTTCTTTCACTGAGACCAGATAAGCTTCTGATCCGACCTTGCATGCTTGCTAAAACTTGATATGATGTTTTATTTTTAGCGGATTTTCGTCAAAGAATTTAAGCTTAATTTCTAACTTTAAGTTGTCAATCTTATTCATATTTTCTATTGTTTGGTCATAGATATCTCTCTCCACAAAAATAAAACCTTAATCTTTTTTCTCGTGAAAGAAGTTATTTCCTTTCGCCTATGTCATTCGCCTCTTTCTCCATCCCCTTCCCACCAACATTGACGTTTTAGATTTCAACGCAGATAATCTTAAAACACCAAAGTCAAAGGTTCGTGATTTTAAATGATTCTGCCTAATACAAAATCCTAAGAAAAAAATAAGGGAGTTTTTACGATTTAAAAAAATTATTTCACTTCGCTGAGATAAGCTTCTAATCCGAATTTGCGTGTTTGCTAATATTTCATAACTTAGTCTATATTTAGCTGAGTTTCGTCAAAGAATTTATGATTAATTTTGAAGTTGTCTATCATATTCTCTTTTGTTTTCTCATAGATATCTTTAGCGTGATATAAAAAAAGACAGATTAATACCTTTCCAAAAGGGTTTTTGCGCGTAAATGAATGCAAGGAATTTAACTGGAATTCAAACTCGGTTTCCTGAATCACCGTGCTGAGCCGATATCCACTGTACCACAACGCACATCCTCGGTGGTTCAGTGGATATCAACCCGGAACAAGAAATCGGATAACCGAGTTCGAATTCTAATTGAGGTCGTTGCATTCACTTACGCGCCAACACCCTTTGGAAAGGCATTAATCCGTCTCTTCTCTCCAGTTACGGGGGTAATATTTTGTTTTTTATAGCCTTGGTTGGAAACCAGTCAGTCTACAACAGAAAGTAATGCCAACCTACAGCGAAAAATTCTTTTTCCCTGTCAGTCATGTCGAGACATGATCACCGAAGCGTGTATCACGTATGGAACTTAACTGACTGACGATTTAAAATACAGTCCCTAAATTTACTGTGCTGTATGTGAAAATGTACAATCCTAAAAAAATTCAATTCTTAGTTATCATATCTGCTATTTCTACCAACTATAACCGTAATCCTCACATTGTAATAAATACTTTCTCATAACAAGTTACATTGTAACTCTTACTTCTTTGAAAAAATAAATGTTTTTTCTTTCCCCTTCCACGGCTATTCCTCCTCTTCATTTTTGTAAAAAGTCTGTCTAAATAGTTAAATATTTATAAATTCACAAAAGAAATTATTACAGATGGAATTGTAAAGATTTAAATTAAACGAACGAAAATATGCTGAAATGGCAAAGATCGTTATGTAACCTGCAGTATATTAAAAAAGTCATGTCTTCCAACGGTGGTGATGTCCGCATATAGTTCCAAGAAGAAAAGTATCATTTACAGAACTAGAAATGTTGCTAAATGGAAAGTCTGGAATACTATCAGGATATATACATATTAGAAAATAGATTTTCAGCTCTTAAGATTCCGGATGTAAATTTAAAAAATATTATTTCTCTAGTCTTGACTAAATCCTCTCTTATTTTAAACTATCTCTTGTGTGTTTTAAAATTTCTGGTGTACATTGAAAAAAGCGTTAGACAATCAGTTTTTATTTTTCATTCTGTATCACCGGGTTGGTTAGTAACAAAAGTCGGATTTTTATGTGTGATACACGAATACGGTCTAATATTATTTGGTCACAGATTACGTGATTTAAGGATGCAAAAGTTTCTCATCTCATTTTGGTGAAGATAAAGTCATGTGTTGCTTTGACAACCGCTTTGGCCTAGGCAGAATCTGCCTACCGACATGTTCCACTGGAACATGAAACTTCTGCCGTCCCCTTAGAACATAGATAAAGCCTGCAGTATTCTTTTTGGATATAGTTGAATTCGGCCACTCCAAATCTGATATCATAACAATGGCCGAACAGAGCTATCTTCAGTTTATGTGTGAGAATTTTTTTCCTTTTGTTCCTTTTTTATACTTTGCTTTGCGCTAGGTATAATAGATCTATATTTCTCCCCGTGTGAACACCTAATTTTATATACACTACCCGTCATAATTATTAGGAAACACTAGATTTTTAAAAGAAATAATATTTTTCATACAATATTTAGTATTTATTGCCAAGTGGATAATTCTAAATCATAATAGAATGGTTCTTTTGTTATTATTACTTTGCAGAATTTTACAAGGCAAATAGCGACAATTTACCCATCGCACCCTGTAGATTGAAACTATGTATTTCATACTATTTTTAGTTTTTATTGCCAAGTGGATAATTCTAAATGAAAATAGAATGATTCATTTTTTATTATTACTTTGCAAAATTCTCCAAAGAAAGGATGCAAACGCTCGGGTCATAGGTCAAAGATTGTCCAGCTCCTGCTTAAGCCTTGACTGGGTACAAAATTTGTCTTAGAATACCTGCACTTGTCTTAGCACGATTAAGATGCTTTACCCGATGCCAAAGAATGACCAGATGGCAGGATGGTGCGTCAGGCAGTGAATTAATATATATCGTCTGACGATACCGAAAGATTAAAGCCATAGTCGAGTAATATTAAGATTATCTTAAGATTAAGATTAAGATTATCTTAAGATTAAGATTAAGATTATCTTAAGATTAAGATTATCTTAATTCGAAAATTTTTTTGACTATTAAATTTGTTTTTTCCATTAAATATGGGCTGAGTACATTTTAATGCAATTGTCTACTGGGCAAATATATATATATATATATATATATGTATATATAAATTTTAACACATGGCTAATATTGATATTTGAAATATTCAATCTGATCCAACCAGAGACTTCGATGTATTTACAGTGTCAGTTATGTATATCTGTTTGAATATAATTTCGAAAATCATATGTGTTGCACGATCATTTCCGCGAAAAAAAATTCGCTTCGTCAACGAAGGATTTTTATAATGGAAATCAAAATGAAAATCATACACCGGAAGTTCAATTAAAAAGAAAATTCATATCCTGGATGTTCATTTAAAAGTAGAAAAAAAGAAATAAAAAGTAACAGTGAGACGGTGAATTAGAAACAGAGAGGGTAGATATTGCTAAATATATGTATGTAGACGTTGTAACATAGTGTAGGGAAGGGGAAGAGCAAAACGAGAGATCGTTGAATAGGATATTTCATGTTCATATAAGCGTAGAGAAACAAAAACATGACTGTGTCACAGGAATGGATTGGGCGTAAAGAGAAACGGGAAAAGAAATGGAAAGGGAAAACGAATAGAAGAGGAGATAGAGATGGTTATAGCAGGGAGAGAGAGAAACAAAGAAGAAATGAGAAAGAGAGAAAAAGTACTTTAGATAAATAGCCGTGACATTTGTTAGCAAAGGCTTGTGGAAAGAAAAGAAAAGATACATAAAACGGAAAAAAGGACAAAGGAGAAATAGAGAAAATGATAAGATGACATAATATTCGGCTTTGACAATAGGTTTTTTTTAATCTGTTTAATATAATTTTCTCTGACTATTGTTGGCATTAAATTAATTTAAATTATAGTTTACCATAGGACTAAAATGGAAGAAGAGAAGAAGAAATATTATATTGGTAAGTGGTATAAATATAAAAGTAACATATGAAATGAATTGTTTGAACATTATTTTTTATCGATACACGTATTTAAGCAGATATTCTGTTTTTTTTATTAAACAGTATTATATATTCATATCTAACGGCCTGATCATTTAGATAAATTGTTATTACAAAAATATACGCCATTCGGCAGGATTCGAACCCGCTATTTTCATATGTGAAGCTACACATTTCATCTGGCAACGTCTTATACCTCTCGACCACGAATAGCCTCCAGTCCAAACAAGTTTTTTATCAAGCTTATATAACACAATTTTCGATTCATCGCAAAAAATCATATCTGCTCTGAAATGATTTGTAATGTCAACAAATGTAAACATGTTACGGAAATTAACGAATTTTAACGAAACTTGATTATAAACAACCGACAATTTGAAATGAATTGTTTGAAAATTATTTTTTAACGATACTCGTATTTAAGTAGATATACTGTTTTTTAATTTCGTGATTAACCACCCTTCTAGATTGTCCTTTGTTAATATTACGGATCGTGAATCTTTTAGGGTTTCTTCGAACTGCTTCCCCAAGCTCTTTACTGGCTTTTGATGTATTGTAGTTGTGTCATCTCCAAAGAGCTTAAATCATTCGTTTTTCGAAAGCTTACCTTTCTGCGTTACTAGGAAACGTGATTTGGAAGCGTTAAAACTCATTCTCGCCCAGTCGATGAGTTTTTCTATGCCCTTCAGCAACAACCTTGTCTCAATGGCGAACGTGCTGGTTATGGTCATGTCATCCATATACTCGCGAATCGGTGGTTGCCTTACACCGGATCTGGAGACTGGTCCTTAACATTCCACTTCAGCCGCTTTTATCAGCATATTCGTTGAAAATGCGAAGAGAGTCGCTGAAATGGTGCAGCCTGTTTTAATCTCTCTTTCGAGATTGTGCCACACTGAAGTTGAGGTCTTTGTTACTGCCCTCATTCTAAAATCCTTATAGTAGTTTAAAATGATCTTG
The DNA here is from genome assembly GCA_037127315.1 of Ascarosepion bandense. Taxonomy (NCBI): domain Eukaryota; kingdom Metazoa; phylum Mollusca; class Cephalopoda; order Sepiida; family Sepiidae; genus Ascarosepion; species Ascarosepion bandense. Next base: position 1,924,133 of record JBBBDQ010000845.1, read on the forward strand.
GTGAAAGATATATATATATATATATATATATATATATATATATATAGATAGATAGATAGATAGATAGATAGATAGATTTATATATATATATATATAGATCGTTCATTCAGCAATGTATTAGAACACTCTCAGCTATTGGGCGTGTATAGTGTTTGTATACACGCTAGAATCTGCCTACTTCGCCAGTAGCTCAGACGTAGAATCGCCGACTAACACCAATTCGGTCGAGTTTCAATCCTGGATAAAAAGAAATCGGCTGTCTCACCGTACTGATGAGCTGTAATACAGCGAAGCAGATCTGTCTGCGGATGACTATATATATATATATATATATATATATATATATATATATATATATATATACGGTTAAACATCCGATTGGTTCTAGCCAGGATTGATATCCAACCAAATTGACATCAGTCGGCAATTCTAATGGTGAGTAATAGGGGCTCTGTAGAGGGAGGTGGAATTTAGTGTGTTATATACAATGTAAACCCATGCCAGTAACCGAGAGTGTTTAAATTCATGAGTGAATGAACCATGCGTAGATGGGTGAATAGCTTTTTTTTCAAAGTCTACTATTCGTCCATAGTGTTCCATCAACACATATATATAGTTAACGATTCCAAGCTCTTAAATGGAGAGGAAAATCTAAAAATATCTACGTAATATTAAATGAAAAATAGGCAGATCTATATCAAGAGCAATATGATATAAATACTAGAAAAAGCATCACTTCATCTGAAGCGGTTATAAACTCTATTTCGACGGGTAAGTATTTTGCATCCATCTTTTTAGAACGCATAATACATTTGGAGTAATTTTTTCAGAACACTAAAGATTATGGATTCTAAGCAGCATAATCTCGAACTGAATTTTTAGTTTTATTATGCTAGGGTTATTAAAGGTGACAGGTTGAATTTTCATCTATAAACCATGGTGGTCATATATTATAGATGAGGTTCAGAGATTACCTATTCATAAGCAATTTTCCTTCAAACCCCACCTACAACATCAAACTTCTCTTTCAAAATATTTCTGGGAAATAAAAGACAGATATAATTGCCCACAATTTGAATGGAAGATTATAGGTAAATCTCAAACCACCAATAGTTTATGCTTAGACAAAAATATCGTATAAACAAATTTAGAAAAAGTAAGTTATGTATTAAACCTGAGAAATGAAATCATTTTTAAATGCAGGCATAAAATATAATTCTAAATCACTGTTAAGCAAGTTTACTTTATTTTGTGCTGATTATTCTTTTATTATTTTTTCGTATTTAGGGAAGTGAGGTTGTAGTTAATATATGTATTTGATAGAAATGCTTGTATAAATGTATGATTGTTTTCATTGGTGTGTGATGGATGGATTGCTATTAATGTTAACATATTCATAAGCTATGTTTCGTATATGTATGTTACTATTCGTGCATGTGTGAATGTGTATGTATATATTGATATATGTACATGTATATGTATATACATATATGTGTGTATTATGTGGATGCATGTGTATATATCTTGAGTCAAATTTTCACCTCTTTAACTTTTCTGGCCCTAACATGAAAGCACTAAATTTCATTTCGGTGTCATACTGTTGGGATTTCTTTTTTTTTAATATTCTGATTAAATTAAAGCAAATGTATTATGTGGCGTGAAGATATGGTTCAAAACATTACAGTCGAAATAAATTTTCCTTTTAGTATTACGCACATACACACTTTATATATATATATATATATATATATATATATATATATATATATATTTCAATACCTAAATTACCATAAAGTTTTTGAGAACAGACCTTAAAAGTTTCAGTCTTGGATGTATTGTGCTTTTGATCCATATACATTCAGAAGAAACTACAAAATGTTTGGCGGAAAAATGCCGGATATCTCTATGGAAAGAGAACAGCCCACGACTTGCCCTGCAAGAATTGAATGTCTGTTCTTTCATTTTAGTTAATACTCTGCAGATTGTGTCACGGTTTTTTTTGGGTGGATAGACGCAATACTAGCCTCTTTCAAGAATAATGGCAAGGGATAATTTTAAATTTAACCAATGAAAATTCAAGTTATAAATGACTTCGTGTAGGATTATATACTGAAACCAGTGACTTTCTTATGGGCAAAACGACAACGATAAAAATGAGTGAAATTATTTTATTATAAACCAACAGATGATGAAGGAAACCGGATCAGTCCTTTGTTGAATTGTATTATTTAATGTAACATGAAGGTTAGAGCCAGTGGGTTTTAACGTCATTAATCGATATGAAAATGCATGTTCCATTATAGGGCAACTCACTGCGCATAAAAATGTTTATTTTATTGTTTTGAACGAGTACATAGCATATATCATTCTGTCGTGTTTGGCAGATTTTCTTTCTGTATCAGATTTCGGTAAGAAGCTTTCTAGATGCAAGGACTCTTGCGATATCATTCTTTTTGGTAAAGTTAATAGGATTCCATTCTGGTGTATGCTTTCAGAAGACGGTTCTGAACTGTAGTATGGGTATGTTCGTTTTAATGTGTGCGTGTGTTGCACGTGGGTGTGTCGTTGATGGATTGTACGAGCGATATTATTATATAATATAAACATCCAGAGAACATACTGATAGAAAATATCCAATGACAAAGGATTCAGGTTATAGAATAGTGTGTTTCAAATAAACACACACACACACACACACACACATATATATATATATATATATATATATATATATATATATATATATACTACATTTTTAAATGGATTAACTACAACACACATTTTTAATTCATTTCTGTAAATATTATTTTTTGACGCATTTATTTGAGTAGATTTTCTTTTCTTTTTGTCTTCATAATTAAACAGTTTCTTTCTTTATATCTCCCGGCTTGAATAATCGAAAAATCTTGTTAAAAATAATATACCACCGATAACTCAGGCCGGTAGATATAACTGAATATATTGTTCAATTATTAAGAACAACAAAAAAAAAGACAAAAAATAGAGTATGTACCCAAATAGGAGTATCAATTAAAAAAATCTTTAAACAAATAAATATTAGTTATATCTTTATGTGTGTTTGTGTGTTATTCATTTCACCCCAAGCAATGCAGAAAAGCCACTAGGGTGAAGAAAGTTTACTGAATGTTAAAGAGTATGAGTAAATATAATATCAACGAGAGAGTAGAAAAAAGTATTATGAACACTGAAGAGAACGATTGATATTGAATTTAAATTCTTGAAGATCAAAGTTCACTGGGATGCAAGTAGCCTAAAACGTTTTCCACATCCGAGGTTTAAGTTAAGATAAACTATTACCATAAATCTTAAGGTCACATTAAGTCATTCTAACTGATAATTGATAAGAAATTGACGCGAATATAGTACAGTTTTTTTTTAATCTGTAATGTCTAGTTCCCATTTCTATGGCGGATAATAACCTAATAGAGCTTAGTATTCATTGGTGGTAATAAAACAGTGTTAAAATACAGATTGTTTACTATTTCTGAGCTACATTGTCATGACAATCATCAAGCAACTTAATGCACATATTTATCTACATGTATGCTGAGAAGATGTTAGCTGCACTTTCTCACAGTACGATCAAACCTTGGTGTCGTTGACATATGACCGCTTGCTAGAACAAACATTGACGGTTTCCGAACAGTGTCACCAGGTAATTCCATTCTCAATGTTTTGCGGAGTGTGGGCTTAATCGATGGCATGGTTACAGGCATTTTCAAAGCTATCACCCAACACAGATAACATCAAGAAGTCACATTTCTGATAAATTGAATATAAAATTCGAACTTATGTCGGAAAGTTATAGTTCCTATATTCGGCTACGGACCAATATTCCATTCTAAATTCTAAAGACAAAAGATGTATTTCTTTAAAAATAGTTAATATTTTAGCTATATTTCAATTCAAGGCCATGAAGAATTGCATCAGGTCTAAAATATATGCCAGTAATATTCATATTTAAGGAAATTAATGTACATTATTTTTTTTTATTTTATATTGATTCCATTTTTTATTAGTATGTTGGTACACGGACATTTTGAACGATTCATTTGTCAGCATTTGCAATTATTTTGATAGAATGATTTTGAAAATTTGTGAAACGGATTAGGACTAGACACTTGTACAAAATTCTTGATTAAGTTCTTACAAATTCTTTTTTTTCTGAAAATTATACGATCAAAGCAATAGAAAAATGTAACTGACGTTTCCCAAAAAATTCGGGAAATTATTATAACTCTACCAGTAAAGTATTTTACAATACTTAGAGTGGTAAAAGAGCTAATACTTCCAACGCTAATATTTTAATCATTTTGATAACCTCCCCACATGCGTCACTCGTAGAAAGATAATGTATTGTTAGACAGGCATAGTTCAATCTGGTAAAAAATAAGTATGAAACTTTTCCGGAAGAAAACATCCCGTATGATAAAGTGAACTGTAGATATTTCTTCGAAATTCTGCATTATATTTTATGTTTTCCTTATAACGTTTGAAATATTTTATCCCAGAAAAGACTACACAACAACTAAAATTCAAATTCTTACGCAGTTTTAGAGAGGATAAAACAAAAATATAATTAAAGAACTAGAACAAAATAAAATAATCTAAGAGAAATGAAGATGGTAAAAGATGATTACGAATGTATATTTTTGAAGCTCAATGATAATTAGGAAGCAAGAAACTGTAAGAATGTTCCACAAACGAAAAGGTGGAGAGATAGATATTACGTTTAGCCATTTTAAATTTAAATTTTGACCATTTTAAATTTAAAATTACGAGAACTTGTACTAAGATTAAATTCATAATGTCCAGACAGGTTTTTGAGAGAAAACTATCATGAATATATTTGTAAAAAATTAACAACAAAGTTATCGTATATAATATTTATTGTTTATATCTCTTCACTATCAACTGCCGTCTTGCGTGCATTTTGAAAAGATGAATAGTAATAAATGTTTTATTTGAAGATATCTTCATGTGTTTTCAATTAAATTGATTATCTAACTGTAATTTTTGTGTCACGTTCTCAGTTTTTGTATTTCATTCCTATTTTTTAACTTTGTGCCATTGTTAATCATGATTATTCTTGAATTATTATCACTTTTCAGTCCAAACCAATGGTTTTCCCCTAAGTATTCTTTTTATACCTTGTCATTCCTCGCATTGACTAAAATTCCTTAGGTAGATTACGTGAATGTCTGCCATCTTGCCGTCAGTACGTGGTTTGAATACCAAATATGCGGATGCCTATTTTTCTGCACTAGAAATTTCAACTGATTCTGATTCATTGTAAAAGTGCAATTTTTGTTCCCACTTTATTTAAAACTCATATGTTGTTCATGCTTTTCGTTCATGTCATAACAAAATTCTTAGTGAGAACAATCTGCTGTTACATGTCTTCTTCTTCTGTGAGGAAGTTATTAATCATTCATTACAATATAAGGACATTGATACTACATAGCGTTGCATCAACCACTTTTTTTTTCTTTTCAATGTCCAAGTTTATTGCTATTTTATTCAACTGCTGACAGGCGTCTGTCTTTTTCCCAAAGCACCTTTATACGTTTAGAATTTAAATGATTTTAGGAGATATTATTTCGTTCACACCGAACTGTCAAGGGTCAACCAGTAAGACGGGATGATAATAATGATAGTTTGATACTTTTAGTAACAAATAAAATAATTGAAGTTCTAAATGGCATTATGCAATGATAGCATATTGCCAGAATCTAAATAATAGAACCTCAGTTTTCACAGAATGAAACTTTCATTAGAAAATCAATTTGTTGTGCTATATTACAATGTGAATATTTAAGATACGAATAAACTGAGTTAGTAACAGAAAGTAAAAGAAATAGGGGAAATATTTCGAAAGTGACAAAAGGACAATAAAAAAACGAATTATAGTCTAAAGAATAAATTTATTGTAAAAATGAGATAATTTAGTTTCATAGATCTCAATCTCAATAGAAACGAAGAAAAGAGTGCTAGATTGCTAGGTGATGTCAGTTCTTCAATACGGTAGTGAATGCTGGACAATATCATCGAAAATGAGGACAAAACTGGAAGCGGCCGAAATATGGTTCTACAGAAGGATGCTACGGATATAGTGGACTGAGCATACAAGCAACGACGAAGTGTTAGAAAGAATGGCAACAAAAAGGAAATTGATGCTGGGCATCAGGAAGAGACAACTGAAGTTCCTGGGACATGCAATGAGGAAGGAGAGCCTGGAGAGCCTGATACTGACTGGACAGATAGAAGGAAGGAGAGACAGAGGAAGGCAGCGGATAACATATTTGCAGGGTCTGATCAGGTGGATGACGGAACGGGGGTTGCCAGAAGCAACAGGAGCAAACATACTAAGAGCCACAAGGGATAGGGAGACGTGGAGAGCCATGATCGCCTACGACCAGAAGGGACAGGGCACATAGAAGAAGAAGAAGATTATACAAATGATTATATGAATTAAGACGAAAATTTTGGGGAGCACCCCTTATTGCACAATAAATGGACTGATCTAAGTTGTACATATAATCCTGCCTATACAAAGAACGACAGCGATTGTCACAGTGAGTGTAAGAGAGTGAGCGTGTGTGTAGCAGGAGTTGAGTAGTTGGACTCTCGCTTAGTTACTCAGTAAGAATATAGACTCATTACCCGGACTTACTTCTTCTCTACAAGATTGTATATAATGATTCCCACCAACAGCATTCCTAGTATTCCTGAAATTGTTAATCCGTGTTCCAGGTTGTATTTAGTTTTGTTCAATATAACCTACATTTGACCTCTCCACATCTGCCATTGTTATTCTTATTTTGTGTCGTTTCTAAACAAGAATCCACAACAGAAATATTATTTAAAAGTAGCAAAGATATAGAAATAATCCCCAAAATCTACGGGAAACAAATAAATTGTTTGCGAATGGGTTACAAGCTAAATTAGAATACCAATACAAAGAGCTAAATACAACCGAATCTTCTCATTAAATACAGTTAATAGGTATAGGGTTGATGTGGTAAATGTTTCTTTTGTTCTGCCTTGTGTCTTTCTTACCCAAACTCCCTACAGCTTACAAGTTTTTTGTTAATTAATATTCATCAGAATGATTATCAGAAGGTTTTCATTAGAAGGTTGGTTGTCGGCAGTTGGAATGTGTAGAATTAGTGCAGAAGAGTGGAATAATAAAATATACACTTTGAATGTAAAATAGAAATTCATTAAAAGAAGGAATAGCAAGAGTTGTAGAAATTAAAGTTTAATTATAAACCTTAGTAAGAAGTTATGTGTAGAGTTTTTTATTCACTGATATAGTTTTGTGCAGCAGTCATTTTTTAGATAGAGAAGGAGAAAGAGATAGAGAGGATAATGTCCGGGTCACTTGAAGTTGAGAGTTACATCTTTGATGTGGGTCAGCAACAGCCTCCTCTGAAATGACTGTCGTGACCGTTTGGAGACCATCCCTAAATATTGAATAGTAACGTGGTGTGGACCACAGAATGATTTTACTTTAGCTATGGAAAACCGTTTCTCTGGCATATTTTGAATTTTGCGATTTGATGACCAATCAGGATCCAGAATTCCGCTACAGGACCGTAAAAGTAATTTGATATTTATTTATTTTTCATTTACCCCCGAAAGCTCTGCGTAGAGCCTAGATGTGCAAAGACCAATTTGGGTCATTTGCTATATGGATCTCTGCGGGCAAACATCCGGTCCCTCACTTGATCGGTATCACCACAGGGTCACACTGATGGTTTTATCGATAAGGGATTTGAAGATTATTTTTCTGACCATAAATCCTCGTTTTGGGGTACGGCGAAGAGGTGTAAATGTTTAGCATTTTTGTTTTGCTAGATCAGTTACGATTGAATCGTGAGTTAGCCCCTCAATGGCTACTGCATTCATTCGGCATTGTGCCAAAAATGATTTTACGCTTTGTACTAATCTTTACCAAATCTTTCTCACTAGAGCAATGAAGACTGAGTAGGGAGATCGATTCTGACTAGATGTCTCATAATTTCGGCCTTGTGCCACATCTAAGCTAGGCTTAGACAATATACATAAAGCCTGTGTTCAAATGTAAGCATACTCGATTTTTTAAGAAAGGGCATTCTTGATAATAGTTGAGCTATTATCTTGGAGTAATAAAAACTTGGTAATATCTCTACTTAACGAAATGTCAAATGTAATTATCTTGACGACAGTGCTCAGAAGCCATCATTGTTTGGTGTTCGCATGTTTTTACAATTCACTGTTACCGTGGATTGGACCTGCCTGTTTTTTTTTCAGAGATAGATGGCTCAAGATTGCGCATTCTCCAATAGAAAATGTAGCTAATGTCTGCTAAAGCTAGTTTTTTTTAATCGTTTCGCCCCACTCAAGGCATTTTACTGCCACTGATGCGCAGGGGTTACATAGTAGAAAAGTTATTAGAAAGAGTGACTGGTTGTAGGGAGTGCCAGGAAGTGGATAGATAAAAAATGAGATTACTGATGAGAGTGGAGTGGACGGAGAAAGGTTCATGAGGGAGAAAGAGGATGCAAGTTAGTGAGATAGAAGTTGACTATTGACTTTACATTTAAATTCTTTGAGATTGTAGCTGTTGAGGAAGCAGGTAAATGGAAAAGAATTTCACGAGCCGGAAGTGTCAGAAAAGAAGCTGCTGGAGTAGAATTTGCGTTTATATTTTATTGGTTTCACAGTAAAAGTGTTGGACCTAGTTGCTAATCTTTAAATAGTTATATGGGGGACACCAGTGAGCTAGGTTCATCGGAGTAAAAGTCGTGAAAAGATTTGTAGAAGAGATTAACGCCCACCACACCAAGTGGCTTGAAAACTCAGCCACCGACCTTGCTGGGATCCGCACCATGCACTTCTCAATAGCCCAAGCTCTAACGCAAGTGGTGGACTTCCCCACGCGTTTCTCTAAAAAGGCTAACGGAAGGGACTCTTTCCTCGACCTTTGTTTTACCTCCATCCCAGACTTCTGCACTACCAGGCAACTCTGCCCCCTCGGAAACTCTAACCACGCCGTAGTCTCCGTAAACATATCAATCCACACTAACTCTACCCCAGAAAACCAGACCAGCAGAATATCATACTGCTACCAAAGAGCCGACTGGGACTCGTTCAGGGACTTCCTCTGCGACGTCCCCTGGAACAACGTCTTTGATCTTCCTGTCGAAGACTGTGCCTCCGAAGTCTCCTCTTGGGTTAAGGCTGGCATCGATGCTTTTATCCCTGCCAGAAAATTCCAACTAAAACCAAATTCGTCCCCCTGGTTCTCACCCGCTTGCTCGGCCGCTATTGCCCACCGGAACCATTACTTCCGGCTCTATCGAACCAAAACAGGCGCCTTTTCACCTCAGCACGGAACAAGTGTAAAAAAGTACTGAACGAAGCCAAGAGGGCGTTTGCTACCAGAATTAGGCAACGCATAGCATCCTCTAAGTTTGGCTCCAAAGATTACTGGCGTCTCTGCAAAAGCGTGCTCAGCAGGAACAAGACTTCAATACCCCCACTAATCAATGAATTTGAAGTTCTCACCTCCCCAGCCGACAAGGCTGAATGCTTTGCCCGTAGATTCTCAACCAATTCGACACTGGACTCGTTAGGAATACCTACACCAGACTTCCCACCCAGAACTAAGGCTCAACTAAATAACGTCCACATTACACCCTCGCTGGTCGCCAAGATAATTGCGCAACTTGACCCACACAAAGCGAGCGGCGGTGACGGAATCCCAGTCATAGTACTAAAGAAATGTGCCCCAGAACTCTCTTCTGTCCTCTCTAAACTCTATAACCTCTGCCTATCTGCTTCCTGCTTTCCTGCCTGTTGGAAGTCCTCCTGCGTAGTACCTATATTTAAGAATTCTGGCGAACCCTCAGACCCCGCCAATTACCGTCCTATTAGTCTCCTTCCAATCTTTGGCAAAGTTTTCAAAGCCATTATCAACGCCGAGGTGATTCAGCATCTTATGGCCAACGGGCTTCTCTCTGACAAACAGTATGGGTTTCGCTTCACCAGGTCTACTGCTGATATGCTAACGACCATTACCGAGTACATATACCAGGCACTTGACAAGAATGGTGAATCCCGAAACGTTGCCTTGGATATCTCCAAAGCATTCGACAGGGTATGGCATGCTGGCCTCCTGTGCAAACTGCGGAGCTATAGGATAACTGGACATCTGTTTTTATCTCATCCAGTCTTTCCTCTCTAACCGCACATTGAAGGTGGTATTAAATGGGCATGCCTCCCAAAACTACCAGACGAACGCGGGCATCCCTCAAGGTTCTATCCTAGGTCCCACGCTATTTCTGATCTACATTAATGATCTCCCCGACACCATTAGATCCCAAGTTGGCATGTATGCCGACGACACAACAATCTACTCCCGCATCGATCAGAAACAAGGTCTGGACGACAAAGTGAACCTCGCTGCCGTACTTGAAAGGGACCTCCAATCCGTAGTGACCTGGGGTAGGAAATGGTTGGTAAATGTCAATGCCTCCAAAACAAAGCTGTTATCAACTAATCATCATAGACAATCGCATCTACCTCCCATTAGCATGGGACAGGCTAGCCTCCCAGAGAGTAAAATACTACGCCTCCTTGGCCTTACACTCTCGGCGGACCTCAAATGGAATGACTATATTGAATCCATTGCCAAATCTACTGCTATGAAAGTGGGCTACCTGTGCAGGGCCTGGAAATTTTTCCCACCTGAATCTATTCTGCACATATACAAATCTACCATCCGCCCGTGTATTGAATATTGCTGCCATATCTGGTCGGGTGCCCCTGCTGCTCTCCTTGGGCTTCTTGACAAAATACAAAGGAGTATCGGTAACGTGGTTGATACTGATTGGCAGACCGGCTGCAGCCGCTCTCACACCGGCGTGATGTGGCTTCCCTGTGCCTCTTCTACAAGTACTTTCATGGCTTCTGCTCCGATGAGCTTAGATCACTGGTGCCGTCTAAGCACGAATTTACACGAGATACTAGATTAGCAACTAGGTACCACCCTTTTACAGTTAAACAAATAAGATGTAACCGTAAATTCTACTCCAACAGCTTCTTTTCTCGCGCTTCCCGCCTGGGGAACTCCCTTCGACAATTCTGCTTTCCTGACAGTTACAATCTCCAGGTGTTTAAATGTAGGGTCAATAGACACCTCCTATCACACTAACTCCCAGCTATTCTCGCAACACTCTCATCTACCCAACCCTCATTCTCGGTATCCTTACCCGCTTATCACCCACCCTCTGTCATTTCCTATATTTAATCAGCCTTTCTCCACTCTACGTTACCCCCTGCACAGTAGTGGCAGTGACATGCCTTGCTCGGGGTGAAACGCTTATAAAAAAAATAAAAAAAAAGATTCAGGCAAGCCATATGGCGCAGGTGAGTATGTGACTCGATCTGAGATGCCAAGTCGGGATCGATCACATTACAGATTCTCAGTTGGATTTTGTCAAGGACAACTATGTCGATAGCTGGAGCACCCGACCAGATATGACAGCAGTATCCAATGCACGGGCGGATGGTAGATTTATATATGTGCACGATAAACCATATTTTAACTCCGTGGCTGTTTCTCAGCGCAGCCATCTTCAAGAGGTAGTAGCCTCCATCCCTAACAGTCACGCATATACGGAAATGATTAGCTAAACATTACTTACAGATAAATATTACTAAGAATGTATAGCAAGTTTTCTTATTGTTGGAAATATCTTAGCAACACACTCTACGTAGATGAAACAGTGTTGACAAAATAAATACATTAAAAAATAGAAGTTTTTATACACTAGCGAGCTGAATAAAATGGGAGGTAACAGGTGAGCGTTAATTACAATGAAGTTATCGAGAGATGGTTACTGTTTATTGGTTCGTCTTTGTATCATACATAACCGAAGTCCCTACAGCTTAAAGATTATTCGTAATCATCAGAAGATTGTCAATAAATTACAGATTGGAATATGTGGAAGAATAAAAGTATACATTTTGCAGGTGAAAATAGAAATTTATTAATGGAAAAGAATAACATGAGTTGTTAGAAGTTAACGTTCATTGAGAAACATTATTACGATTTTAAGGGTAGAGTTCTTAGCAATCCTTGCACCAATGAGTTTGTATGTATGTATGTATGGGCGTTTGTTGAGTAGATTGTCTTTGAAGTATGCGCTCAAGGTGAATGGTGAAAAATGAAGGACGTGAGAGATGAGAGTTGAGAAAGAGATAGGCAATAATAATAACGATTCCTTGTCGTTTATCAAGAGTACGATTTAAATGCTCGTGAAATACTAACTTTCTGACTCCGGTCAAACTTTGCCAGTCTTTTATTTCGTTTGGGAATTCACTCACAGATGTGATTCGGCTATTCTATTGGACGACAAACATTTCGCATCGAGGTGTGAAATTTCGTGGGTTTCGTGTGTTTTAGCAAAGTACGAAATTCGAGAAAATTCGTTTATTTCTAACAATGCCTCAGATTTGAATTTTTAAATCTAGAATTTGATTTGTTCCCTTCAACAAAACTGAATACCTTTTTTGTAAGCTGACAGCCCCTTAACTATGATAATCATAGTCGCAATTAAATGAGTGTAGAAATGTATGTATGTATGTGGACATTTAAATCAACGATCGAAAATAGGACACATGCTTTTTCACTTCAGAAACTGATGTGAATATTTAATTATGTCGAGAAGACGATCAAATAAAGATACCATCGCAGAAAGGGCGTGAAAAGTCATTTACTAAAGAAGAAAAATATTGTGATTTAAGCAGTTTCACTCGTCACTTATAAAAACTCTATCAAAGAGTATCAAATAAAAAGTAAAGCCTAAAATAACACGCAAATCTTCTTCTTCTTCTATGTGCCCTGTCCATTCAGGACCTAGGCGATCATGGATCTCCACGTCTCCCTATCCCTTGTGGCTCTTAGTATGTTTGCTCCTGTTGCTCCTGGCAACCCCCGTTCCGTCATCCACCTGATCAGACTCTGCAGATATGTTATCCGCTGCCTTCCTCTGTCTCTCCTTCCTTCTATCTAACCAGTCAGTATCAGGTTCTCCAGGCTCTCCTTCCTCATTGCATGTCCCAGGAACTTCAGTTGTCTCTTCCTGATGCTCAGCATCAATTTCCTTTTTGTTGCCATTCTTTCTAACACTTCGTCGTTGCTTGTATGCTCAGTCCACGATATCCGTAGCATCCTTCTGTAGAACCACATTTCGGCCGCTTCCAGTTTTGTCCTCATTTTCGATGATATTGTCCAGCATTCACAGCCGTACTGAAGAACTGACATCACGTAGCAGTCTAGCACTCTTTTCTTCGTTTCTATTGAGATCTTCCTGTGTGTTAGTATTTTGCTCATCTTCTGGAACGCGTCCTTTGCCATGCCAATTCGCCTTCGGATCTCCGTGTCGCACTTTCCATCTCCTGTTAGAACACTTCCTAGGTACTTAAATTCTTGGACTTGTTTGATTCTGTTATCCCCCATACTAACACTGAATATTAATATGGAGATCATAGATAGCCCTAGCAACCATTACAACCGTGTGCTCAATGAAGGCTGTCTAAATTTAATGAAAACTATCTCAAATAATGAGTGATGGAAATCTGAGTACGATCTGTGCAACGCGGTGAACAGACTCTCAAGGTACACACGATTTCTTATTAGGAGACCCCGAATAGCAGATCTGGATTCAGCAGACTCTATGCAAATTATGAATCAGCTAACCTCTAATGGTAAAAGCCTGAGAATACTGGGATAATGGCAATAAAATTACTTAGCTTTTTGCTTATATGTAGTTTTCTCAACCCTCGTAGTTGTTAAAATCTTTTTGGTCGTATTAAATGTTTCGTTCATAAACTCTTCTTTTAACTACTGGGAATTGTCAACATTGATTAAATCATATTAATCTATACCTGTGACAAGAGTTATCCATATTAGCTGTTATGCTGCTGAATGTTCCCAAATGGTGTGGTTTTACTTAATGTTACAATTGCTTGTTTGTGATTCTGTAGCCCAATTCTCAATGAACAAAGAGGTGCCATCTTCACAAAGACACTTAGAATACTTATGCCCAAAACTATTTTAAATTGTTGATCATAGGAAATGTATTTATACACTCAGTCCGTATAAATATTTCTTATCCGATTTAAGGCCATATATTGAATTTTGAAGACGGATAAGAATAGCGAATATTAATTTCATGTAATGCATTTAACGTTTGATAAATAATACTTGGATCAAAGAATGATAAAATCCTGTGTGATAACTGCCGTTCGTTGTTGTAATAAATGCTTGAAAATTACCTCATAAATATTAAAAATTTCCATGAATCGAGCTATTGTTATTTCAATAAAAAATAAGGATAACATAAAATGAGATAAAACAGAAATTTATAAAAAGAAATGATGTTACAGAAAACTGAAAAAAGTTAGTAATACGTGATGAAGGTATAGGACGACTTACACTGACAGTACAATTTGAAGGCCAGGGAGAACCCACGGATTTGGACAATTTTGTGATTGCTGAGAAAGTGAAGATACGTAATAAAATATAAAAAAATATAGGGGACAAATAAAAAACATGAATAAACGGAAAATATAACCACGTAAAATTTGATACAGTATATAAAACTATTTTCTTTGTCTTTTTCTTAAGATTAAATGATTTTAAGTTACTTTGAAGCGCTAATGTTTCAAGTAGTATTATAACAATAAAAACAATATTCGCTTATGAATGAATACATTTAGTGTTCTGAGTTACAATTTTTACATGGCATTCTAGCTTGTTTCAAGTATTACAATAATTTAGAAAACGATTGACATATTTATTTTGAATACTTTTACGGCTCCAACAATTAATATTTATGAACATTTACATTCGCTTTTACATGTACCTTGATCTGCGGCAATGGTGACATACTTCCTTTGCTTCTCAATCTCTTTGATTATTCGACTCGATTGACTTTGAGATTTCTATTCTTCCAGAGAATTATCGATTTGCTGCGATACTATTTTCTTATATGATCGAATCCAAGATAGGCGCACAATTTTTACTGAAATGTTATCAATCCTTTTCTCTTTTCGAATTTATAGTATTTCAATCTAGTTTATCCTTACTATTTGAGATTTCACCAAACTTGTAACTGGCTACGGTCGTATTTTGCAAAGGCACCTGATCTACGTGCATGTTTCACTGATTTCACTTCCGCAGAAACATTGGGAGAAATAGTAATGTCTCTTCTTTAACCAGCAAAGGGATACATTGCAGGGTAGATTAAAAAATCTAGTTTTGATTAGGAAGCTTTGTAAGAGCAGGACAACTACAAATTCAAATACGAAGCTAACAAATCATTCCAGTAAAATCTACCCGCTTAAGAAATCACAGTAGCAGCTCAGATGGTAGTGACGATGTCACTGAATGCGCACCGGCGAATCTACTGGTTCAAGTATAAGACAGTAAAAGGCTAACACAGATGATTAATGTATAACATTGCAATGTTTTTCACACCCACATACATTCCAAGTCATTTACTAGTCTGCGATTAGTTAGTAAATCACTACTGTTTTTGTATAGGACAATTTAGCAATCGCAGTTGCTTTTTGAATCTTTCGGCTCTGAATCAGCTGTTTTATATGTGTGTGGTGTTTGGTTAATTTTTAACCACTGACATATTTTTAATGCAAAACCCAGTTTTCTCGCAGTTCTTTCGGGAGCCTTCTCTTCCCTTTATATACGGCTACTTTTTGCAATTTCGTCAGTAAGTCACCAAGCTGCGAACGAAATCCACGTAAGTTTTACTCAAACATTTTTAACGCACACACAAACACAGTCACAGAATTTAGTAATCACAATTGTCTCTCTGAACATTTCCCCAAGAACTTCTCATGAATTTTAACCAAAACTTGCATTATGCACAATCACATTCAAAGTAATAATATTCTTCGTATTATTCCTCCTTACATGTAAACATTTCTAACACTTATAGAAATTCTTTTCACAGCAAAGAACATTCCTCGCTCAGTTGACTTTGATCAACAACTTATTCGTATTACTCTATGTATACTGAAATTACATGCTTTGTTTTGTTCATTGTTGTATTTGATTGAATATATATATATATATATATATATATATATATATATATATATATATATATATTGGTTACAAATTGGAGTTGTTGTCTTTATTATCTTAAAATCGGATGTTGGATGAGTCGTAATATAAATCGTAAAGGACTTAAAATCCTTTATAAATGGGCAAAGGATTTGCTAGAAATTGTGTTACTTTCATTTTAACAAAGATGTCCCTTCATTAGAATCAGCTCATTCAGCCATTATGTTAGGTTGTCCGGAACTGTTCCGGTTTCTTTAAAACAACTTGAATAACTAACATATTCATGTTACACCATTTCTCAGTTCTAGGGTAATATCGAAGTATTCATCTTTTACATTGTTCTTTGATCTTATCGATGATTTGCTTGAAAAATATAATTCATTCTTTGGCATTAATATGTTCTTTGTTATCTTGACATCTTCCAACGACGATTCGGGGTGTTGGGGTTATGTACCTTCTTTCTATCGTTTCAACATTTCTGACACTCTCTATTCTTCAATCGATTCACACAAAGGTATTCGCTGTATTATCCATTGTTTTTCTCTGTCCATTTTACGTTCTCTATGCCTTGCACTTTCCCCTTATCACGTGTCCTACAAATGTCAGCTGTCTCTTGCTGATTCTAAGTCCTTTTCGTTAATCACTTATCAAAACTCTATCGAAAATAATAAAATAAATATACAGATTAAAATAACACACAAATACACTGCCTTAATATTATACTTACACCGAATATTTATACGGAGATCATAGTAAGTCCTAGCAAATATTACCACTGTTTGCACTGTTTAGATTTAATGAAAACTATCTTAAATAATAAGGGATGAAAATCCGATTACGATCTGTGCAACACAGGGAACATACTCTCCAGTTAGTACGAGGCAAACATAAGATTTCTCATTAGGTGCCCCGGAATAGCATATCTAGATTCAGCAGACTCTGTGCAAATTATCAATCAGCTAACCTCTAGTGATCAGTTCATGTTTTTCACATCATCCTTCCGTAGACAGACATTTCTGTTACCTCATATATTACATCAATCTATCATTCACCGTCATAAGGGATAATTGACATCACAAAATAATTCAGCTCACTACTTTTTGTTATCTCACTAAATCTTTCTGTTTCCTAATGTATAGTTTTATTTGTGTTTATTATTGTGGTAATATATCAGGTCGGTGCAAATGTTTTTGCCAGTTTACAAAAGGGGCCATTTAAATCATTGTAATTTATTTTATTCATATTGTTAATATTTAAACATATAACGATGATTAACTGATAACGTTCTCTTTCAGATTATTAATGCATCATTCATATGTTTCTGCACTATTATCATCCATGTTCTCCAGTAAACCTGCAACAACGTGTTTCTTGTTGAGAATCTTTGCTTTCACAACTTCAGAGACCATCTTTGGATAGGCTTGTCACAGGTGACGAGAAATCCCATCTTGCCCCATCCTGCAGATTCTCCTCACCTAGCTCACTCGGATTATCACTTATTTCGAGGATTACAAAACCATTTAGATAGCCTTAGGTTAACATAATGAGAGGAGACTGAACATGAGGTAGATTTATACTTTACATCAAGACCTAAAGAATTTTACAAGCGCGGAATTTATAAGTTCTTGAGAGATCGAATCAAGTTATAGAGAGCAAAGATCGTTATTTCTTTGTATAAAAATTTTCAAAAACACACAGACTTTCATTTTCAAGATGAAATTTTAAATCGACAAAACTTTTGCACCTGATACATTAGACATATTGTGTCACTTTTACCATCCATTATTAAAAGCCTTTCAATGTTTGTCTATATTTCTGAAATGAGGAATTGTAACGGTTTACATGATTGACATTTTTTGGACTGTTGTCTCCAAGTTTTATTTGCACATTTTAGACCTTTTGGTTATTGTATCCTCC
Organism: Ascarosepion bandense; assembly: GCA_037127315.1. Classification (NCBI taxonomy): domain Eukaryota; kingdom Metazoa; phylum Mollusca; class Cephalopoda; order Sepiida; family Sepiidae; genus Ascarosepion; species Ascarosepion bandense. The sequence continues at coordinate 1,942,209 of JBBBDQ010000845.1, forward strand.
TTCCTTCTTTAGGTTATTTAGGTTGGAATTTCGAAACAAGCTTTCTATTTAGACTACTGGGATAGATTCCCGTGAATTCACAAAAACATTGTTAAAGTCTATTTGTTTATTAGATAGATTATTTAGAAGAATTGTTTTAATATGTTGGCCGTCATTCTTTATTTTCTCGAGAATCCATTATTACGGTTCGTATGCTTCGCTATTTTTAACATTCCCAAAACAGTTTTTTTAAAACAGTAAAAGTGTCCGAATGAATAAACTGTAATAGCTGTCTGTCTATACTTCTGAGATAAATTATTGAAAGTATTTACAATATTAGTCTGGACGCGCGGTGCCGTGCAGGGGATATCTGCTCGGAACGAGAAATCGGGCAGCCGAGTTCGAATTCCAGTTGAATTCGTTGCATTCACTTAAGTACAAATATCCTTGGGAAAGGTATTAATCCGTCACTTATTTTTTTAATCGTATCACCCCGAGCAAGGCGGTAATGCCACTGATGTGCAGGGGGCTACATAAGAGTAAAAAGATTAAGTAGAATAGAGTGAAGAGGAAGACGAACCAGTTAGAAAGTAGCAATAGAAAAATGTGAATACTGGTGTGATGACAGTTGCAAAGGTGGAAAGAAAGGAAAGGTGTGGTGAAAGAACTAGAGTCGAGTGGTTAATAGATGAGTATTGTCATTGCATTTAAATTCCTGGAGGTTGTAGCCGTCAGGAAAGCAAGAATATGGAAGCGAGTTCCACAGGCGGGAAGTGCGAGAGAAGAAGCTGAAGGAGTAGAATTGTCGTCTGCATTTGGTTAATCTAACTGTGAATGGGTAGGACCCAGTTGCAAATCTGGTTGCACGAGTAAACATCTGTTGCAGTGTCACCAGTGACTTAAGTTCGTTGGAGCAGAAGTCATGAAAGTATTTATAGGACAGACAGAGGGAGGCCACATCTCGTCGGTGGGGAAGTGGCTGTAAACGAGTCGCCAAGTCAGTACTCTTCACCTATTGGTTAAATAGCAAGGCAGATTGTGTTCTATAGCCTTGGGAGGCAACCAGTCTACCATAGAAATTAATGGCAACATACTGCGGGATAATCTTCCGCCCTGTCAGTCATGTCTCTTTCGAGACATGATCGCCCAAGCTTGTATCGCGTATGACACTTAACTGACTGAATTATTTAAATTATTTACATTGTTCGGAATGTTAATCTCATCTGTATTAACATATATATGCTGTACGTTACGGCCTATTATAGTTGATATATTTTAGAATTTCTAATCTACCACATTATTTCCTCAACTGGTGTCGCTTGTTCAAGTTTCACGTGCCATGCTGTTTCTAGAATTTTTTTTTTATTTTCAGTTATTTACCTAAAGTAGCTCAACACTCTAATTTTTTGTTGACCTCTGCTGTAACCAGGCATTGAACTCACAACATTTCGGGTTATTTTTTTTATTTACTTTAACTATCACTTTTATGGGCCAAGTGTCCTTGCGGTCAGTCAGTTAAGTGCCATACGTGATACACGCTTGTGCGATCATGTCTCGAAAGAGACATGACTGACTGGGCAGAATATTATCCCGCAGTAGGTTGCCATTGCTTTCTGCGGTAGACTGGTTGCCGACCAAGGCTATAGAACCCAATCTGTCCTGTTATTTAACCCATAACTGAAAGGAATATACGGATTAATACCTTTCCCAAGGGTATTTGCACGTAAGAGAATGCAATGAATTCGGCTGGAATTTGGTAGAAGAAATAAATGGCTCGGTTAGAAATTCCAACGTATATCAGCTAAACATGACTGACTCGAATACTAGCCGAGAGGTGGTGAATAATGATGACGACCACAGCCCTTTCTATGTATTTACATTTTCCTACTTGCTTGAATTTAGTGTCTTCATTTCTCGAATCACATATTGGCCTGTTCATCATACTGACAACACTAAAGACCTAATTAGTTTGAAACTCAAAACCCCCTAAGGATTTAAACTATTTCACTCTTTGCAGCAAAGCGACTATATAGATAATTACAAATTTACGATAGCAGCTTTAAATGTGACAAAGCGATTTATCAGTATGAGTGCTTGTTTCTGCTGCTGGGTTCGTTTTCCCCGAAGACATGAAATTAATCCCATGGCTATGTAATGCATTACTACATTCAATCAATGGATAAAATTCTACAACTTGTGAGTAGGGAAAGATTTTAATGAAGAGGTGAATGCGAGCACAGTCCCTGATGAAATCACTAGATGTGTCCCAAAATATCGTTATCATTAGATTAAAGGTTCCCTAAAAAATATTGTGTATCTTAATTATTTACGAAACACAGCTAGGACTAATAAACAGCTAGAAAAGCGATGACTTAATGAAGATCGAAAAGAATTTCACTGTTTAAAGTTAAGGATCCTAAATATTAAGAGCATCAGTACTGTAAAAATTTGGTTGTATTGTATTCATTCTTGAATTCTATTGAAGGCAATGATAGCGCTTACAACAAATCCATTATAAACATTCAATATATGAATTTTAAGAATAGTAAAGAGTTTAAATTCCTCGGTGTATATATTTTTCAAAGGGAAAACATTAACTGAACACATTAGAGTTATGTTGTTAAAGAAATCTTTCGAGCCATATTTATGCGAATTCCATTTAATAGCCAAACTCTTTCTCATAATATATAAAATATCAGCTGTACACAATTATCAATATATATATATATATATATATATATATGTGTGTGTGTGTGTGTGTGTGTGTGTGTGTGTGTGTGTGATGTAATGAATTTCATCACTGTATTTATGCCAAATAAGAAAGTTTCGTGAAAGCTTTTGTTTTGTTTTATCCACATTTTTTATTTACAATCATTGGGGTGGTTCCTTAAATCAAAAGAAGGACAAAACTTTATATCAACATTTTCGCACAAAACATTTGTTTCTGATTTAACAAGTTCAAACTTTACGGCAGATGCTATTAAATTTGCAATGCAAGATACAATTAAAAAATACATTAAAAAAAAAGGTAATGGTGGGTACCCGGGGGGAAGACAATGTAAAATGTCTATATAAACAAATGAACGCTCAACAAATGTTCAAATTGTCCTGTTGTTTTTACATAGCATGTATCATTCGGATCATTGACTAGCCGACCCTTGCCAATACAGACACGGTGTCGAATGGTTTCGCAGTCGCCCATGATATGTTGATGAAAAGTTTCCGCCTTATTAATCTCTGCTGACATCTCCAGATATCTTCGCCCTCTTTGAAACATATCAAAATCTTTTATTGCTAATAATGAATCGTTTGTGCCATGTTATCTTTTTATTTGCCGAAAATAATCTAACATCCGTCTTAAGTGTTCTTGGTGAATACATTTAAGATAATCTTCCAAGGCTCATAGTACTGTTTTTCAAGTCTCTGACACCTCCTTCATTATTAAAATCAGTTAACTATCAGATTTTATTTTATTTCTTCTACACTTTACAGAACTGCTGTATATTAAACAAAATATTTGACAGTTTGAAAGTAATTTTATCAACATCCATCTGCGATTATCTTTGTCTACGATTGTTTTAATGATAACCAAGACTCGAAGCTGAATCGTTCTAACGGTTCTGATGTTGCCACTATTCAGACATAACATTTTTCAGTTGCCCAATTTCATATTCAAATGGTAGACTTTCATACACGCTTTCCTAGTAAAACCAAGCAACAGTTTGTCAGTCGGTCACGTACTATACTTGAAAATTGCTTGGTCGATCATGTCTCGAAAGAGATATGACTCTCTTGGCAGAATCTTTTACCGCACCAGATTGCCAATACTTTCTGCGGTGGACTGTTCGGCAAACAAGGCTATAGAATCCAGTCTGTTCTGGAGGGAGAAGAGACTTCCCGAAATGTATTTTTGCGTGAGTGACTGCAACGATATCAAGTGGAATTTGAACTCGGCTCTCTAATTTCTCATTCCGAGTTGATATCCACTGCACCAAAACAAGTTTCTCTATTGATTTATTTCTTAACTCTTCTTCTCTCTCTTGCCGAGCTTCGCAATACCGACCGAACCCTAGGTAGATCTAACCACACTCTCGTAAATATTGACAGTTCGGCCCAATCATCACATGGCCACCTATTCTAAGAGATGTTACCGTTAACAGCATGTTTATTTTGACTCACTCAATGGAATGATATATTCAAACTTCCAATTGAAATATGTGCCACTGAAGTTTTTTTTAGCTCAACTCCAACATAGACGCTTCCTTCCATTTACAGAAATACCAGGTGAATGATAACAATCGTGGCTGATGAATCCCTTCAGGAATGTGAGCCGTTGGGCCTTCCAAGGCTATTTTTTTTAATCATATAACCCCAAGCAAGGCGAAAACGCAGGGGCCTACGTAAGGGTAAAAAGAGAAAGCCGGAAACCACATCCTAAACAGGGAACGAGGGAAGAGCCTCATCACCTGTTCAATAGACTTTGGTGGAGTGTGAACTGGGCGATAGTTTAGTCTATCTACTCAAATTGAAAAAAAATTAAAAAAAGAAAAGAGTGAAAAGACTGGAAAAGAGAAAACCGGAAACCGCATCCTAAACAGGAAACAAGGGATGAGCCTCTTCACCTGTTCAATAGACGTGGGTGGAGTGTGAACCGGGCGATAGTTTAGTTTAGTCTATCTACTCCACTGTAGGTGTGTTGACAGTTTCAAGGGTGGGGAGAAAGGGAAGGATATACGGGGTGGGGGAAGGGCTAGGGTCGAGTGGTTAGTAGATGAGTATTGACATTGCATTTAAATTTCTGGAAGTTGTAGCAGTCAGGAAAGTAAGAATAGGGAAGTGAGTTTCACAGACGGGAAGTGCGAGAGAAGAAGCTGCAGGAGTAGAATTGTTGTCTGCATTTGCTAACATAACTGTGAATGGGTGGGACCAAGTTGCCATTCTGGTTGCACGAGAAAACACCTGTTGAGGAAGCACCAGTGACTTCAGTTCGTCAGAGCAGAAGCCATGACAAGTACAGTGTTGTGGATATTCGTCGCCAATTTGTTGTGGAGAAGTGGTAAAATTTCGCCGCAAATTTGTAGTGTTTGGTTTGTGCCGGAAGTAAGACACCGAACAAGAATGTAAGTTCAAAACAGTGTATTAGTATAACAAGAAAACAAAGCATTCAAAGGAAGTGTTAATAATAAATAATATAGAAGTAAGCCCGAGGGTATTATTACGCTGCCTGACTAGTAGCTGTCGTTAACTGCTTCTATTAACTGCTGTGTTTGATTGCTTTCCAGAAGTCATGCAGGTAATTTAAACATAGCAAGAGGAAGAGTTCATTCTTCGTAGGAGGGTCTCATAACATACAGGAGTAAGCTGGATGATTTTCCTGGAAATTTGCACAATTAATTTTATTCTGGCATCCATCTTCATCATGATCAGCATCTTTTTGGCCACAATTTGTGCATGTAGAGCGGCTTGTGCTGCTATCTCTGTGATGTCTAAATTTCTGACATCTAAAACATCTTAGAGGAGCTGGGATATATAACTTCACTGGCCCAACATTATATCCCATTTTGATTTTAGAAGGAATGTTTGGTAAGTTAAATGTAAGGATGAATGTATTTGTAAAAATCTTTTCACCATTTCTTCTTATTGGGATCGTTTGGTAGTCTAAGACTCCCTGGCTCCCCAAGGCAGTTGAGATTTCTTCAGAGACAGACAGAGATAGAGAGAGAGAGAGAGAGAGAGGAGGGGGGAAAGAGAGATCTACTTCTAATAACTCCTTTTGATATGATATATTAGTGAACAAAACAAGATCTTCATTTAAAATTCAAACCTGACTCACTGTTACAGACTTTGCTTCACAAAAAACTTGCGAAATTTCACACCTCGATGCAAAATGTTTGTCGTCCAATGGAAAGGCCAGAATTACATCCGGGAGTGAATTCCCAAACGAAATAAAAAGACGAAACAAAATGACCCTCGTCAGAGAGTTAAGATGGGGAGCAATTAACATATACCCTTGACAAACGTCAAACGATCTTATTATTGCCTTTCTCTTTCTCTCTCACCTCCTCCTTCTTCATCTTTCACCTCTCACCTCCTTCTTTTTTATCGTTCACCCGTCTAATTGATAACCGCATGGAACCCTTTAAGACTGGGTGGTAACTTCAAAAACACTCCTACCCAACAAACGCTCATACATACACACATATACGTTCCTACCCACCTATACATAAACTCGCTCTTGCAAGGACTACTACAAACTCTACCATTAACGTCTTAATAATGTTTCTTATTGAACATTAACTTCTACCAATTCCTGTTATTCTTTTCTATCAGTAAATTTTTATTCAAACATGCAACATGTATACCTTTATTCTTCCACTCCAATTCACACATTCCAACCTTCTGCCAACCTTCTGATAATTATGAATAAATCTGTAAGTTGTAGAGAGTTCGGTTATGTATGACACAAGGCCGAATCAATAAACATTAATCATCTCCTTATAGCTTCATATTCAGTCTTGTGTGAAGAAAAGTTCTAGAACGTCTTCATTTTCATTAAAAGGCTTCCCTTGTTTCTTGTTTCAATCTGCACCATTAAATTTCCGCCTTTCATCTTTCTGGCAAATTTTGGATTAATCAAACTGGATAATCTCTATTTGATCCAGAAAAGTTTTCCTCCAAAAACTCGAACACCAAATTTTATTGGAAATTTCATCACAGTCTATTTTGTTTTTTACTTCAAAAATGCAAAAAATACAATCACAAATGAAACGGACAAAGCAATATGCACATAGGATAAACACATTTTCATATAATATTTTTTCTTGTTTTTTTAAATTAACTGGAGCATAACCATTATTCTATTCTTCCCACTTTTCATTGGTCTTTATGCTGAAAAGAATTTGAGCAAATAGCGTAAATATTTCAGTCAATGATTACGTGTCAGTTTTTTCTGAAAATCAGATCTTTTCATCAGAAAGATTTTATTACCACTATAATATACATAGATTTCTTTTCCAGATCGTTCGTCACTGGTTGCTATAATTTTTAAAGGTTATGCAATCATTATCATGCCGAGAAATATGGATCAAGAAACGTCTGAATTAAATTTAGACAGTTTTCTAAAGCATGAAATACAGGCACCTCAAAGCTTTATACGATCAGCTCAAAAAGTAATTAATTACGTTGTAAGAATTCTGCACAGTTCTGCATTTCCGTATAGTGTAGCAGAAGTTCGAAAAGTAAGTGAAATATTTTTTGTGCTTTACTTTTGTTATATAACTCTTTAAGACTATTTTTTTTAATCATATCACCGCAAGCAAGGCGAAAACGCTACTGATGCGCAGGGGGCTACGTAAGAGTGAAAAGACTGGAAAAGAGAAAGCCGAAAACCAAATTCTAAACAGGAAACAAGGGATGAGCCTCTTCACCTGTTTAATATACGTGGGTGGAATGTGAATCAGGTGATAGTTTAGTCTATCTACTCCAATTGAAAAAATTAAATAAATAAAATAAAAAAGAATGAAACGACTGGAAAAGAGAAAAACCGGAAACCACATCCTAAACAGGAAACGAGTTTAAAATCTATCTGTAAAAAAAAATTTCATTTTAAAGATATTTAAGTGGTCTTAAATTTTTGGTCTGGAGTGTATGCTCATAAATGTGCTCTTCATACCTACATTTATCTCTTCATACCCACATACAATTATTGTGTTCACACACTCGTAAATCTTTGAGGAGCGAATTCACGCATACATTTATACACATCCCTATATATATATATATATATATATATATATATATAGAGAGAGAGAGAGAGAGAGAGATACGAGCAACTGTTTTATATACCCCTATGCATGAAGACAATGTACGTCTATGTCCACTTAACTCTCAAACGAGGTGGTATAATATTCATTTCATACGTTTAATAAACATCACCCATCTATATTCATATATACCGGCATACCTCATCCAGATTGTTGATAATAACCTGTACACCTATGTCTAGAATGATCAGTACATGAAGGTATATTCAGTTCAAGAATGCACAACTGACTGCATCTAAAATTAACATAACACACATATAATCAGGTGTACTCACATGACGGAAAAACGTATAGATAATTCGGTCCGTTCTTATATATGAAATACACTTATACCTAGGCGCCCCCTATATACACAATAATACATACAGTAATATATATAAACATGTACTAAATTCTATAGAAGCATACACAAAATTAGGTGCACCCATACATATGAGAGACATATCTCACCTTACATTTAGGTGCCCCATTATACACGTGAAATCTTTAACGTGAAATATTTAAGTCGAAGTCATTGTAGTGAACTATTTTTCAATTACATAGTTCATCATAGGATATTTTTTTAAAACTACGTACACCAATAAAATAAAATCATTGTGTCATTAGATTGGCGTGACAATCCATTGTATTGTCGTTGTTTCCATGGTCCGGCAGAATTCCTATGTATGTTTTTTCCTGCTATTATCTGCGATAGGATAGATGGTCGCTTGGTATATTATATATATATATTGATTAAGCGTCTTCTTAAAAGCTTTATATTCATCCAAACTGTTTATTTATTTATTTCTATATACTTGCTTGAATATTCCAGAAGTTTTTTTAGGAAAAGATTAGCTCCCGAAATTTGTTCTCATAACATTTCTTGAATTTCAGACCGGTAGATAAAAATGATTATACTATTAAATAAATATGAAGAAACTACTTACGCATAGACATATGGATATCCATTAGATATATGTTTGAGCAATTATATATATATATATATATATATATATATACATGAACAAAGTTTCGAAATTTAATTTAGTTGAATGGTCATTTTAGCTAGAAAATTCTCGCTTCATCAGAAACTATGAAAAACAAAATCTTTATTAATTCAAATGTCTTACAAGGTTTGTGTAACGGAAGAAGCCCAAAAATCATATCCAGACACAAGGAGTTATAATGAATTAGGATTAACAATTTTTGTATTTGTCCGCACGATGTAAGAAGTGGGAAAGCAGACTGAGATTACCGGCTCGATATTAGATAAAGGGATAGAAGTTGTAGAGGAAACTGAAAGGAAAGAGAGTTCAAAGGATTTGACAGGCGAAGGTTAACTTAGGAGTAAGCTATAAAAATTTCCTTCGAAAGCAAGGAAACAACTGACTACGACATGTTGAAAGGAAGGTTTAGAAAAGGGCGGTTTACGTATTTGGACATTCTTTTGGATTATATATATATATATATATATATATATATATATATATATATATATTGGGCGCGTATAGTGATATGCGCTACAAAGTCTGCCTACTTTTAAGAAAATATTCACCGAACGCCATAGCCCAAGGGTAGAGTCGCCGACTGATGCCATTTCGGTCGGGTTTCAATCCTGGGTAAAAAAGCAATCAGAGTCAAACCGTACGGCGAAACAGATCTGTTTGCGGATGGCTATATATATATATATATATATTTATGACGGGGAAAATGTTCTTTCTTTTTCAAGATGGACGCAACTAAGCACTATGTGGAAAGAATATTTTCTTTAAAACTACTCTATATATATATAGTTTTTGTATACCTACCTATATCCAGGAGAGGGATGTTTCTAATTTCTATTAAAAGGATGGACATTATTGGATTAGAATAAGTTAGAGGGTGATTATATTGAATAGAAGTTAACTAGCAGTGTATCTACTTCATATAGCATGCGAGTCTTGTACTTGATGACACAATATTATTCTCAATTTCCATGTTATTGATTAGTCACGCAAATTTTTGCTACAGATTTGCTGTTGACAAAATAGAATATTTTGCTTACAAAGATTTTGCCGTTCGCAAAATACAATAGTACATATAATAAAATAGTACATACAATCGTACAATTGTTTCGACATTGTGCCGTTCGTAAAATACAACATTTTGGCATCAAAGATTACGGCTTTGGTCAAATACAAAATTTTGGCAACAAAAAGTGTAACCTTCTTGAATACAGTATTTTAGTAACGAAGATTTTTGCTGACAAGCTGTTGGCGGCAAAAATTTGGCTGACATTAAGAATGATATCACTAGTAAAACATTTTTGTAAAGAAACACTACTGAACGTTTGAGGATATAACATTCTAGGAACAAAATATGGGAAGAAAAGCACAGATAAATTTACCAAATAAAATTTTCGGAAGAAAATATTTCACGTAAATCTTTTCCAAGGAACACTTTTAACGGAAGATAAAATGTACAAATAATACAAAGGATTTGTTTGGGGGAATAGTCATCAATTATTTTAAAGTATTTTAAAGAAATGTGCTACGGAAAAAAATTAAAAACAGTTAAGAACCTAAACAATGTTAGTCAAAAGATATTTACCGCATTTGTCGGATAAATTGGAAAGTCGGTTCTATTACCCGAAGAATCCGAAAATTGGTACATCAGGTTACAAGATAACAATTAGTGCATAGAAGATATTCTGGTCGGGTGCTCCTGCAATTTACCTGGGGTTCCTGAAACGGGGAATCTGTAATGTGATCGATCCCGATATAGCAGCTCAGGTGTATTCACATTTTCAACGATGTAATGTGGCTTTCCTTTGTCTCTTCTGCCAATATTTTCCCAGCTTCCGCTCTTAGCTCACTAGTGTCCCCAATATAAAATTTCTTCAGCTACTAGATTAGTAACTAGGTCACACCCTTTTATAAGGAATCTAATAAAATGTAACCTCAACTTCTACTTTAACAGCTTCTTTACTCACAATTTCTGCATGTAGAATTTCCTTCGGTATACTTGCTTCCCGGACAGCTACAATCTCCAAGAATTTAAATGTATTAGTCTCTCATGCTCTCTTCTCCGTCTAAACTACTCACATCACTGACACCTACAACAACCTGTCCCTCTTTCTCATCACTTTCTCCCTGTGTACCCCAATGCACACCAGTGGCAGTAAAACTGCCTTGCTATTCGGAAAATGTTTAAAAAGCGAAAAAAGTGGCATACAATTCAAGAGAACATTTCTTCATTTGAGGTAGATTATATGAAGGTTCTCTTTGATACGTTCGACGTTTTCATCCAGCAAATATCTCTGGAAATAGAGGTCCGTAAATGGCGTAGCAAAGCGTGATTATATTAATTAGCAGATCATTTTCAGTGGATCTACTTAACGAAGTGGGTGAGTGTTGTACTTGTTGTTATACTACTATTCCCACTTTCTTTTTTGGCAATTACTCACGCAGTAAATTTTCTGGTAACAACAGTAGTCCAAGAAACTTAAATTTGAAAAAGAATAATAGAGAATGGGCCGTCTTTCGGGTAATTATATAATAAATATGCATAAATATATATATATATATATATATATATATATGTGTGTGTGTGTGTGTGTGTGTGTGTGTGTGTGTGTGTGTGTGTGTGTGTGTGTACGCTCTCAAATTCTAAGTTCCTAAAATCTTTCCTCCTGGTTATATATTCGAATTGTTAATCCCTACTCGGTTGGACCGTGAGGTTTTCGGCAGCTGCTTGATTTGTGAATTTGTTGCGGATCCAGTGTGCCTTATAGATAATTCCAAAAGTAGTTTCTGTGATCTGCGCACGGTACTCTATGCCTAAGGGCTTATAAGGAATTATGCTAAGCTATGTAGATCTAAAACCAGTACGAATTAAATATTTTCTACGAATTTACAAAATTCGTGAAGCAGCATACCAAAAATAGAAGATTCGTATGACGAACAATGATATGAGATACCGACAAAACTATTTCGAACAGAGCGAAAACGTTATTTTTGTTATTTGTATAATTTTGTCTGCAGTTTCTCTTTTAATATAGACTTCATATATTTATAAATGGAACAGTCAAAAAAATTGGTTTTTCCCACAGTATTATACAGTGTGAAATAGTTTCAAATGCTCATAGCGTTTTCGCGATTTTCAAAGCCTTACTTTACCTTTATTTTATTTTTCTTTTATTGAAACAGTTTAATCCATGGTAAAAAATATCAGCAGATGAAAATGTACAGATTTAAATAATTTTCAATTTTCACCTGCCGCTTGCTACAATGTTAAAATCGATATTTCGCCAAAAGTAACGAGGCACCTTATGAACTGTTTCCATTCTAAGAAAATTGTCAAAGTATTCGAAAAGTAGTCTGTACATTTGCATTAATTCCTGAGTGCTTATAATCATTCCTCACTGATTTTAAATGTATCAGTTCCATTTTATCATTAGCAAAGTTTTTACATAGGACATACAACGCACTGATACAATCATTTATGCTTGCATTAGATATTAATTGATTCATTTGATTTGTGTGGCTAGTCTAACCGTAGTGGCTAATTTAAAGCCGTACAATTCATGTTTTCAATTGTAATAATTTGTTTGTTTCTCCTTGATTGAATACTACATTAACAACATTTTTAAGATTAACAATAATTCTAGAAACAATTTCTGATATTTGGCACTTAACGAATTCAAGACTTTCAAAAGGGTATTTGTGCATAAGTGAATGTAAGAAACTCGACCGTATTTCGAACTCGGCTGTCCAATTTCTCATTCTAGTCTTGTTAACCTTTGCACCACTAGCACGTCCTTTAATTCGTGAGTAATAGAAACCTTTTCCATCAAAATCTCAGTGTTGATTTGGTTCATAAAACAATCATATGCGTTTTACATAAAATATTCTTATTCAATCAGTGACAATTCATCTAACCCAAAAGAATTAGTCTTGAATTTCAGTGCAATTCAATTATAAAATCATCGGCTTTAGCAGTACATTAGCATAATCGGTATAGTTGTTTTGACCATGAACAAACCACTTTATTAATTTACTTTAAAACTCTATAGTCAAACTATTAACAATTTCTTTTACTATGCAGTATATGTATAAAAGAACCTCAAACATCCGCTCATTGAAGTTGATTTTAGCTGCCTTTATATGCAGAATTCCCATTCATATGCTATCAAACATTTTTTCTACAACAGATATTTTTGAAAATTAATTTGTCGTAAACATTTTGAAAACCAAACACATTTGTTGTGAAATTGTAACACAGTAACAGATTGAGAGCCATCTTTATTTTTCTTAGCATGAATAACACCTTGTTTGCGATAAATAACGAGAAAAAATAAATTTGGCAACATTTTGAACAGTTTCAGTAAATATATTTGTCCATTGAGTCCCATGTATCCCGAATATTTTTTTTCAGTTCTTGGATTGAATATCGCCAACACCTTCATAGATCTTACGAGGAAGAATTCTCTACAGATTCTGAAGTAACTTGAGTTCCTAAGACCTTACCAGCGGTCTCAATCTTGTGATTTTTAAACTATTTTATTGCTTAACCTTTGTTAGCATAGTTTTGTTGGGTCTTTTCATTGCCACCAGCAGTTTCTTCTTCATAAGTCATCGAGTAAATATTTCGATATTTGACAATATTAAGACAAGTAAGGATGAAAGCATTTATTTTTAAGTCGTCCTGATTTTTGTCAGATTGATTTATTGTCAGTTAAGTAGCCTGGCCAATCTGTATAAAGAAATAAATAAACAGCAAAATTATATCATAAATAGTGTCTTAAAGATTATAAGATACAGTTACGGTTATTGTTTTAATTTTCTTTCTATATTTCTAATTTTCTTTGCAACACATTTTATACACACTATCTTTTTCTATGGGTTTACTCTGCATTAACATCTTGCTGTTTTAGGTATAATTCTGTGATATATTGTCTATTTTCTGCTAAATAAATATTTAATCATATTAGGAAGCCTCAATTAAGTAATGTGGCTAATCTGTAAAATAAAACCCATAAATAAGTAAGTAAACAGAAAATTATACCAAAACTTGTGTCTTAAAGATTATAGGATACAGTCACGGTTATTGTTTTATTTTTCATCTATTTCCTAATTTTCTTTGCAACGCACTTTATACACACTATCCTTATCCAAGGGTTAGTCTGCATTAACATCTGGCTCTTTTAGGTATAATTCTCTTATATATTGTCTATTTTCTGCTATATAAATATTTAATTTTATTAGGAAGCGCCAGTTAAGTCATGTGTCTGATCTGTAAAAAAATCAATAAATAAATAAACAGAAAAATTATACTAGAAATTGTGTCTTAAAGATTATAGGATACACTTACGGTTACTGCTTTAATTGTCACCTATATTTTTTGTAGCTTTATAGAAAATAAATAGGGTGGAACTAAAAATATTTGAAACATTATTATACTATATTCGTTTTCTGTCTATTATGTCAATTCATGGGCAATTATGTTTCTCCAAAATTTATCATTTCTAACCCTAACTGTATTTGTTCTCTTCCATCACATCATGACGTCTCACTATCCAGTTACGCAAGCTCGTGCTTTTGTCTGTCTTTTTTCCTTTATATATATCATTTGAGGGTCAAGTTCTCTAAAGAACTATTCTTTAGTAAGCGTTTCAGAAATGTCAAGGTTCTCATTTTGATTCTGAGATTAAGGATCGTATTTGTTTCAATTTAAATTGAGATTTTATTTGTTGCTTACTTGCTCCGTTCATGTTACTTTCAGGGTCCTCATGTAGAACGTCGTATAATGTGATTCAAGTTACCTATTCATCTGAGCGAAGATTGTCCAGCATTCACTGCTGTTCAAAGGGATTGGTACGACTGGTGTGTTCACTTAATCAGTGTCAGAACGGTTGATCATCATTATAGGAAAGACAGTATAAATACCCGCGTTATTTTTAATTCACACTTGAATACTTGTAAATTTCAACATATTTCAGTTCATGAATACATCATGACTATGTTCGAATTAAAACGAAATGTAAAACCAAAATGTGATGCAGAAATATTGTTAATTAGCTTAAAAATGTTTCAGTGTGTGTGTGAGTGAGTGTGACAAAAAGTGGAGAGAAACAAATTGTCTTATTTAAGTCTGACTATAATCCTTATCTCAGAGGTGTCATTGCGCAGGTCCAACGAGAAAATAAGCAAATTCAAGTTAGTTTGAATTTGCTATTGCTTATATGCATCACGTGACCAAATCAATGTCACGCGACTACATATACAAGATAAAATAGAATATAATTTATTATATTTGCTACTATTTATTTTATTTTGTGATTAAAAGAAGATAATAAAAAAAATCGTACAATCCTGTTTTTTCTTAAGGTGACTGCGTCGTAAAGCTGAAATATATCTAGTGTGATAGATGTGTACAAACAGTTGTAATATAAAGAATGTGCCTGATAACAGAGCGACAAATATTAATCAAGACAGATTTTTCAATATAATGTTATGTTTTTAAATGCACAGTTTCTGTTTTGAAATAGACAATATTTTATTTGAATAAAACTCCCTCGGCAATAATGAAGTCATCTATGAGTTTCCGGATACAACGGTCTGTTAGATAACAATCGATCAGACTTACTATTAAGAGAGTTGTGAATAGATGTTCTATCAACATAGATAAGGTCATGGGAACTAATGACATCTGAAAATTAGAAACAACGAAAGTCCATGCATAGAGCCCTGGAGAAAATCGCAAAAAGACCTCGAAAAGTGGCCATCCAAGACAATTTTATTTTGCGATTTGATAAGGAAGACAAGATCATTTCAAAAGTTTGTCCAAAATTTGATAAGAAATGAAGTTTGAAGCGAAAAAATAAAGGAAATATATATAACTGAATAAAATTGAATTTTACTTATTAAGAATAAGATTGTGAAAAAAGAAACATGGGAGTTATTCCTAAATAAAATATAACTGATTGGGAAAACATGACATATATAGTTTAACAATCCATATGATATCACGGCTAAAATAATGTTGCTTTATTTCTTATTTACTTATGGTTGACGTTCTTTTAGGTAAGAAACTACTTTGTTTTGGTTGGTTATGACGTTAGCAGATTAACTCGAAACATGTCCAGGTATGTTTGAGATCTGGAAACTTTTAAACGATTTTCACGCAGATATCTGATATCGGTATCCATATCTAACGTATTGTTTTCGAAAGAGATTTCAGGATTAGTCGTTTCCATGGAAAGCCATGCTTGCTGAATGCACCTTGTTTAGCTCCCTTCCAAAGACTGTATTTCAACTTGGATCTGTTATATATTCAAATAAAAACATACTCGGTATTTATATACAGAGTATGTTTTTATTTGAATATTACTCAAGATGCCAGAATATATTCATGTTGGCACAGTAAGGTTTGCAGACACAAATAGACGTCTCAAAAATCTAGGAACAACAGTGATACATAGCATCTAATTATTTGAAATGTATTTATTCACTGAACTGATATTACGGCTTGTCAAACTTATTTAGTTTAAACAAACTAAACTGAGTGCAAATCTTCCAAATGCAATACTACTAATACAAACCTTTCCAAACCATAAAACATAAAAAAATAAAGCAAGAAATACAAAAGGAACGTGGTGCGGATTTAAGGGGAGGAACCGCACAAAATAATGAACAACAAATCAGATATGGAGATAGAAATGTAGGTTATATTGAACGTAATATACAAACTTGAAAGTAGGTTAGTAAAACCAGTAATACTATTAGTAAGAAATAAATATATACAAATCTTGAAGTGAAGTCGTTGGAAATTGTATATCCGTGTATATTATTCTAGCTGAGTGGAGCTCAGTGCTAGTCTGACTTCTGATACAGTAGTCTCTGGGTAAGCTCGGTATTTTACGTATCAGTTCCGGTACTCTCCGATGACTGTAACTGATCTCTACTCTTTCTACTCTATGGCAGCTAACTTTGTTCTTTCTATGGCAGGAGTATATGTATACTTGGTTGTGTCTATTATCATATACAAAGAGGAGATCCCACAACAGAACGGAAAAAATATAGAACAAGAAAAATGCAAGAATAAAATAAACTGTTAAACATCTAACTTGGAGAAAAGCGAAATTACTCAATTCATAATTGTATCACCGATTGGCATTTTTTTTTCTTTCTCAAATTTTGCTGGGTAATGGACGTGCATTTCTGGGCTATTTCCCAAGTCCTTTCTGCCTCATTACATTTAGTTTTCTCAGTACAGATTATGCATTTTTGCTCACAATAGGCCAAAAAACCTAATTTCACTGTGATGTGTCAGTTAAAAATAATGTAAAGAACACATTAGATAATTTTAATTTAAGTTTTACTCAATTTATCAATCAACGAAAAGCATAAACTTCTCAAAGTATATTCAGCTGTTTCAGTCTCTTTTTTCTGATTTATAAATTCTTTAATTTATGTGGATCTATTCCTTGGCGCCTAGAATCCCAATCTTTTTTTTATCTAAATTACTTTGCGTTTTGTGATTATGGTACAGATTACATATTCCGTGGTAGACAATATAGATAAGACTGATGCATAAGAATAATTAAGATATTAATTCTTATTAAAATCCTAAAATAAATTAAAATTTAATCACACATACAAATCAACAATTTTTGAAAGAAATGCGAGCGAAACAAAGATACAAAAGTTTAGCATAAAATCATTTTGAAAGATGTTAATTCTTATTAAAATCCTAAAATAAATTAAAATTTAATCACACATACAAATCAACAATTTTTGAAAGAAATGCGAACGAAACAAAGATACAAATATTTAGCATAAAATCATTTTGAAATTAATAATTCTAGTAATTATTTATAAGTATGTAAGTGATCATGCAAATATGGATAAATGTTTTCTAAGAACCATAAATAAATTCTCTCTCATTTTGATATTTCTTCGGTTGTTTAAAAGTTCCAATCATGTGTTCTAAAATAATCTGTGCTGGAACGTTTGAAAAACGGTAAAATCTTTTATTGTAAATATGTTGAAGGTAACAAAACGTTAAAATCTAAGTCGTACCAAAAAAAATATATATATATTAAAAAGTTATACAATATAATTGCACTGAAAACTTTTTAATAAAACTCTGTATTCCTTCGAGGAATTCCTTTCCGTTTACTTTCATCCCCGACAGCTACAATCTCCAAGAATTTAAATGAAAAATCAATAGTCATTTACTATTTCACTGATTTGCATCCACTCTCTCGTGCTACTTTCTCCGTCCACTCCACTCCTATCAGTATTCTCATCGGCCTCTTACCCACTTCCTGACACCCCTATGACCTGTCACTTTTCTCATAACTTGCTTTTATGTAACCCCCTGAACACCAGTGGCAGTAAACTGCCTGCTTGGGGTGATATGATTATAAAAAAAAATTATGACCACAAATTAACTAACAAAGGGAGCGGGAGGTTAACAATTTTATGACTTATTAATATCAGTTAAGACGAAGGTAAGTGCGTACAGAGAAGTTGTTTTCACAACCATACTTTATAAATCCGAAATATGGATGCCATATAACATACACTTTGATATTTTTACAAGCGCTGCCTCCCTACAATCTGCGGTTACACTCTCAATGACATCTTTCTAACACAAATTTTCCCAAAAAACTGTCATTAGCGGAATTGAATCTTTTTTTTATTCAGAGTTAAGATGAGTTGATCACATTGTTCGAATTGGAAATAGTAGAATGGCAAATATTCTGTTGTACAGCAAATTGTTTTTATGGGGGCTCAAAACGTTGAAAGTCATCTTTTTCGTTATAAAGTCAAAATGAAGTACAATCTCGAAACAGCAAACATAACAGTTGACTCTTTCGATTTGTTTTCTTTAGATCAAATAGAGTAGAGGTTAACGTGTCATCGCAGCATTGCGAATTTTAAACAGAATAGCCTCCAATATCTTGATGCACTCCGCTTGGAAGAAAAAACAGCATTTTCCTAACAATTAACAATTCTATTATTGGCGACGATGATATGCCAATTTTTCATATTTTCTACACATTCAAGGCTACTTTACACTCGCCGTAAACGTCCAGAATGCAATTCTGCATCGGAAGATTCTGATTCTCAAAATGAACAATTTTAAATACTTCCTCTGCAGCCTGTTTTTGCAAAACCAATATAGGCCTGACTGCAAAGATAAGACAAAAGAAAACTTGCTTTTTTTTTCCTGTACAAAACGAATTAGACTCATACGTAGAAATCGCCGTTAAAGTTCTTCATATATATATATATATATATATATATATACACAGAGAGAGAGAGAGAGAGAGAGAGAGAGGGAGAGAGATAGTGAAAGATGGAAAGAATATAAGTAATATACATCGCCATCTCTATATAAATGCTTCTCTGCTGGCCAGAGTTAAAAATATCACAAATTTCCCAGCTTTATTTTAGAACAATCAGACGAGTTCATACAATGTGGCGACTTGCTTTGGAGAAGGACCAATTATATAAATTTTAATAGGACCAACTCTCAGAAAGGTATCTTGCAAAAAAGCACGTCAAATTTTGTACGTAAAAAAAAAATATTTTGAAATTGCGCGAAACGTTGAGCTATGGTTAAAATGAAATATGTGCCGATCGAGAAAAAAAAGAAGTGAAAAGTGTTCTAAGATAGTCAGTTAAGTGCCATAAGTGAAACACGCTGAATGAGCAGAAGATTATCCCGCAATAGGTTGCCATTGCTTTCTGCGGTAGACTGGTTGCCAGCCAAAGCTATAGAACCCAATATGTCCTGTTATTTGACACATAGCAAGAGAGAAGAGATGTATAATATTATTAAGTAGTAATTAATAGGGGATCAGTTTATTACTTCATAACAATATAAAACTGATCCCCCACTTTATGCCCAGTAGAAGACAATCACGTTTTCAACTATTACATTCAGTCAGCCAGTTAAGTGCCATGTGTGATACACGCTTAGGCGATCATGTCTCGAAAGAGACATGACTGACTGGGTAGAAGATTATCCCGCCGTAGGTTGCCATTGCTTTCTGCGGTAGACTGGTTGCCAGCCAAGGCTATAGAACCCAATCTGTCCCATTATTTAACCCATAACTGGAAGAAAGAGACAGATTAATACCTTTCCCAAGGGTATTTGCGCATAAGTGAATGCAATGAATTCCACTGGAATTCGAACTCGGCTCTCCGATTTCTTGTTCCGAGCCGATATCCACTGGACCACCACACACATCCTTCTAAGATAGAAACAGTCAAAATAGGTGAACGGTGATGATGCTAAAAATATCCACAAATATATTCGACATTATTCTTTCTCAACCGGTGATACACAAAACCGTAAGGTCCCTCAAGATGTCGCCATGTGTTTCGCGCGAAGATGAGGTAAATAATTTAATGATATTTTTCAATTCTATATTCGTAATTTTACTATACACGGACGGGATATCCTTGCGTATTATAATAAAAGCTTCAAGCTTTTATGTTTTTTGAACTTAAAATAATCATATGGAATGTATTTAGTGATGTCTATACGGAAAGCGGATGTGCGCTGTGGTACAGTGGATATCGACTCGGAAACGACAAATCGGTGTGACGAGTTCGAATTCAAGTTAAATTTTTGCATTCACTTAGGCACAAATACTCTTGGAAAAGGTATTACGCCGTTTATTCCCTCAAGTTATGGGTTAAATAACAGGATATATTAGGTTCTATAGCCTTGGTTGGCAACCAGTCTACCTCAGAAAGCAATGGCAATCTCCTGCGAGATAATCTTCTG
Source organism: Ascarosepion bandense (assembly GCA_037127315.1). NCBI lineage: Eukaryota > Metazoa > Mollusca > Cephalopoda > Sepiida > Sepiidae > Ascarosepion > Ascarosepion bandense. The sequence goes on from JBBBDQ010000845.1 coordinate 1,962,776, forward strand.
CCCAGTCAATCATGTCTCTTTCGAGACATGATCACCAAGCGTGTATCATGTATGGCACTTGACTGATCGATTTACTATACGGGACACCCCATTCACTGTTTAGTTAACAGGACCTGTAAGTGGCAGTGAAGTTTATCTTTAAGTGACTCATTCGAAAAGAGAGAAATGTACGGTATTCATATATTATGTTTACTTCGTGAAAAGAGTTGATATTCATAATTTTATATATATATATTTATAGTGTAGGTGTTCCTGGGACATGAAAACTATATTAAGGTTTCTCCAAGAGTAAAATGGTTGAACAACACATCGAAATTATATCGGATTACAATTTAGAGTCGTATCTTATACAAATTCATGCTTGTTTCTTTTTTTAAATTTTTTGATGTGCAATTAGCATTAATAGCATTATTTTGAATCGGTCTAGTATCTTCATCTTTGTTGTTGCTATCACAACATTTCGACAGCTGCCTTCTGGAGAATTTGGAGTGCCTGAAATCACCGTTTTGTAGCTTGAGCTTAAGAGCGCCATATGATATCTATTTAAATTAAAGCAGTGTTTCTTAAATTTGGTACTACAGTAGTGAGTTAAACCTTCAAAGTAAGTATGTACTTAGAGTCAATGAAAAGAGGGACAAACAATAAATGAATCGTATTAAATAGATGAACAAACGTGATATTACGGAAAGTTCCGGAGAGTAACAAAATGAGTTACTAACACACATATTTATTTGTTTGAACATTTTATAGATACACGTATATGAGTAAATATTCTCTTTGTATTTAAACACTATATGTATATACATATATTACTCTACTGGCATTAATATTGTTGAGAAATTTTGTTAGGAAAATGCGTGTCATTCGGCAAGCTTTGAAGCTGCGACCATTATCAATTTAAAAAAATAATGGGATATCATTTGACAGGGATACAAAACCTGTTTAAATTTTTAGACTAAATAATCTAGTTATGTTATAGGGGAAACACACCTATTACTCAGATGATGAACTCTCACCCCTATATTAATAGGTGTTAACAGGAAGTACTTGGGAATTCATGGTTCAGACTTCTACTGGAGTTCAGTAGAACTACTAGGCATTTGATATTAGTCCTCAGTTAGCCGAATACTAAGGAGTCATCTTTCAGTGAAAGATTACCAAGTTCATAACATTTTGGGCACGTTAAGTCGATTAGTAACCGACACGATTATAATCTTCCGTGCGAAAACTACGCCACAACAAGTTAATAAACAAAGTAGGTATCCATAGACATCATCCACAAAATGAGAATAGGTTATAAAGTTTGTTAAATTAAATTCTCAGTTAAAAAATATCCTATAGATTATCAGAAACTACAAGGAGCTGATGAACGCCAGATCGCACAACCGATGAAACAATTTGAGCATGACAAATAGTAGACCGCATTTAAATAGTTACATGAATTCTGTAGGAAATAATAAAGGATATGTAAATTCCCTTATTTAATTTATTAATATTCAATGGCTTATCATGTGGTTATCAGGTGTTTTTCAAAGCAGGTGCTATTATGTTTTTATTTTGTGAAGGTCTGAACTATTGGAAGAAAGGAATAGAGCTCGTCTGAACATTTGCCGTGGAGATGGCGATAGGCTTGCGGCCTTTTGTCTGATATGGGCTGTAATCGCGACAAAAGTTAACAGAAACAATTTCACGTTTTCTACAACATGAGAATCCCTCCGGCGTTGCAGGGACAACGTTCTTCCTCTTATACATATATCTTTCCCCTTTATTGACACAAAAACCAATGCTAACTTCGAATTATTTTAACATGCGAGTCACGGCAGATTTATACTAGAGATTTTGAATAAGCACTTCACCTTACCATTTCAACATAACCCCTAAAACCCCGAGCAACGCCGGCTATACAACTAGTTAATTATATTTATCTTAAGCAGGAATGTTTTCAATATGTTGCTGTGTTTCTTTTTATAATTTCAAGCGCATCTATTATGACTGATACAATTCCTATTCTCAATTCCTACATCTTTTGTTTATTTTGATTTTCTGGTTTTTATATCTGAATTGTTGTTCAGATTCCTTGGTTGCTTTCTTACAGTCCGCTTGCCAAATCATCTCAATATGTAAGCAAGTTCTTTTTTTCTTTTCGTTTTTTTGACAGTTACGACTTGCCTATTTGATTCGATTTTCCTGTCTGTAAAAATGGCGTATTCTCATAGAACTGTGATGTTTTTTTATAGCTGTAAATGTTCATGCCAGTGTTTATTATCTTTTCCAAAGTGTCTTGTGTTAATATTGCCTAACACTATCGCGACGAGTGTTCATATTCATTCTTATTTAACAACTACGATACCAAGGCAATTAATGTCCATAATTCTGTTCTGAGAATTCAGTTCAGTTCTTAATATCAACCGTACCTTTATATACTAACCATCTCGAACACATACATTAATGTTTTTTAAAGTATTCTTCATCCTAACTAACACTGTACAAGTACCTTTGTGTAAGTTAGAATGAAGAATATTCTTCTTGCTCTAAAGCTTTGTCACCGCAATGGTCTAATATGATAGATAATGCTTGTTGTAGTGATCCTTTTATTTAAACCTAATTTTATAACTGAAATAGTTTACTGTTTTCAAGAGTCTTGTATCTTAGGATACAACTTTGAATTATCCATGTAAAATAGATGGCTTATTATTTTTTTTTAGATATCTTATTGCTATATTCCGTCCAGTTAAGTTAACTGGTCAATGTTCTTAAAATAGTAAGGGAGAAAATGAATAACATTGTAATATTCATCTATTGAGTTTGTTTTCGGCAGACTGGTAAATTCCATTTATATGAATGAGACGATGATTTGTTTTCTATATAAATACATTGTTTGATGAAATTAATGACGACTGGTGATAACTTGAATATATTTAAATATTTTAAAATGCAGGAATGTGTTACACTATCCATGTTTTATAAGAATTTATCGAGGCAGTACTGAGATTTTTTCTGAGTTTTCTAAGAGCATCTTATTAATGAGTAACTGATCTTTAAATTAGTAAAATGTACGTTTGCACTCATTTAGTTTAAGAGCTAGTATGACATTTTGTTATAAGAAGGGATATGTCTGTTTTGTTAGAATAGGTACGAACAATTTTCAAGTCGTAGATATATAAGTTTTTGAGACATATGTTTCACCATCCTTAGTTAGAAGAAATAATTTTAGATTTTTGTGTGCTGCATTTAGATAATTGAACCATTGTTCTATTACTGGATATTTTCCGTTGTATGCTATTTTTCAGTGCATATTTAACATCCTGTTCTGTGATTTCCCCTATGTTTGTTCTGATTTATTTTCCATCTTTTCTACCTCTTGCATAATACACTCTGCTTTTTTGTTATGTTTTTAGGGAAAGACTATATTTTCACAGAACTCTGTGTTGGGAGTTTGTTATTTCTATTTTGTGCATGTCTATTTCCCTGAAAAAATTATTGGCATCGGTTTGAAATATCTTGTTTTGTCTTGTAGCGGATACGAAACTAATTAAAATCAACTATGTTCTTCACTTTTACAAACTTTCACAACGACGTGTGAAATCCGAGTTTCCCTAATAGAAAAAGGATTGACCGTCTGCATAACGAAACAGTCAAAGCCAGATTTCGCAAGTACGTTTTAAAATGTTTTTTTGACAAATGGAGGCAACTTGTGTGGCTTGGAAGGACTTGGCAATCCAGTGGGAAATTCAAAAGGACATATAAATGTCTTCGCAGTGTCAGAGTCAGAGAGATGGGAGCCGAGAGACGAAAGAAAGAAAATGTAACCAGCTTCAAATCGACCCAGATCAGGTCACGCTTGTTCTCTTTCCCTTTATATCTCTCAACAATTAATATTACGAATATTTTGTACGAATTCTACCCTTAACGTCTGAATATTATTTCTAACTGTACCTTAATTCCTACAACTTTGTTATTCTTTCCATATATAAATTTATATTTTAACATTCAAAATGTATGTTTTATTATTCCATTATTCTTATGCTATTCCACACAATTCCACATATTCCAAACTGCCGACAGCATAAGATTCAGTATAAAATTTGTAAGCTGCAGGGAGTTCGGTTAAGTCTAACACAAGGCCGAACCAAGACGCAGTAACCAGCTCCCTACGCTGTAGTCTATTGAGACTGCATCGGATTCTTTGCGATTTCTTTTGTATTCGTTTGTTTATTTTTTTATGGATAGAACTTCATTTTCATTTTTACTTTTCTTTTAACCCGTTTGGCTTTTATAGTCTTTACATTTTTTCCTCTTGCCAGTTCATCGAGTACTGTTAAATCTTTTCTGAATTGTTCAGTATCTTTTTCTATTTTTCTATTCCATTTGCGATCATCATGTACTTGAGACTGTCTTTCTTAACTCGGGTGTTTGTTTTTTAGTTGCTGAAAATGTTGATGCATATATTTCTTTGTTCAGTCTTACATATAAATCTACTTTATTCATAATTAATTTTGGCTGAATGTTAGTGGCTATTAATTTGAGTTCATCGTTTGTTGTTTTAATTTAGGGAGTTGATCTCATTTTTCCGCTTCAATATTTGCCTCATGCTTTCTTCCTGACTTCCCGTATACAGCTAATGTTTTAGATTAGATTTATTGCATGCTTCGGAGCAACTAAGATAATGTTTTTTAACAGAGAATGATTTTTATCACAGTTTATTAATTATCATTATTAAAATTATTTTTGTTACTGCTATAAATATTTTATTATGTGAGGAGGATGCAAATTATCTTTGTGCGGAACATCTGCCAAATTCAAATTATTCATTTAGAAATATCGTCAAATAGATCAAATGACGTTAATCGCACAAATACATACACCAAAATAATTCGATCTTCTATAAAAGATCACACTAAGAAATGAGGACTCGTTACGATCTCGGTCAAACACTGTAACCAAGATATATAGTATTTTATCTACATATATCTTATAATAGAATATTTCTTATTTAGGTTAGTACTAAATAATTAACATTGAGACTAAGGCTAATTCCTCAAAATAATTCTGATGTTCGATAGCATATTTTTCTTTTTAACCATTTGAAAATAACACAATTATTACAAAAATTATATCAGCCATGAGGTTTCCTTTGAGCTTATATCGGTTTGAGATGTTCACTTTGCTATTAGAGAGGATAAAGAATTATTATTAGCATGAACCAGTCAGCAGACGGCGCAGCGTAGACGATTGATGTTAATAAAAAAATGTTAGTCAACTTTATTTCGAATCCTAAGCTTCGAACAGAATTATGCAAGATTGACGGATTTTTCAAGAGAGCTAATAAATGCATATGTATAACCAATACCTATCTATTTAATTTCCTCTCCCGTTCTAGCTTTCTCTCTTTCTCTCTCTCTCTACACACACACACACACACACACACACACACACACACACATATATATATATATATATATATAAAAGAACCTAATGAGCCAGACGAACCTACCTAGGTTTCTCCTAAACGGATCATCATGGATACCAGCTTTCCCTGACAAACCGTTTAAGAGAAACCTAGGTAGGTTCCTAGGGCTCATTAGCTCCTACTATGTTCGCTATACCTTCGTATTGAGCGTTTTCTATTAAATGGTTACTCGTGTCGGTTTTTTCTTTTTTTCTTTTAGCTTCGTGCTGATTTCTGTCCGAACACTTTTGACAGACTTTCATGTCCTAAGCTCTTTCTTTTTTGTTCTTTTTAAAACCATTTTTTCCTTCGTTCGAAAGTTTTCGAGGAAGGTTTTCGAGACCAATCTAACTATATATAATAACGTTTATATATATATATATATATATATATATATATATATATATATATATATATATACTGAGTGCGATGGATTAATTGTCGGTACTTTAGTTTATTTTTTATTTCGCGCATGCGCGTTGTTTTATTTTATTTTGTCAGTTGCACATCATGTTAATGTTATTTTGAAACCGTCTATGAGAAAAAAGGCATCATGACGAATTTCACTAAGGCAGACTTTTGGAGACGCCATGCTGTATTCCGGTAATATACTCACCGGAGGTTCGATTACGAAACTTTCAGAATCTTTGATGTTAATCTGAAGGCGTTCCAGAGGATTTGGAAAACGATGTATGAGTCTAATTGTTATTATAATTTTACGGCATCGTGGAAATTTTAACCTGATTGTTCTGATATAGAAAAAGGTACCGAATTTTTTGGTGTTCGTCCTGTCAAGTGACTTAAGGAGATAGAGCGGCATTGGTCGAGTGTCAGCTTCCTGGAAACTCCTATGTATCTAGCAACAAATTTCTTCATTATAAAACACAAGCAGCAGAACCAAGCCAATGCTGTCAGACAATTTAAGAGACCGTATTCCACTAGGAAAATGGTAGCATTCACCAACTTAAACAAGGAGACATTCCATAAAATTTACTGGTGATTCTGAAGTCTTCTGAAGGTTGTGATTTAGATCAATTGTGATTTTTATTAAAAAATTTAATCTTTAGTATTACAATATATTTTTGAGTATATTTGGTAAATATATCTGTTAAAATGAAATGTCAGAATCATTTTCATTTCTTCATTTTTTATATGGCTGATGTAATGTGTAATATTAAATAGATTATTCTTACAGCATATGAAAATGATATAATAGATTTGATACTTAATAAGATTTCAAATTCAAATTATTACAATGTATCTGCTATTCATTGACTGTGCGGGTAAACTAACAGAAATATGAAGAGAATCAATGTGTCATGTTTGACATGAAATAGCAAGAGCGAATGGAACAGTCGTGCGAGAAGGGCACGCGATGTATAAAAACAGTCTAAATAAGAAAGATAAGGCAATGGCGGGTTTTACTTCTATCAGAAACGAAAAAGCATCATTGGATAGGTTACATGAACGAGATAAGCGGTTTAAACATTCCTATTACAGGCAGAGGTGATCCATTAAGCCTTATCTGCTTTTTTGATTGACAGTTTGACGAAGACGCCGTCGTCATGCTGGAAAACTCGGTCCCGCTTCGATGTGCTTGACACCTTGGAAACGTTAAAATGTTCTCTAAGCCCCGTTCAAAAAACAGTTTGATCATCCGGAGAGCGATTTCTTTAAGAGAGTAGAGATAAGCGTTTCGAAGTCAAGATTTATTTTCGTTTATCATACATCAACAACGAACGAACACCAAGCCTCTATTTTTTCATATGCATTACACCGACAGATATTTTTCTTTTCTATAGAAAACGCTTGGGCCTGCATTCAAACAGACATATATATATATATATATATATATATATATATATATATATAACATCGTGATGATCCACGTATACTGTCTTAATAATATGTATAGGAAAAACTATTCACCCATAGCAGAACACTTCCATCAATCAGGACACACATTAGAAAACTGCAAATGTTTACTATTAGATATCTGATTTTAGTTCTACATACTCAGACAGAAAGAAAGAAAAATACTGGATTTTAAAATTAAATACATACAGGCTAGTGTTAAATAGGCACTTAGGTGTTTTGAATCTTTATATATATTTCAATAGTTAAACATTTTTTAGATACACTTAAAAACATTCTCTTTAAAACAGCATTTATAAGTATCATTATAGATAGGTCTACGTTTACAAATATTTTTAAAAATCTGTCGCTTTCTGCGTCACGTGATGTAAATAATCTCTCGGACGAACATTCCCCGTGAAAACGTTTCTAATTTAAATTTTAAAATCATTTGTTTCTGATGAAAGGCCGAAGACGGTCTGAAATATCATATATAATAATAGAAATAAATAAATACTCTCAAAAATACATTTTTAAACTTACAACGTTTTAGTAGTTTTTCATATATATATATATATATGCGGCATTCGTATTCGAGGATATCTGCTCAGTTACACTTGTGTTTGTTCAACAGATATAGATCCCACTAGTTGTTTATATGGCCTTATTTACTGTTTCTCAGTGAGAGTGCGTTATGTCGTCTGAACAAGGCGCTCAAACACTCGGTCACGATGATTTATGACTTCGAGTGAATTCAAACATCGACGGCTCTTCAAAGAAATCCATCTATCACATTTCACTCACAACGCTAGATATGATGTTTAGGCACTTTCTGAAGATGCCGACCGCTGTGATTGCTTTTCTTTTCAGACTGATAACATAAGGAATTCACTTCCCTGACAAATAGATCTCAGGTTTGATGGTCAAAATAACTGTGTACTGGCCTAATTTAATTATGATCAAAAGTTGATAAAAAATTATATATATATATATATATATATATATATATATATATATATGCACGAATCCACCTGGCAAGCATAGGACAAATACTGCAATGATAGACAGAGGGATTGGTAAAGAATATAAAAAAAGAACTAATGCTAAACTTGGCATTAAAATATCAAGGCACACTATTTAAAGAAATAATTCTGAACAGTCGAGTATCCTCTACAAAACTTTCTAAAAAAATCAAATGAGCCGATTAAAATTTGCCCCTAAACACCTCATACGGACAGAAGAAATATGGAATTGTGTTCATTTCAGCAATGTGTCAAAGTTTAACCTCTTCGGTTGTGACAGGAGAAGGTTCGTTTAACGCAGCCCTAAGGAACAATATTTGCCTCAGTGCACTAAAAGTAGCGATAAATTTAGAGGGGTACGTGTGATGGTGTTTGGCATGATTTCAGTGGCTGTTACGGGAACTCTTGTTAGAATACACGGTAAAATTAACACAACTGTATACAAAATGATATTGAAGAAACATGTTGTACCTAATTTGTGAACTGCAATTAATCAACCAGCTGTATTTATGCAGGGGTGGCCTGCGCAAAGACAAGACATGAATCGTATTGAGAATGTTTGGAAGTGACTAAATGAAATGCTAATTAAAAGAATCCAACAAACGTCGAAGAACTATGGAATAACTTTAAAGTAGAATGAGAGAACATATCCGTTAATGAACGTAACACATTAATTCGAACATGTAGCAAAAGATGTCAAGCTGTTATTGAATGTAGAGGTTTTTCACATCAAGTACTAATGAATTATGAACGGTATTTCCTTTTGAATATGATGTATCCATTATAACATGATTTTGTTAATCGTTCTGATGATTTTAATCATCTGTTTGTTTCGAATACTATATGATTATTCTTATAACTTTATCAAATTACGTATATTGAGCTTTATATTATATAATTTACCTTTATATCCTTATTTTCCTTGCGAAAATGTTCTATAAAACTTTAAATTAAAAGGTGATTACACATTTAAAATTTTTCTTAACAGCATTCTGATCTTTATGCTCGCTACTATATATATATATATATATATATATATAGTTTTTAATTATATTCACACTTTTCATAAATTCACGAAACTCCATCAAATGTACAAAAATTTGGCCCTTGTAATTAAATTGGATAATAAATGGAATTGCTTATCAAAGTTCCACAGATAATAAGCAGCAGCTAGTTAGCTAGATAGATAGATATTAAGCAACTGAGATAGATAGATAGATAGATAGATAGATAGATAGATAGATAGATAGATAGATAGATAGATAGGTTATAAGCAGCTAATATAAGTAAATACATACATAAATAATAAGTAAATGAGGCGGAAAAATATATAGCTAGATCTATCTTAGTGCAGATAATCAGTTGAACAGACGTTGATATTTACACTTCACCTAAGTTTAATTATTTGGTCGTAACTGCTCTACAGTCTGTTTCATACATCGTTACAATTTTATAATGTATTCAACAGTTTTATTATAGCAGGAAATCATTAATATCGTGAAATTAATTTCTGTAGTACCTGCCGTGTGAATTATATAATGTTATATCTGAATGTTTTCGATCAATTTAATTATCTTCTGAAACAGTTGCGCGATCTTGACATCTGAACCGAAAATGCTCTACTACGCATGTGCGGAGGTGGACTCTAGCAGAATTACTCTTTAGAAATTGGTGAACCATTAAGTACGATTAATTCTGCGCGTAAGTTTTGCATTTCCGACTACTGTAGGTCCCATAAACCTTTTTTGCGAACAATATCAAAACACATTGTCATATCATCGCTACAATTGGCCCGCAGTTCTTTCGGATTTCGCAGTTTTCCCAGAGATATAACTGTCATTTAAATACGAGGGATCAATAGAAGAAAAAGTCGATGGTGAAATTTAAATATTTTTTTAAAATCTTTTCTAATTTTGATAATTAGTATTTCTGCGGTTTTCTAAAGTATCAAGGAAATTGACATTAATATGTGAGTCTAAAATTGCAATAGTGTGGAAGAAACTAAGCGTTTTGTTACTAGGGAGTTTACATTCTTGCTGATATTAAGGCGTGGAATGTGATTGGGGTCTGGTAAAACGACGGATCTGATTGGATTTAAATCTGGAAGGTCATTCTTCCTTTTAGAGATTGAACTCTGAAGTTTACTGGTTATATTTGGATTGCCCAAAATGTTTCATATTTTGCTTTTTACACGCTGTCACCATAAATCAACAAGAACTAGGACCATTAGAATGTAGACCTGGAATGTAATTGTATATAGACATATAACTAAACCCCTCCTACTCTTAAAACTATCCTCTGTGCGTCACTGGCCGCCATTTAGTCGTGCCTGAGTCTGCAGCTCTTTGCTTCCAAACCGCTCCCATGGTGATCGATGATGTCAAATTATCTATCGAAAATTTTTCACTTCCTCTGTAATTTCTCGTCCCAGAGAAAGCTATGGATAAAACAAAATAGCGGTTGTCTTCATGCTGCATTTCCTCTACTACTGAAAACAAGTGGTGGTTGGGTACACTTGCAGAAATAAAGGAAACAGGCAAGAACAAAAAATAACAAGGCAGTCACGAAGGTCAATCTTTGTGGACTAATGATTATATTGTAATTCTCTGTACACAAAATGAGACTGATAAAATAAAATAAAAATAAGAACTAAAAATAAAATACAATTTACTTTTTTCAGAGTTCACAAATTACTGCTATGTTTGTTGTTGTCAGAAGTAATACCTGCCTCTGAGCTCCGCCTATAAGCGATGGTTTCTGTTACTAGCCTGTGGAAAAAAAAAGAGAGAGAGAGTATTTTTCCGCGTCTTCACTTCACGCGTTCTTGTCTGGCCTCTTTAAATTTCTGTATATTTCTCTGACTTGATGTTCAAATCCGTTTTGATTTTGTTTAAACCGTTTCAATATGGTGTAGGGTGGTCAGTGATCGGAATGTCTCTCCATTAAAATTTAACCTCAGCTTCGTTTATCTGGCTTAGATCATCCTCGTACAATTCTCGCCATGTTGGAAATTAAAGACGCGATTCTCTTGACACTGTACTTTTTTTATCTTCACCTCTCAACGTTAATTACTGTTATATAATTACATGGGTGGCCCCTTTCAAACTTTTACAGATAATCTTTTCTACTTTCGATCGATCCTTTATTTTTCTATCCGAAAGAGCGAAAGAGAGAGCAACAGAAAACAAGGAAGAAGAAAAAAAGGATTCTCTCCCTTTCGAAAAGACATTGGTGTTTTTATAAAAATGTTATCATATCAACAATGTCATCTCGTAAATGCCTTTGTATGAAAAAGATATTGACGATTCTGATCATGTGACAACAGAAGATATACCAATGTCTCAAAAAAAGGAGGAAAGGCCAAGCCCTTTCCTCCTTCTCTACTCGTTCGTCTTTGTCTTTTTCCATGTGCCATGTCTCTTCATGACGTGAGCAACTATATCTCTTTTAAACTGTCACTTCTCTTCTGGATATGACAGAAAGACCCACCTTAAACAGTTCATTACATAATATATCACCTACAATATACTATATTTATTATTTTAAACATTATATTTCGTGAATATTTTAGTAGACGGTCCATTTATTTATTAAACGGTATATTTATTTATTTTCGTTTACCAGATTGGATATTTAAGAAATCTTATTAACAAAAAAATATGCGCTCTCCGAGACGATTCGAACCGGCTTTTCTATAGGCAGGAAAAACAGCCATTAGATCAGACGTGCCTTAACCGACTCAGCTACGTAGAAATTTTGCTGATCAGGCAAAGGTGAAAAGCGTTTTCACACTAAATAATTCTCAAGGACGGAACGTCTACTAAACTATTTGTAATCTCAAAAATTGCTTTTAAATTTAATGAAACCTGTCATATTAAAGAATAAAAAATTGCCAAAATACGAAAAATAACATATATAATATATACATTCACAATGAAACTTTGTAACACAATTAATATTTAATTATATCGTCTCCCATATGTATTCCCAGAATTACATCCAAACTTCAGAAGAGCTGATTTTAAAAACGTATTATGAAATTGTCGTGCAAAATACAAAGTTAATTTAGGATGTGCGTCTTTGTGCAGTGGATATCGGATCGGAACGAGAAATTGGGGAGTCGAGTTCAAGTTCCGGTTTAATTCATTGCATTCATTTACGCGCAAATAACCTTGGGAAAGGTATTAATCCGTCTGTTCCATACATTTATGGGTTAAATAGCAGGACAGATTGGATTTTATAGCCTTGGCTGGCAACCATTCTACCGCAGAAAGTAATGGCAACCTACTGCAGGAAAATCGTCTGCCCAGCTATGATCGCCAGGAGCGTATATCACGTATGGCACTTAACTGACTGAATCTATTGAAAAAGTGAATGTATTTCCTCCAACTCCAATGAGACATAATATAAAATTACTGTTATTACTACGTCATTTTTCATCATAATTTTATTTCTGTTAAGTTCGCACTACCTACAAAGTCTGCGGAAAGATCTAGAGCAGGTCGTGGTGTGCTGTTATGGCTCTATTTCATGCCTTTTCTATCTCCCATAACTTTCCTAGTGTTACATACACAAAGTTCTTCTTAGTGTGTGGTCTGTACTTAATAAGACACTTTTTGTATCTCTTAAGCTATTATTATTATTATTATTATTATTACTTTCTTTACATGGAAAATAGATCTTAATATCGAAAAATAAACGTTACTATTTATGAAAGTTTTTCTTTCGTATTTCTAGAAGTACTTACAAAAATAACCTGAGAGATATCGTATGAGTTTATTTTATGTTACGCTTGTTTTTCTCCAATCGAATATACAGGACCTATCACGGAAAACCAAAGGGCACTTACAAAAATGGCAAAGTTTAGGCAATGATGAATGTGGTCCTGGAGAATTTGACACTAACTATATATATATATATATATATATATATATATATATATACCATATATATATATATATATATATATATATATATATATATATATATATACACGTTAAGAGCGACAAAGAAATGCAGTAATAACCTACTAAATGAGCTTGTGTAAATGGTTAACAGAACCAGGATTAGGAAAGATAGAAAAAAAAGATATAATTTACTAAGAGAATTTAACACTCACAGGGCATATTGAACGCAAGATAGACAGAAGAAACCAGGAAATATCCAATCTTTTGAGCTGTAGTTCATGGCTGTCAGACTTAGGATTACGACAGAAAAATCTTAAAAGTAGTGAGCATAATTGTGGTTTGCCATAAGACATGATACAAAAAATCTTCAACATCATCACCCTTATCATACATAGGAATGATTTTGATTCGTGATACGTCAATAATGTTAAGGTTTTATACGTGTAAATATATTCAGCGATAGAACACCGTACACTGATCCTTTATTTTCTCTTAAATAGTGCGATAGATAATATGAAATATGTAATAGATATGTATAAATAAATCTTTAAATTTTGAATATATGGGTCACTACAACTCCAACATTATTTTATTGCATTTTTAATGCAAATCTTTGCCCTTCGTATCTTTGTGGTTGTTCTCGAAGCCTCAGATAACTTGTTGTGAGTTCCACTTCTTAGTTTTGGCGGACATCTCGGCCTCTTACAGATTTCGTGACTCGACTGAAAGTTCAGTAGGCAAAGGATTATGGATTTGGGATGCAAGTAGTAAGGTGGAAAATCCGAAATGCCTCTAGCCTGTAAAGAGAATATCTTGATTTCTTTTCCTTACACAGGAAAATCCGAAACTTGTTCAGTGGTGCAAGTGAGATTTGCCAGAGGATTCGTTTTTACCTGTTGATCACATCACATGCTCGGCTCAACATGCACCGATATTGAAACCGATATATATATATATATATATATATATATATATATATATATATATATATTATGTAATGCTGTTTACCTTTGCCTAGAAGTAAAAAATATTTACATCCAATATTTTTTTTTCAACACAGGTTTTAAAGTAAGACATATAATTAAAATGTATATATTCATGCATTTAAATGTATAGCTACTTTTTATAATTATGCGTGATATTAAAAGTGACAAAAAAGAAATAGTGATTTTTCAAGATAATCTCTCTGTCAGTAAATTATTATTTGGTCTGAACGTTCAAATGGGGATAGAATATTCAGTTAATTTAATTAACCACCACTTAGCAAAGATTGCATTCGAGGGTCATTTTATTAGGTTTGATAGTTGATTGGGTTAATTTTGTATTCGCCAACATGATTTTATTAAATGTCATCTGTACTTAGCTGGGTGTTGATATTTTGAGTGTTTTTTCCGTTATTTGAGAGATTTTATCCTAGAGAGTTGTTGGTGCTAGTTTAGCGGGAGGTTTACATCAATATAGCGTGAAGTCTACCGCAGCATGATGCTATAATATAATATTTAGGTGTATACATATTTATCTTTATCTTCTATGTGCCCTGTCCTTTCAGGACCTAGGCGATCATGGTTTTCCACGTCTTGCTATTCCTGGTGATTCTTAGCACGCCTTCTCCTGTTACACAATGCAACAGTCTTTCCATCATTATCAGGTCCTTCATATGTTATCCACTGTTATTCCCCTGTCTATTTTTTCCTCTACCTAGCCTGTTAGTTTCAGGTTCTCAAAGCCCTTTTTCTTCATTGCATATCCCAGGAATTTAAGCTGTCTCTTCCTGGTGCTCGGTATTAATATCCTTTTCGCTTCCATCATTTCCAAAACTTCAGCATTGCTCACATGCTCGATCCATGATATACGCAGCATCCTTCTCTAGAACCACATTCAGTTGCTAGGGAAGTTATAGGAGATGGAAAAGGCATGAAATAGAGACTTAACTGCACACCACGACCTGCCCTAGGTCTTTCCGCAGACTTTGTAGGTAGTGTTTCCTTCATCTTTGATGATATTGCCCAGCATTCACTGTCATACTGAAGAAATGAAAACACATAGCAATTTAGTACTCTCTGCTAAAACTTCTAAAATGTTTATATATTTATATAATATTTACATTTATAATAAAGGTAGAGAGGTAAATTAAAATACAAGCTATCAAATACAATACATATTCATTTTAGCGATAAACACTTCGTATATGTTCTAGGAATGGGGCTAATAGACCATTGGAATTTCTTCTCATCGAATTCAAGCAAAAATGGTCAAGATGTGACTGAAACATGTGACAACTCCTCACATTTTCTTTAGAATCATTGTTTTAGCATCTGACACTGATCGCTCAATTGCGTAAATGTAAGCTCTTGTCGTTAGATCTGCATAATAGCCACGTTAAGGGAGAGACACGCTAGACCTACGCGCTGCACCTGGGTAGACGATATATTGATGTAGACCTCACGCTATAATTGTACCGAGTTAGTAACCAACACGCCATTATTAAAATAAATTGGAGTGGCGATGGTGGTATATTCGCCGATCATGTGTGTGTGTGTGTGTGTGTGTGTGTGATTAGGAGGTTATTATAATAATCTGTAACATTTATTGGTAATTAAGCGTCTGCATACGGATAGGTAATGAATTCCGTAAATACACATAATGAGACAAGGACGAAGGATTTGCTTAATCAGGAGATATATTTAGTTGTGTTTCAATAAATCTATCTAAACTTATTTATAAATGGAACGTTGTCTCCGTGTATGTGTGTCTGTGTGTGTGTGTGTCCGTTACCTATAGACTCCGAAACGGCTGAACCGATTTTCTTGAAAATTTACACAGTTGTACTATAAGTGTCTGCAAGTGTTCTTAGCTAGGTTTTGTGTCGAGGTACCCCTGATAAATATCGAAAATCAATAATCGAAAAAATCGGGTTATAGAAGGAGTGGTCCGATTTTAATCAAATTTGATACACTCATAGACAAAGAAACGATATTCAGAAGTTTCAAGGTTGCAGTTCTTACAATAGAGCAGAAAATCGATAATATATATATATATATATATATATAAAAGACAAGATGTTTATGTGTGTGTGTTTTATCTGCCTGTATGTCTGTATTTTTTTCAGCCCTTTTATTTTAGCTTTCGCTTCGGGTTTGGCTCTAAGTAGGTATAATTGTAGTTCTTAGTCTCACCTATGATACCATTTACTCAGAGGACTTATTTAACCTTCAAAATTCAGTTTACGACGACAAAGCCTATTTGATATCGATACCAGGAAATCAAAATTTGACTTACATCCATTCATTTTTCTTTCAGTCTAAGGATTCGTTTTAAATGGAAAGAATTATTGCTTTTTAATCTTTCGTGCTAACGTTCAAAGAGTCTGAGCTCCAGGACACTGGATTAGTTTTAAAGCTTTCATTACACTCGAGCAATGCCTGGCTATACTACTAGCGGATAATATTTGTGTGTTTATGTCTGTGTGGGATTCAAAGTCACTTTTTATTTCGAAGTACACGAGTTAATAATGCGAGGGCAAAAAATATATGTCTAATATTTTACTGAGGACATTTTCGAGAAAATGGAATTTAAAAGTTCACAAGGGCACATATATCTATACTTTTATCAAGCATTTAAAATATCTAGGTGGCATAATGTGAAAATAAATCTTTAGAAAGAGCGATAGATGGAAATAATGCTTAAATTATGAAACGAGCTTGGGTATGTGATTGTCAGAGCTATAAGCTAAAACTAAAATTGAATGAAATTTACAGAGTAGCGTGATCGGTCCATCTTAAAGTTGCACACACATAGAAGAAGAAGAAGAAGAAGAAGAAGAAGAAGAAGAAGAAGAAGAAGAAGAAGAAGAAGAAGAAGAAGAAGGTGAAGTAGAGTTTGAAGGAAAACGTGAAGAGTTGAACAAAAAATCCCGAACATATCTACCTTTGTAACTGTCTTCACGCGTGTGTTTTCATTCTTCTCTTGCCTTTTCTCTGACACCCCCTGTAACTGTCGCGTGTTTCTCTTCACTCTCCTCTTGTCTAAACTGTAACTCTTATGTAGTCCCCTGCGCATCAGTGTTGGTACCACCTTGCTTTGAGTGAAAGGATTAGTTTTTTTCTAATCTGCACCGATGCAGAAAAAGAGGATCAACAACAGCAACAATGGAAACTGAAAAGTTTTAAAAATAGGAGTGTATTTTACAATCTGCTCGGACGCAGAAGATGATGAACAAGAGCAAGTAGTACAAGTTCAAGAAGACGAAGCAGGGATTAAAATGAAAGTTAAAGGAATTTATTGCAATTTATGCCGATGCAGAAGACGTAAAAAGAAATACAGACGATGATGATAAAGAAGAAAAAGTGGAAACGAAGAAGAAGAAGAAAAGAAGGAAAAGAAGAAGAAGAAAATAGAAGAAGAAGATGAAGAAGAAGATGAAGAAGAAGAAGAAGAATAAGAAGTGGAAAAGAAGAAGAAAAGAAAAAGAGGAAAAGAAGAAGAAAGATTGTATTAATTCCTAATCAGTGATAGTAATATTTTTCTGTTGTAATTTTTAAAACAAACTTATGGAATAATTAGTTTGATACAACGACAACCAATATATTTCACACTGAATATATGAAATTCTCTTGCATATTTATCTAAACATCGATCTAACTGTTTGAATGTCTATAAATCTCCACCATTTTACACTATTCCGTATAAATTATAAAAAAGAATGTGAAATCAATAAATACTAAACAGGTTAAATTATTTAATGTGTGACTCAAATGAGTATGGAAGATAAGAAAACGGAAAGCAGAATATATTCTAATACATACAGTTTTATCCGAAAATAGTGAGAAGATAAATGAAGAATGTATAACATCTAACCATTAAATCTACGTATACTATTGATATTTTCAAATTTCTTGTCAGATATGCCGCTGTTTAGGGATGTTCTGTATGGCGTTCATGTCTTCCAAAAATGGCTCAGATATATGTTGCATGAAATAATGTTCTAAAATAAAATAAATATAAATATACGATCTGATTATGTCTAGTAGACGATTATCCATTCAGTATTTTATAGAGTTCATAAAAAAACATAAAGTAAAATATTATTAAACAGAAATGTTATGGGGAAACTCACCTGTTTCTCATACAATGAACTCTCCCTCCAATGTTAATAAGAGTTAACAGAAAATCAACGGGAAAAGTTCTTAGGAGCTCTTGGGAAGTTCATAGGATTTCTTTAGAGTTCTTTGGAGTTCAGTAGTACTACTAGGCAGTTGATATTAGTCGGGAGTTAGCCGAATACTAAGGAGTCAGCTTTCCGTGAAAGATTACCAAATTCCTAACATTTTGGGTGCGTTAATCGATTAGCAACCGACATAGCACGATTATAACCTTGAGTGCGAAAATTAATCCGCAACAAGAAATTACAGCATTGGATGTCTTCTAACCGGAAGAAAAAATAAAACCGATAATATTTGTAATTCGAAAAGAAAATAATAACACCAACAAAATGTTGCTTTTCTACAGAGTCTGTAACAAAATGGTAAGTAAAACCCTATAAATACTAGAAAGTAGGTAATAGTTACAGGACTTGAGCTTGATTTCAAGCAAATATATGTTTAAATTTAAAATATATGTAACAAATATATGTTTAAATTTAAATCAACAGTAACGCCTGGTCAATGCAAATCTCGTCACAATCGAACGGCTAATGCCACCATTATATTTTTCATTAGATTCAGACTGAAATTTCTCTTCCAATGGTGCATTCAAACAATGTTCACTGTGATATTGTGCAATATAATTTTGGTAATGAAATAGTAAATAACAATTTTAAAACGTATTCGGAAAGTATCAGAAAGAATCCATTAACATTTCTAAGATACAAAAGAGAACATAGAAAATATGACAGCGCATAACATACGTATGTTATGCGCTGTCATTTTTTCTATGTTCTTAAGATTTTGTAAATGGTGGACAGGACAAATATTAGGAAATGTAGTGAAAACATAACATTGAATAAAAGTTACATTGTGATGGGCTGTGATTACCTACATTCTAAATAAACACGGACTATTGAGAAATGCATTTTTTCATGTTTACATTGATTTCAAAATAAAACTTGGAAGTACTAATTTAATTAGGTGTTCTGTCTAATAAAGTGTTATATATTATCTGATATATGATATTGTGCGTGATTTTGCGCAGAAATTTGTTAATTTGAACCAGCAAAAATGCAAGCAGGCTGAGAAAAAATAGTGTTTTGAAAGAATATTGTTTTGAATGCCTGCGTCGGATGATGCGCAAATTTTCCTAAGTCAGGAGATGTAGAGACAGAAATAATTTTATAAAACAGCGTAGCCAATTTGCATAAAATAAACCTCGAAACTTTGTTATGCACAATATACCTGAAACATGACGTGGACAAAACAAAACGATATACATTCAAGAAAACAGTTGAGTTAGTAGAAATCCAGACTGGAAGACAGAGATAGACGAACAGATAAACCAGGCTCAGACCAGCTGGTTCCTTCGTATGCGTGTGTTCTGACGCTCTGACTCGACGACTTGCGACTCCACAAATGATATCACCAAGAAGCTAATAATGAAATGTTGTATATCTTTATTTTTATATAGATTTGGCAGACATCCTTTTATCAGTGAGAAAAGTATCGTCAGAGTTGTGTGTTGCGGCGTAATTAGGCCGTCGAATTAATAATCCCCGTCAACTCAGTATAGAGTATACAATATGTTTGAAATTTGTACGCTGTGACTTGTTACGTTCGCGATCAAAATATAAAGTCAAGGTAGGTGACATTTTTTTTGCCTATACGTGCTCCGCTCGTGTTTTTATCATAAGAAAAGTTCCTAGATCAGATTAAATTATAAGAATAGAACAGCATATTGTTGCAGTTTTGAGCAGAGCCTGGGTGTGGAGAAGCGGGTAAAAGGGGAAATATTTTTCGGACTCTTCCAACTGTTAAGTTGAGTTTCAAATTCTAACCACGGTTGGCAGGTGAAAGCTATCATTAGAATTGGCTTCTTTTACCGCTTGGCAGGAAAACCGCGGTAGTCATGTTTGGTGAGGTTAATTTGGGGCATTATGAGGACCACGGAGAAAAAAAGATAACATGTGTGGCAGATTAGTTGAGGATTACGATGTTGGCGAAGAGATTCGCTCTCAGAAACGTCGATTAGATTAGATTCATTATGGCCATGCAGGTACAATTTGCATGGCGTTTGAAAAACGCTTAGACGTCGTATTTACAATAAAACGGTTCTATTTTTAGACTATGTTAAAACTATAAGAGTTGCTACTAACCATCCGATCGAAACACATATAAGAACCATCTCATACAATCAGACGTTTATGCAGTTTTTCTTTGATTTTTTCTCTCGTTTAGTCGTTATAAAATGATATGCACTGTAATTTAATAGCATATTTCCATGTTTATTCATAGTATGATTGAAATTTAGTGTGTAATAGCACCTCGGCAAGAGATACTCAGTGAATGCGATGTCACTTTGCAAATGCCAATATGTGAATTGAAGATGCGGTAAACGCCTGCGATGTATTGTCTTGCATTGAGGTGTCTGTAAGCATTGTGCAATTCGAAGGGAAAAGGTAGATACCAAAAAACGATTTTTTAGACATTTTGGAATTTTCAAGTGTGTGTATCTTTAATAAGAAAAGAAGCGAAAAGGTAAAAACAATCGAACTTTAGATCATCATAAAAACATATTGTTATGTGTGTGCTTCGAAAAGAAAAGAAAAAAACAAGTTTTAGACATTACGAAACTCTCTGATATAGCGTTAACAAGGAAAAAAAAGAACAGAAAAGAACAGAAAATAAGAATAAGAGAAAAAATAAATCTATTTTACTATTATTTTCTAATGCATTGTGGGTAATATTTTTTAGTTTAAGGATTTTTCAGAGTATCAAAAAGAAGTTGGTCGATGTCACAAGGTTGATACCAAAATTACTAGAAAAAATAAAATAAAAAGATGTAAAGCATAACTGAAGCAAATTGTTATTTCGTTGGCTAATGTGTTGCTGATAAGCGCTTAAATGAACGCATAAAGAATTGAAAAAATGATTAAATGAACAAACTGGAAAAAAGAGTTATTGTCCAACTGAAAAAGCTGAAGAATTTTAGCCGTGGCAGATTTCTATGGGTCAGTTGGGAAATGATGAATCTATGATGTGCAGAAAAGTTTGGAAGTTGACAAAATTATGCGAAAGATAAATACGTTTGTGGTTATAAGCTATGTAATCACGCCTCTCGGAACGATGATTTTCTATGTATCGCTTAGATGTGGTGTAAGGTGAGGTTAAGGATGGCTTAGTGAGGTCCGGTCATAAGGAGACGGGCGACTTACTCAATGGAAGTTAAAAAGAAGAAAAAGAAATAACAAATGAAGTAAAATAAAACAGTATATTGATATTTTTATTTATAAATTTTGTATGTAATTTTCTCTATCATTCGTTGATTTTTTATGTCATATTATATAATGTGCTGTATATTTGATATGGTTGTGTATCAAGGGATATAATCGACAGAAAAAATGTACTTATAATGTTTATAGAAAATAATATAGAAGGAATGTTATATATGTTTTTACATAGAGCGTAATTTGAAGCAAACTATCTTTTTCGAACCAACAAAAACTGCAAGCTGTCCAACAAAAATAAAGATGGCGACGGATGACATGAAAATTTTCCCCGGTCAGGAGATGTGGAAACAGAAATGTATTTATAGCAAAATTGTTTGGCAAGACAGAATAGCTAAGGTCAGATAATGTAAACATCGAATTTGTTATAATAAACAATGTGACTAAATCATGACGTGAGCAAAATCAGATTCGGGATATATTGAACAGAAGACAATTGAATATGTCGAAGAAACATGTAGCACTTGGGATCGGAAGTTAGGCTGAGTGAGACACAAGGCGAAACAACAGAGGATCGCGGCCTCGATGCATGTGTGCTGACCATATCTGATTCCAGCAACCTTCTATTCTACAGCCGACTTCTCTAAAAAGCGAATAAAAATATTTTATAGCTTTCTAAATATACGCGAGCATAGCAAATTTTGGGTCCAGTTTATATTTTCGTTGTCGTCACATGATATACAATAAAAGAAGAAACGATGATAATGACAATTTTTAATCTTCCCTTGTAAAAATATCATATTCTTTTATGTGCTATGTCCTTTCAGAATGAAAATGATCATGGCTTTTCACAAAACCTTGACATTGCAGCTCATATCAAATTTTGTCTTTTCGATATCACTTTGTGCTGTTCTACCAAATATTTACAAAAATGTCTACTAGCTTATGCACTGTCTTTCTCTGTCCTACTTGCTTTTAATATCTCTCGTAAATGTCAAATTAAGCCGAGTTTCATTACTATGTTAAGAAAATGGGTTTAGATGTTAAGCTTAGGCGTCATTTCTGGTTTGAAATTACCCTAACATCTTCAATATTATTAGGTTGTTCCAAAAGTTCGTAAACACTTGCGAAATGGGTCTATCTGGTCCAGCACACTCGAGACAAGCAATGGGTTCAGAAAGGGCAAGAGACACCGTCGCTTCCAAAACAAAATCGATTTGGCAAGAAAATCATGTTGTGCGTTTGGTGGAACTTTGAAGGAATCGTGCATTTTGAGCTTGTTCTGAATAATCGTGCCATTAATGCCTAACTTTACTGTCAGGAACTTGAGCTGGTCTACGAAAAGTTGAAGCAAAAGTACTCGGCTCTGATCAACCGAAAGCGCGCTTGATGCAACAGGACAATACCAAGCTACAACCCGCCAGGAAGACCAAAGACAAGTTTGAAAAGCTGGACGGCGTTGAGGTTCTGCCACATCCAGCCTACAGTCCTGACTGTGCTCCAGCAGATTACGGCCGTTTCCACTCAATGCAACACTTTCTGAAGGGCTGCCGATCGACTCGTTTCATGAAGTCGAGGAAGCATGTCAAGAATTCTTTGATTCGAAGCCGGCTGAATGGTACTTTGACCAGATCCGAAAGCTTGCAGATTGATGGCAGAAAGTCTTGGAAAATGATGGTCTTTTTTTTGAGCAATAAACGTTGTTGTTTTTGTGAGTAAAATTTCAAATTTCTGCAAGTGTTTATGAACTTTTGGGACAACCTAATATTAAGTCGATTTTATTTTCAGTATCTTTTTCTAGAAGCACATTTGTGTTGCATCAAGTCACTTTTTCATTTGTGATGAGATTTTTTAACCATTCAACTTTATGCAGGAAGACCAATGTTACATAAAAATTTAGTGCACTATATTTTGTTGCTGACGAGATTTTACCGATTGTTCATATGTTGCAAAACTTATAACTTTCGCTATACGAAAGCACCTTCAGATTTCGTTGTAAACCTTTCGTCGTTTTGTATCACACTTTGTAGATATTTAAATATTTTTTTTTTACTTTTTTATGTCATTTTCACTTCTCATGTTCAGTTTTTGCTGACAATCATACATGCTATCTACTTTTAGTTGATATTTAGTCTTTACTTCTCCTTATTCTTTCATCTCCCCCGTAGCGTTTCTTTCCTATATTTTCCTTTGTAGGCATTCTATCAATTATATTTCTTCTTTATGTTGTACGTTGTTAAGATTTTAATCGCCAATAATGAATCCTGCTAGGATTTCTAATTCTCTCAGAATCTCCTCACCGTAAAGGTTGAATCAATCAGGTGAGTAGATATTTCCTGCTCTTACACCTCATTCGATATATGCAAATTTACTGCATTCATTTTATATCCTTATGTAGGCAATTTCTTTCATTTCCGAATTATTCCTTACCAAAGATTTAATGTTTCACTTCTGACAGTTCTTTTTGGGCATTTATCAAACGCTTTTCTATAATCAATAAAACACAATCATTAATTTAATGTTTATGATTATTTGCTTTTATCGGTGCTGAAAATCAGTTCACTGAGCTGAACTCGAATTCCAGTAGAAGCATTTTCATTGCGCTCAGTTTCACACAAATGACATTATGAAAGATAAGAATCAATCTTTTTTACCAACGACACCTATGCATTAAATTAGCTGAACAAACGTACTTCTTGAGGCTTTCTTTGCATCCAATATTATAGATTTACAGCACTGAATTTCTCTGGTTGATGAATGCGTGAATCAGCAGCATTATATAAAATTTCTGCTTGTTCCATCCTTCATTACTTACTACATTAGTTAGTTTTTATGACCTTTACACCATGTTTATATTTTACCGGAATAAGCATTTAATTACAATGAAGTGGTAAACAAAAAAAATTTTTTAAAAAAGAGACATTGGCGTTATCACAGTTGGGATCTAGACCAGCGGTGAAGAGGTCATCCTTTTTGGATGATGATCATCAAGTAATACACGCCCAATCACAAGCTCATGAATACATGATATACTTGTAACCCTACATTATAACACATTCAAGTATACTTATTTATGTCCACATACATACATTTCCATACTGCTAATATGTGCATACAAATGTGATTGTGTTTATACTCACATATATCTACAGACTCACATTCATCTATGTTCACATATAAATCTTGCGTTCGCATACTCACTTATATATTTTTATAAAGACGGGATTTCCATACACATACATAGTACTACATATATTTGTGTATACTAGTAGTTCTCACACATTGTCAAAAATACGCATATATTTGCATACTTTGACACGTCCACACATACATACGTATATCTCCCTACATATATGTTCGTATTTATATATATGTTTACATACAAATGTATTATTCGTACATACAATAATCTATATATATCCACATATAATTATTGTATTCACACACTCATACCTCTATGAAGAGCGGAACCAAGCACACATGTACATATGTATAAGTATAAACAACTTTTTAATGTGGATCTATTAATTCTTTATTTGTACTCTTTCTAGATTTTTGTATTCGGTTACAAAAACTAATACGCGTATGTATTAAAACAATATAAGCTTGTATGCACATATATGTCCACTCTTCACGCCCCCAAACAGGTTTGTATGGTTCACATTTCATATATCTTAACAAACGTCACATATATACTGGCATATATCATTCGAATCTTGATATTAACTTGTACATATGTCAGTATACTGATTAATACATGAAGGTATATTTATTTCAGAAGAGTACAGACGATTAACACAAACTACATATAATCAGATGCACCCATATACACGGAAAACATACATATATAATTAGAATGGATGTTTGCAAATATTTGTATATTTGTGTATCTACATTCATAAAAGTGTGCCTTTATATATGTACATTTTTATATTTACTTCTATAGGTGAAATATACTTACAATTAAGTGCAACCACATACATATAATAATACATATAATCATAATTATACTTGGGAACATGCACATAACTCGGTGCACACTTATACACAAAAGTCTATATATAACTTTATCCACGTGAAAAAAAAAAAATATATATATATATAATTTGTACACGATTTAATATATGACCTACATTTCTACCATATGGATTATTCAGGCGATTTGTAATATATATATATATATATATATATATATATATATATATATATAGAGAGAGAGAGAGAGAGAGAGAGAGAGATAAATTATTGATAATCTACAATTTCATGGGTAATACGTTTTTCTCGTCAAGCCCAAATGATAAAACAGTTAATCTTCAAAATACTCCAGAAAATGATTACAGGTAGATGCTCAAATATTCATATCGAGAATAGGAAATTTTAGAATACGTATTTTCCAAGAAATTGTAGAATATCTAAACATCTCTCTCTCTCTCTCTCTCTCTCTCTCTATATATATATATATATATATATATATATATATATATATATATAGCGCTTAGAGTTAGAATCGCCGACTGACACCAATTCGGTCGGGTTTCAATCCTGGGTTAAAAGCAGTGGGACTCTAACCGTACTGATGACCTGTGATACAGCGAAACAGATATGTCTGCGGATGGCTATGTATATATATATATTGCTTGTTTATGCACGTATATAAGATCGTATGTTTTGGTATATTTATGCCAGAAGTTGTGTAATATATATGTGGGTATATTGTCTGAATTGACTTATTTTATTCAAGGTTCTCGCAAAATTACGAATTCGCTCTCACATGTATCTAATATTCAAACCTTTTGAGATGATTTCCACAGATGGGTTTCAAAATACAAAATTTAAAAATCTGTGTACGTATATATATGTGCGTATATTTGTCTGTGCGTTTCTCTGTCTTCCTGTGTGTGTTCGTCTGTCTATATAGTCGTCTATTTGTCCATATGGGGATGTCTATATATTTGAATATGTATATGTCCACGTATGTTACTCTTTTAATAAATAAAAGTCTTTATAATAATCTAAATCCCTAATTTTTTTATATATTTAAAATTTAAAATTCTTTATAAAAATGAATTTAAGCAAAATAAATCTAATAATCCATTAATAATGCTGGTCTCTATTTTAATAAAATATGAATTTCAATGCCACAATAATTTTCTTTGAATTAGAATTTTTTTATTTTGATTAATTTAATCTGTCTATCCAATAATGGCATCATCATTCAGTGGGTTTGGCTAGTCTTGAGCCTTATAAACTTCTCAAACTTGAAATAAATCTCATCACTTTATAAGATGTAGATAGTTTCGAAACAAAAAGGTTACTTTTGCAACGATATTATAACATATGTGTTATAAACAAGCTTATTCTTTCTCCACCAGGTTGGATAGCAAGGTGGAATTTCTACACTAGTGATACATTTTTTTTCTGATCAGAACAAATTCTTTCTTCTAGATAGGATGCTTTCATTGAGATTAAAATGCCTAGGATACAATACGCAGATACGTGACCAAGTTAGCTATGGTTTTACATACAAAGCATTTCGTCTATAGAAGTAAAGATTAGCCAAATATTCTCAACCGAAGAAGAGAATTTCTTAAATAGCTTAACTGAGCTTAATTTTTCATGATGGCTTCCAGTGGCCTATTTTGTGCAAAACAGTTGGCTATTAACAGGATCCGTAACGTAATATATATATATATATATATATATATATATATATATATATATATATATATATATGCACACGTGGGCGTATCTATGCATTCATGTGTGTGCGTTTTTGCTTGAATGCGGGTTGCTTCACTTTGTTCTATTTCATATTTGCAAGAATATTTTCCTTATTTTTATTATCCTCTTTGATCTCCTTACAATTTGAAAAATACATCATTTAGATGCAGTTCGGACACATCAACAGTGATGTTACCCTGGTTCATTGACGGTTTCGGTCCTTTAAAAACATCATACCTTCTCCCCAGGTTGACCCAGCCAAGGTTGATCAGGCCCCGGCCTGTGTCCTAATTTCTATTTGCTACGTTATTGGAATGCAAGATGTTTTGGTTGCACAGAAGAAGAGGAAACATTCCTTGAATAAGGTCGTCTACAAATAAATGAATGTCTAGTGTGGTTCCAGTAAATATCTGGAAATATATAAATTGAAATAACTTGATTTCCGTGATATTAATGTCGAGAGGAATGGTTAAAATAGCTAAAGGACTCGATAGTAAAATTATTTCATCAAATATACTAAAATAAATACATAAATTACGATGTGGAAGATACCATTCCACAGGGATGAAGGAATATGCCAAAAAAAAAAAAATCGAAAATCGTACCGAATATGGTTGATATGTAAATAACTAGAATAAAAAAAAACGAATGATATTGGTGTAATATTTCTGATTAAAAAAAACTACGGAGATTGTAAAGATAAAAACTGGAACAAAATACAAAAGTAAAGCGAATGAAAATGAAATATTTGGGATTAAAAAAAAGAATAAAATATGATTGATATGAATAGATAAATGAACAGATAAAAAAAAATCGTCGCATTTGGTGACATTAATATCGATTGTTTCATTTCCTCGTCATGGTCTTTGGTCTATCGGACACTACCGTTATTTTGTCCTGTCGAGATATTATTATTTCGGCATATCCAAATCCACCTGGATGACCTCAAAGTTGCATCTAGGAATGTTTGAGTCATTTTCCTCTTTATTAACCCTGTAATTCCCCTTTTATTGAAGGCCAAATTTAAAGATTTCCCAGCGAAACCCCTCACACCAATTTCGATTGGGTAGCATATGCTTGCCATCCTCGTCTTCTACACTCATCCACCAGTTCTTGGTATTTGTTCATTTTGTGTTGGTGTGCAACTTACATGTTTTCTTCCCATAGGACTGTTAGTTCCCACAGAATAATCTGTTTTGTTAAATTCGAAAACAAGACCATATCTTGTCGTAAGGAAGTACTTAGAATGTGTTCTGGTAACCTCAGTCGGCATCCTAGGTCTACCATGAGTTGTCAATCTGAAGCTGAGGAAAGTACAGATCTTGTGGGTTTCTTACATACTGTTTTCTTTCGCCTGTCCTTACAAATTGAATTTTCTCTTTCTTTGGGTTAAATTTCGAACTCCGGATGGCTGTGTTGAATTTTTCAGTTAGTTTCTTTGAAACTTTATCATGGCGCCAGCGATATCTCCCAACACTTAATGCCTTGGGACAACCATATGTTGGAGTGATGCTCTTCCTGAACATAACTTGCACGAGGGAGTTTCTTTATTTCCCCAAAAATGGAGGTCCACAGGGCTTGGCAGTGTATCATAAACTGCCTTGATCTGGAATTTTGTATGTGTAAATTCATTCTATAATATATCAGACCAAGTAATTTTACGTTTTGTTATGTTCTCCCATCTGGTCCATGCTCCTTGCTGGCTTAATCCCACCATTTTTGGAATTCTATCCTCCTCCACACTAGCTCTTGCTTCATTTTGGAGAGGTTTTTGGTAATCTTTCTTATTTGTCTTGTCCATAGGTTTCCGCTGGATGTAGCCTAGTCCCATTGTTCCTTTTGCAATAGTTCCTATAATTGTTTTCATTTTTAGCCTCTCTTCAGCCAACCGTAATTCTCTTCCTGCATCCCATTTCTTGCCAGTATGTATTAATATCCCGGCGTCGCCAACGTTATGGTCTTTAGAATTTTGGTACATCAGAGCTTCTCTTGTGCGAGAGACCTCAATTTCTTCGATTACAAATTCAACCAGGTAATATTTTAGTCAATTCTATGTAACCAGTCAGACTTAAAGAAGTTTGCTTTTTTCTCTCGTTACTTGTGAATGAAAAGATCCTTGAAAGACTTACTGGTTTCTTTGTTCAGTTGTTTATAGATTTTCTTTTGAAATTGTATGGGTTAGTGTCGTCAGTCGGTTATTGGTTCATTTAAATCATCTTTTTTCTTTTAAATTAAGGTCTGGACGTCTATATTATAACCCTGTCTATATATCCTTTTTATACATATAAGCTCGGTGTTTACAATTTATTTTCTCATCAATATTGATAAATATATCAA
Organism: Ascarosepion bandense; assembly: GCA_037127315.1. Taxonomy (NCBI): domain Eukaryota; kingdom Metazoa; phylum Mollusca; class Cephalopoda; order Sepiida; family Sepiidae; genus Ascarosepion; species Ascarosepion bandense. The sequence continues at coordinate 1,992,440 of JBBBDQ010000845.1, forward strand.
TACACTTAACTATTTAATGAATTTATTAGAATTATAATCTGTTGCTGTTTTTTTTTCTTTCCATTTCATATTAACATAATCGTTTAATTGTGGGTACGCAAGTTTGAGTGGATATCACTGAATTTACGTATTGTAGACTAGCAGTATAGACCGGCGTTGCTCGGGATTAATGAAAGCTTTAAAACTAATCCATGGTCCTGGAGCTCAGACTCTTTGGACTTTGGCACGAAAGACTAAAATGCAATAGTTATTTCCAGTTAAAGTGAAACCAAACACTGAAAGAAAAATGAATGGATGTAAGTCAAATTTTGATTTCCTGGTATCGATATCAAATAAGTTTTTTTCGTCTTAAACTGAATTTTGAAGGCTAAATAAGTCCTCTGAGTAAATGATATCATGACTGAGACTAAGAACTACAATTATACCTAAACAGAGCCAAATCCGAAGCAAACACTAAAATAAAAGGGCTGAAAAAATACAGACATACAGGCAGATAAACTGACACACACACACATAAGCATATTGCCTTATATATTTTATCGATTTTCTGCACTATTGTAAGAACTGCAACCTCGAAACTTCTGAATATCGTTTCTTATGTCTTCGTCTATGAGTGTATTTGATTAAACTCGGAACACTCCTTCTATAACCCGATTTTTTCGATTTTCGATTATCGATATTTATCGGGGGTACCTCGACACAAAACCTAGCTAAGAACGCTCGCAGACGCGTATAGTACAACTGTGTAAACATCCAAGAAAATCGGTTCAGCCGTTTCGGAATCTATAGGTAACAGACACACACACAGACACACGCACATACACTTACACATACAAAGTTCCATTTATAAATAAGTTTAGATAACATTGATTTTAACTGTAAATATATTTTTTACCTGCTTGGAAATGGAAAGGTAACACTAAATGATTTTATTTACTAACAGGAATCTGTTCCATTGTGCAATTATGGAACCTGTTAATAGCCAAATATTTTGCAAGGTTTAGGCCAATGGAAGCCATCATGAAAAATTAAGCTCGGTTAATTCACTTCTTGCGTTGAGAATATTTGTCTAATCTTTACTTCTATAGATGAAAATGTTTTGTATGTAAAAGCATAGCTAACTTGGCCGCGTGTCAGAGTATTGTATCCTAGTCATCTTGATCTCAATGAAAGCATCCTCTCTAAAAGTAAGAAAGAGTTCTAATTAGAAGAAGACATATCGCGAGTGTAGAAGTTCCACCTTGCTAACAAATCTGGAAAAGAAAGAATAAGCTTCTTTATAAACGTGTTTGTGTAAGAAAATATCTAAAATATATGGTGGGATGAATCCTCATTCCAAGATTCACGACGTGAGCATGGAAAAGTTACATGATCAGCTAAAAAGAAAATATCAGAAGAAAAGTTTTCCAGACAGCTACGAACCATATCCTTTGTCACGCGATTAGATGAGAGGATCTTCGGACGAACGCAATGGCGGAAATCAGGTCATTATTTCCTACGGACACGGATTGATGTCTCACATAAGTGCAAAGAAAATAAATATGGCGGCTCATGAAGGAAAATATTGGAGAGAACAGAATCATCAGCGAAAAGCTGATCGACAGGCAATGAATAATAGGTAACAGATAACCGATAAAAAGGCAAATCAGATGAATACAGCAGCTATTTAAAAGAACCAACGCTTCTTGATAATCGCTAGTTACAGATAGAGTAATTGATTTGTATTCTCCACCGCTGCCAACATTTGTACACACATCCTCATGCCCATCGGTTTATATTCTCTGTTGAGTATACGAGTATACTTTCATAATCAGTTTCAGGCTTATAACAGATAAATAACAACAAACAAATTACAAAACATCTTGCTATACTTTGTAAATACTGATTTATGTGATTTTAATTCTGTTGGCAATAAGAATTCCGATCATTATTCACCATATACACAGATATACATATCAGCTTTAAGTTCTGATAGGGGACACTTCTTAAGGAAGTAAAAGTAAATAATTTAAATATTACTCTTGGGTCAACTACATGTTACTAAAACGGGATGATTGATCAGAAAGTAGCGCTATGAAAATATTTGTTTATAGAATGGGAAAGTATTAAGAATCTATCAACAGAAAAAGAGAAAAGATCTAGCAGTTATAAATAGAGATGTTCCTGAAAAGGTATTTGAAGTATTTAATATGCATTGTTTGGTCCCTGTAATTAATGAGACGGAAATTTTATCGGAAATATCCTGGCATACAATAATTACAGCAAATCGTAGATTATTTTTTTCGTTTCAAATAAAATGGCTTTTTAAGTCAGATATTGATTTTTAAAACTTTGGCAATAATTAGTTTGTTATGATGGTCTTTTTGTTAGTTCTTCAGCATAAAAAAAGTGTTTAAGAAATGAAACAATGTCTAACCATGAAATTTCGTTAAAGCCTTTTTCAATTCCAATTTCTAAGCAGGAACATCGTATGTCCAAAAAGGCAAACTATTTGACCTCATTGTATGCTGCCTAATTGCAGGTGTTATGCATGAGTTTTCTTTCTCTTAGCTGGATATTTTAACGAATCCTAAGAAGATAAATTTTTAGAGTGAGTATAATACGTGTCTGAAAGTAAACCTAGATAATTCTAAATATCCATTGTTGTGATAGATGACTGTCGATCCCATGCAAGCTTTTGTTTGCCTTTTTACAAGTCATTATTCTATTTCTTTCATTCTGCTTGATGTCCAACCAGAGTCCGCACTAGAAAAGCCTGGTGGAAAAACCGGTTGAATCGTCGATAATCCGACTATGCGTCAACTAACACAAATTTACTCTATGAAATAAACACACACACACACACACACACACACACACACACACACACACACACACACACACACACAAACAAATACATGCGTTTCTAAGGAGCATCTTAAACGCCAGACAGAAATAATTTTTCTTCTCTTCGTGTCAAATATTCATTCAACCTTTGTGACATTTGTTTTCATAAATCATTCCCCAATTGACCCCAAAGCATTGAATGCCGTCCGTTGTCCTTTCAGCTGTCTACCTTGCGTCGTAAACAGAACGTTCAAACACTAAACAATTGCGGCTCACATAATGGACGATGTCGTTTCAAAAAGTGCAAATCTGCCAGGAAGCAACTTCACCACGCCAACATTAAACTTTCGTCCTCGTCACATAAATTACAGGAACGTCTTTTACAATAGATGCCCACAGCAATCTCCTGCGTCTTGAACAAAGCTTCTCTGAGGCATCGATTTTCTAAATATACCATTTCATCATATTTGCAGCCGAAAGTTATCGTGTATATATATAGTAAATGCCTTAACAAATTACTTTGTTTGTTCTACTTGTGTATTGAACGCTTTTTGTTTTAGGTTACTGATCTCGGGTTTTTTTCTTTGGGTTGCGTACCTTGACTGATGTTCAAGTGCTTAGCTCGTTCTTTTTTATCACCATTCTTTTCTTCCGCGTATGTGCTCGGAGGGTTTTTCGAAACGAGTATAACGATAAGTTTACATTTATATATATATATATATATATATATATGCAAGATAGACAGATGAAAGGACAACAGACTGCATTCAATGCTTTACTTAGGCAAATATACTTCTTTTCTACAGGTTTTATTAAAATGACAGAAGTTATTAACATTAAATTTGTACATACTTTTTCATGTGTTGTTACATCTTTCAAGAGCTCAAATTATATAAGAATTGTCCAAATATTTTATATACTTTTAGTCCTTGTCAAGAATTAATTTTGTTTCAATTGTAAATTAAGATATGAAGACTTAATGCTTATAAAGTCTTGTATATTTTCACTTCAAATGATGGTTAAGACATTACTACCATCTTCGTAATTGATGTTATAAGTGTAGTATTTCTCTTTGTTAATAATATTAACTCTATTATTTTTAATCTTTTTAAATGTTGTTGATTTTATTATGAATATATTATCAACAAGTATATCACGGATAAGTTTTAGAAGGTTTCAATCTGTGTTTAAATGAGATCAAATTGAGCTGATAAAGGAATGGTGCAATGTCAAAATTCTTGTCAAATTTGAGATGGTGTAGTCAATGTAATTGTTTACACAGTTGGATAGTTGAGGAACACAGTTCTTCAAAGGACATACATTGGTAAACAACACTGGTTCTCTACAGTTTAAATTTTGTAGGTGAATTATTATCATTGATAACGAGGTTGGCAGTTCTGAATTTTTGTAATAGGTAATTAATAAAATTTTCTTATTTGAATTTATCGGTGTTTCATAACTTGATGATATTGCGCATTTGTGCATTTGATTTTTGTAAAAAAATATTAATGTTATTGTTTTTGTCCACGTGTTTTTAGTTGGCGTTGGTCACGTTACGAAAAAAGTTTGTCATGTAATCGAGTATCCTCAAAAAATCGAAAATAAATGTTAGGTTTGGTAAAGTTTTTCAAAAATTATGTTTTTAACAGGAGACATGTAATATAAGGTGATCATATTTCTCTTTTAGATAACAGCAAAATGGAAGTTGGTAATATTAAAACAAATTTTCAAATAAATACAGTTCTCAAATTTACATATTTGTTTATCTAAAAAGACAAACTTTCATTTTTGGATGATCTTGTAGATTCTAGTAATAGTAATTTCACTACATCAATCTATACAAAACCCACAAGCACAAATTCTCGCTAGCATTATGACGTTTTGAAACTGTCAGAATTGAATGCAAATAATTTCTAGCGTCGGAAACTTGTTCGGCGACTAGTTTCAGTTAAAGACGCTGATATTAGACGTAGAGTTCTAAATAAATTAGAAAATGAATGAAACGGTACACTCCAACAAATGGCGGTGATCTGTCAGAGATTTGTGTGCTTACGCCATGATTCGAATAATATCGAGGAATCCGGCATAGAAAATTATGCAAAATGTATAAAACAATTTATTTACCTCTCTTCACCAAAGCAATATATAAAGAAAAAAGAGAATTTGTTTCGTATCCTGAGTTTCGGTTATGGATCACTACATTGGTATAAAGACTGCACTTACCGGTATAAAAAGAATTGATTAAATTGTAGCCGTATCGGGCACAAGAGCTTACATTATCAAGCGAGAAAAAGAGGTTATTAGCTACGTAAAAAACAAAAGCAGAAGACAAAGACGAGTTAAGTATTATAAGTCCGTGGAAGTGCAAATCCTGAATAAAATATTAAAATGCAGTTAGATTCTGGTTCAGATTTGACAGACATAAATCTACACAGCTGGAAAAATTTGGGAAAATAAGCCTTGATAAGAACTAATAAAATGGCCAGGTCCTTGACAAGGGAGAAAATCACGTTTACGCGAGAACTTATCCCGAATGTAAAGTTTCAAGGAAAGACATTAAAACGAATTACATTCTTATTAAAGAATACAGAAACTTTTTTGACACCGACTTAATCGAGAAATTTAAGTTGTGGCACATGACAATTAATTATTTTTTGCTGAAAACCCGAAAACCTAACCACTGAGGCAAATGCTCTAAAAAGACTTAAAAGAAACTGTTCGGGAGATTTTTCTGGGGACCTTGGTCGCTGTCATAAAATGACGGCAAAATTCGAGTTAAAAGTTGCCAATGCTTAAGAAAAAGAGAAATGTGCATTTCGCCTTTTTTACACAGGTAAATGAAAAAAACTCGACATATGAGAAAGAAACTCTGTCTTGCTTAAAATTGTGTACAGTCAATGGGCTTCACCGACCATCTATGTGAAGAATAAATCAAACGTAATCCGCTTCTGCGCCGATTTCTCGTCGGGGCTTAATGTGGCGCTCAAAGACTATCATTATGATTTACCCAGACCGGATGAAATTTTCACACAACTAAATAGAGGAGAAAATCTTAAACAAACCGTGATACGGTTCTGCGACGATTTTTCGACGGGACTTAATGTTGCACTCAAAGACTATCATTAGGATTTACCAAGTCCGGATAAAATTCTCGCGAAACTAAATAGATGAGAAAATCTTTTAAAAATTGGACTCAGTAATGCGTATGTCCAATGAGCGATTCTGAATTGCTATCTATTAACACCCATCGTGTGTTATTCACGTTCGAAAGTTTACCGTTCGCTGTAAAATTTGCGCCGTCAATTTTCCAACAAGTGATGGACCTTATGCAGAGCAACATGAACGACATATTAATCTTCAGTCAAAATCTAGAACAGCATAAAGAATATATACATAAAGAATTCCAAAAGAATTCAGGAAGACTGGTTTAATTTGAAAGAAATTAAATGTGACTTCTTTAAACAGAAAATTAAATATATTGGACACATCATTGATAAAGATGGCATAGACCAGATCCAGAAAAGCAATCAAGGACATGCAAGCTTCCAAAAAGGTCTCTACCTTACAAAGTTGCTTAGAATTAGCACATTACTTCCAGGTTTTTGTACTAAATATGCACAACTTACATGCTCGTTTAAAAGAACTTAAAAAAAAAAGACAAGGACTGGGAGTGGACACTTGAATGCCAAGAAGCATTCGTCAAAGAAAGGAAGTCTTGACGTCGGACTTGTTTTTCTTTCACCCGGATGGATCTCACAAACTAATAGCTTATGTGTCAAAAAACCATCTTCCCGCAGAAAAAGTTATCTTGCAAATTAAAGTGAAGTCGATAGGGCTTATTTTTGCCGTAACGAAGTGTGTCCGGTACATTCATTGTAGACACATTACTTTGCAGACGGACCATAAAACATGAGTGACAATCTTTGTTTCTAAATCTGCCTGTATCTACCGAAAATAAACTGCTGAGATGAGGAAAATTCTTTTGAATTATAAATTTAAATGGAGTCCCTACCGTCTAAGGAAACTGTCATGCTTATGGACTGTCCAAATTAATCCCGAAACACGGAGAAACTTTTCAAAATACAGTGATTGCTTCTCTCCGAACAGAAAAAAGAATTTAAAGCCACATTATGCAGTAAGAGAACCTGCTGTAGCTTTCAAATCAAACCACACACTCTTAACGATGAGTATATCAGGTAAACAGAAATATAGATTATTGAAAAGAACAAACAGACTTCAGTTATTTTTGTTTATGCGACGAAGTGCTGCTATATAGTGAGCGTATTTTTATGCCCACAACATTACAAAAAAGAATTTTGAAAGATCCCCGTTCGGGTTATCCAGAGATTACAAGGATGAGAAACTTTATGCGCAGTCATGTATACTTGCCGAACATGGATAAGGATATCGAAAATATCATAAAATCCTGTAAAGGCTGTGTCTTGGCGGTTATCGTACTTTGTTAATAAAAACACCGACCCTGGCCTCGAATTCATGTCAATTTTGCCGGTCCGCTAGACGGATTCTACTATCTGATAAAAGGAGATAGTTGTTGTAAGCGGCCTGAAATCATTAAATGTAAAAATCCTGCTACAGAAGTGACAATCAATTACTTACACGAACAGATATGGAATAGTCTATAGTTTTGTGTCAGATGATGGGGCACAATTTACGTCCGGTAAATTTTAGTTGTTTTGAGAGACCTTCCAGATCGAAGATATCACGATTGTTCCATATCACACAAGGTCCAATCGACAAGCGGAGCCCTTCCTTGACATGATAAAAAGTGCTCTAAAAAACTATGAACACACCGACAGAAATATGCCCTAAAACAGTTTTTTCAGGTGTATAAAATCATGTCAAAAAAACAAAAAACAAAAAGCGCACAACATATAAATTCATCGATGGCGCGTTGCTTGTAAAGGAAATTTGCATTTAACAATGTTTATGTTGTATACATAATATATATATATATATATATATATATATATATATATATATGGGTGTGTGTCTCTCTCCCTGTGTGTGTGTGTGTGTGTGTGTGTCTATATTATGCTCTCGTTATCCGATGGATCTCTCTAGAGGGGAAAATTCAAAAAAACTAAACAATTGCCGCTTCTGCGCATTATTCTTCATCATGAACTGAATTCTACTGGTTACTATATAGACGTTAAAAATATCCTCCTCTCTCAGCCGTGCGGCGATCGCTTTTGGATCGGCCCTCACACATGCCAAATCGAAGACGACATCATTTATGCAAAGTAAACTTAAACAAATTCACGAAGAGAGATACACAGATTTAATAGTGAGATTTAAAAATGCAGACAAAACTTGCTTAAAACACATTGGACGCAATCCACACTATACGGACTACCAAAAGGACAAACTGAACACACTAATAAGACGTATAATATCAGGTATGGCCAGCATCTCATGAAACTAGCCATTACACTTATCAAATTCCTAACCCAACATTGCGGGATAAGTACTCCCTGGGACATATAAATATCATAGACATCAAACACAAATATATGGACATGAAAAATTTCTACGCGGACAGCTCTTTGGAGAAATGCCTCAATATACAAAGAAAATATGTATTAAAAACAGAAATTAAACTATCAGAAAAACATTCAAATATGCCAGACAAGATTACTGGATATTCGCTTGTTACCACAACTATAAACACAATTTTGTTTTACCGGTGGGATGGACTCTACACAGGGTTTATATATATATATATATATATATATATATATATATATGCGTTTGTGTGTGTGCCTGAGTGCGTGTGTGTGCGCGCGTGAGTACAGTTTTACAGTAGCCGCAATTTATATAAAATATGTCTTAACTAAATAGTTAATATCTTAGTAACAGTCATGATTTATTAATGATTCTACACTCATGAACTCTCTTACTATATATACACTCCTGATCAAAATTTTAAGAGCACTTAAAATCTTTAAAAAGAAAAAACATTTTACCGATAGATTTTAAACTCCTACCACTTAAGGTTACCAATACTACAATCTAAAAGGTTATGGAAACAAAAAGCTATATTCCAAACATTTTATTTAGAAATTTATTTTTTTACAAAATAAGGCGATTTACACATGATCAACATTATAAGACCAGAGACAAAAATTCTACGAAATTGTACAAAAAGTGTATGAAAAGTGTATGAAAATATTCAACAACCAAATTTAATAATGAGTTCTACCTCCACTGCTTTTGATCACTTCAAAAATTCTGTCGGGCATGCTAGAAATAAGCATTTCCATTAAGGTGCGGGGGGATGTTGCTCCACCTTCTGAAGATGGCTTCACGAAGTTCATTTTTTGTTGAATATTGTTGCCATTTCGATAAATTTCTCTTGTCATCCATCCTCAAACATTTTCAATTGGGTTCAAGTCTGGTGAGCATGTAGGATGTCCCAAGAGATGGACCCCATTTTCTTGTAGAAAGGTCAAGGTCCCTCTTGCAGCGTGGATTGCAGTATTGTTCTGTTGGCATAACCATCCATCCACACACAAACGATGGCCCTCCATCAACAATGATGCTTTTTGTAGCATGCTAACATAACAAGCCGCTGTTTGACAGCCCTGCATCACCTGGAGCTTTATCGTCCCTCTATAAGAAAAGGCACCCCATATCATTAGGGACCCTCCACCAGTATGACGTGTGAAAAAAATTTCAGGAGGCATGTTTTTGTTATGCCAATATCGTTGGAAGCCATCAGGGCCATTTAGATTGAATTTTTTCTCATCAGAAAACAGGACTTTCTTCCACTTCCCAACGTCCCATGTTTGGTATTCACAACCAAACTTTAAGCGGTCCACCTTGTGACGTGGAAGCAGCCGAGAAATTTGTTTACGCTTTTTATTTACCATGCCTTTTTGTCGTAAGTGTCGTCTGATTGTTTCGGGACTGCAATCAGCATCTGTGACTGCCTTAATTTGACTAGAAGAAAGTCCCCCTTCTTTCATAACAACCCGTCTTATTCTCTTACTCAATGCAGGAGAAATTTGTTGGGACCTACCAGAGGACTTTGCTTTTCCACAATTCTCACTGTTCTTTAGGAAGTTGCAAATCACAGTTTTACTGCGATTTCTCTTAGCTGCGATCGGCCGCTGTGACAAACCTTGCTTATGGAATTCTAGAATTCAACAACGCTCAACTTTGGAAAATTTGCTTGCTTTAGGCATGGTAACACCTTTACGCAGTGATTGCTAATCTCTAACTGAACTAAAAACATGGGAATTACCAGAGATCTAACAATTTATGCCCCTGGTCTTATAATTTTTATCATGCGTAAATCGCCTCATTTTATAAAAATGTAAATTTCTAAATAAAATGTTTGGAATGCAGCTTTTTGTTTCCATAACCTGTAAGATTGTAGTATTGTGGTAGGAGTTTAACATCTATCTGAAAAAAAATTCTTTTTAAAGATTTTTAAGTGGTCTTAAATTTTTGATCAGAAGCGTATCTTCATATCTCTCATTAATTTTCTTACCATATGTTTATATATATATATATATATATATATATATATATATATATATATATGTGTGTGTGTGTGTGTGTGTGTGTGTGTTTGTTTGTTTGTGTGTGTGTGCGTGCGCGCACGCGCGTGTGTGTGTGCGTGTAACTTTGTTTGGATGTAGAGAAATATATATGTAATTATCAACAGTCCACGAGTAACCATAAAACATTTTAGTCAATTGAGGCCATACGCGAGAGACAGATTGGAGATCATATCTCGAAAGAGACATGACTAACTGGGCAGAAATTAACATGCACTAGGTTGCCATTACTCTCTGCGATAGACTAGTGGCCAGATAAGGTTATAGAACCCAGTGTGTCCTATTTTCTAACCCATAAATGGAGAGAAGAGACGGTTTTATAACATTTCCTATGTGTATTTGTGAGTAAGTGAATGCAAGGAATTCAACTGGAATTCGAATACCGCACCCCGTTTTCTTGCTCCCAGTCGATATCAATTGCACCACAACGTACATCATACATTCAGTCAATCAGTTAAGTGTTTTGTACAGGTTTTGGTTGATTATGTCTCGAAAGAGTCATGATTGACTGGGCAGAAGATTATCCCGCAGTAGGTCGCCATTGCTTTCCGCGGTAGACTGGTTGACAACCAAGGCTATAGAACCTAATCTGTTCTATTATTTAACCTATAACTGGAAGGAAAAGAAAGGATTAATACCTTTCCCAAGGGTGTTTGAGGGTAAGTGGATAAAAGGAATTTAACTGGAATTCGAACTCGGCTACACGATTTCTTGTTCCGAGCCGATATTCACTGCACCACAACGCACATCTTAGAAAAATCCCTTTTTAGAGTGACTATTAAATCGTATACCAACTTTCCATGCCTGTGTGCGTTTTATCTTTAATGTACTTATATCCTGATAGGCACTAGCGTACAAGTACTTATGTACTAGTGTGAGCGTGCCCATCTAGATAATATCTTTTTCCCGTGTCCCATTTTACATTTATCGATTCAGACACATATCACCACAGTTTCCATTCTTATCTTTCCCGTGGTCTTAAACAAAACTCCAGATACTTTGAAGCGCGACACCAAGTTGTCAAAACCTCCGTTCAACTTTGCTCCTCTCTGTATTTAGTGTTGCCTTTTAACTTATTAGTCATATTTCGATCGTCTTCTTCAAGAAAGGCAAATGTCTTCCTAATAATACACCGCTCATAGCTTATACACCTATTACAAAGGATAAATATTAAAAGATACTCTAAGAATAAAACCCCATGATTGATATCTTAAGGGTGTTCCATGGCAAACATGTAATATAAATAACCAATATTTCTAATGCTATCTGTATTTGAAAGTCTGGTAATATACCTGTGACCTAAAAGGAAAGAAACCAACATTGGCAAATTTGCATTCTTTTGAAAACAATTCAGATATAAGATTGATCGCTTGATGCGTTTTTTTATAAAATATTTATCAGATTAGTGTAGGCCAGAAAGTATTTTTTTTATTGTAAGAATGTATACGTACTTATTTTGAAGGATGTAAGCCTGTGTTAATGAATAGAGGTTCGTAATGAATACTCAGTCAGTTAAGTTCCATACAAAAGATACTTTTTTTTCGTGAAACTGATTGTTAATACTTTCAGCAGTAAACTGGTCGCCATTCAAGTATATAGAACCCAATCTCTCCTGCAAATTAACCCATAGATTTTCTAAAGATTGTGCGTTGTGGTGCAATTGATATTGACTCCGAATGAGAAATCAGAAAACCGAGTTCAAATTACAGTTAAATTCATTGCATTCAGTTATGAGCAAATACCGTTATTAACCCGTCTCTTCTCCCTCCAGTTGTTGGATTAATAGCAGGAGATATTGAGTTCTACAGCCTTTGGTGGCAACCAGTTTACTGCAATGTAATGGTAAACGTCTGTGGGAAAAGCTATTTAGTTATTCATGTCTAATCTTTATATTCACTCAGACGCTAAAAACCTTTGGAAATATATATTGCTATCTCTTTTTTTCTCCAGTATAGTTTTCATACAAGTAATTGTGTTGAAAATCGTTACTTGTAGAAGTTCTTTTCAACCAATATCTCCAAGCGTCAAAAAGGAAAACTCGTCACACCACATAATAATGATAAATCAATTCAATTGAATCCATATAAGTATATTTCACCAGGCTTGAAAAGCAAATTTTCTATTTAAGTGTAATGTATTTTTCTTAAAAAATGATACAAGTCAGTTGTTAAAACAAAGACGAAAATAATAGCGATTAATGATTTTCTTTTAATAAACGTTCTTTTTCCATTCGTGAACGGTTAGCATTACAGTCTACTGGAATTTAAAATACCTTTTTTTTAAAAGATTTGCATGAATCAGACTTCTCAAATTCACTGATGTCGCCCTTCTACTACTCAGTGAACATAGAGTAAAATGGTGTGCGAAGCAACATTTTAATTATTTTATTTTCGAGTTATTTGTTCTTGACATTTAGTTATTTTTTGTTTTACCAGAGATCATATTTCAATTTTTATCACGAATTACTTGTTCCCATATTGTCTGATTACCAGAAGAGGATTTGCAGAAGGAATTAGAATGATATGTCGCACTGAACGTAATAAAGCTTGTAACATCTGAAGAAGACCTCAGCGTACAACGGCCGAAACGGCGTACACATAGCAATAAAGACAAGGCCAATAGTCCGACTAATGTAAATGGTGTAAATACTTTCTCATTTTAGAAATATAGTCAAATACTAAGTTGTTAATGTTTTCAAATATTCAGCTGCTATATATTTGGTTATTCTTTATTTGCTAATGTTCTTTACTTGATCTAATGATGGATAAACTTCAGTAAAAATGTTTATCTCATTGAGACTATTTTAATCAGCGATGTCAGATAACGATTGTTACTAGGTTAGACATTTCTGAACAAATTATATCTACACCGAACTTTCATATATGAATCTCTTTCTGATGTCTCTTTATAAGATCATGTAATGGATATTTATGTTATTGTCTATGCTTTGTAGCATTCATCGTTGTTTACGTAAATAACTAATAATGTAGATTATCCGCTTATCTGTTTTCTTTTTCTCCTATCATATATTTGTCCTAAGAGTATAATCAAATCTGAGCCAAGTGTAAGCCGCATATGACATGGCAGGCTTTAAATTGCGTTCTCGGATGACGAGAAACATCCTTAAAAATATATTGGCGGTCATGATGATGTGAAATTGGATAAAAGTAATTTCTAAACCTACACATAAATAATTTCTCCAACAAGTAAAACTTCATAGTGTTTCTTGCTTTGAATTGTCAAACCAGCCGGTTTACGTCTGCGTTGAACAATACCAAAATCTAATCCCGAGATTTTTTGTGTATATCCATGCGACGGAATAATATCATCAACAAATTTTGAGAAAAGGTAGGTGATTATCCATTTTAAAATGGCCTGTTATATCATGTTTTGCAATTAAACTAGAACGTTTTTGCAGAAGAAAGATATAATAATTAATGCGATCAAAGTTTGATGGTGAGTACAGTGATGCAATGGGTCATGCATTTTAGCAAATTAACAAGCAATATATTGTTTCCATATGTATGTGTCTACGAAGCGTTTAAGCTTTAATATTCCTACATATAAAAGTGACTTTCGATTTTCACTATGGTCAACATATCGCATAGATAATAGAGAAAGGCGCAGCGTATGGAAACATGATAGACTGCATACTATTAATTGACCATAACATTTCAAGTGAAATTAATTTGATAAAAATAATTGAAAGACGTCGATTATTGTTCAAGTATTGATTATAAGAGACTATGCAATCTTCTCCTAGAAAATTTACCTTAGATCCACTGATATAGAATTTTTTTAAGCCATGCGTTCTGTATCTGTTTTTAACAAAAAAATATGGTTGAGTAGGTATCTGCAATGGTGATTACCGAGCCACACTAACAGACTAGTATGCACAGATAAGAGATGCCAGTTATACATATGCATAAAAAGAGGTTAATGTTATTAAAAAGCTATTTCTTATTGAAAATACCAAGAAATAATTAAAAGGCGTTTAGAATTTGGTTATCGTCTATGGCATAATTCGGAGAGGTAGTCTCTCAAACTTTCTATGATATATTTTTAGTAACATGTGTGTCTGATTTCTTATTTAAGAGAACTTTTTTCAATCCATAATTTATTCTCCTTTCGACACACATTATTAGAATTTTTCAGTAAGTTTTCCTAATATGACGAAACCCTGCAGGAGGCGCCTTATGCAACCCGTATGACCATAGTCAGTGTTTTACATCAAGGTTCGCTTTCCCGAGATAGATTAAAATTAACAAGGCTAATGACCCTTCTTTAATTTTATATTTTTTTTTTTCTCTGAGGCAAATTCTTACCATCATAGCTCCTGAGATTTCTTCATCACCAATTCAAAAATGGTTTGCCTTCAGCACAATTTCTGAAAAAACTTGCTTATTTTACTTGCACCACAAATTTTACTTTTGTATCTAATTAACATCTGTATGATGTGGGGGTTATTCAATTAAGAGTTTATCTTTTAAACATTTCTGACTGTGCGATTAAAAAACATTTTAGCAAGATTTGAAAAGACTTAACGTAAAGGTTTTAGTATTTATCTATTGCCACTCAAAATATTTTAGATTTGTTTTTAATCTCCTTTACTGACTTGAATACTACGCATTTTCATGGAAAACACGGCATCAAGCGCACCCCTGTTCATCTCAGTGTTCTTGACAGGCTCCAAAGGAGAATCACTAATGATAGCTACCGACTTGGCTCCTCGACTTCAGCCGCTTTTTCAACGACGGGATGTGGCTTCCCTCTGCCTGCTCTATAAATATTTTTATGGCTTCTAATCCGACGAACAAAAATCACTGGTGCCCCTGCCACAGGTGTTTCCCCGTGCAACTATACTGGCAAGTAGATCCCACCCATTTACAGTTAGATCTACCAAATGCAGCCGACATTTCTACTCCAGCAGCTTCTTTTCTCGCTCTTCCCACCTGTGGAACTCCCTTCAATATACTTGCTTTCCTGACGGCTACAACTTTCAGAAATCTAAATGCAATGTCAATATCCATCTCTTAACAACTGGACTCCAGTTCTTTTTACTTGACCCTGTATATTTTTCCTTTCTCTCTACCTTTGCAACTCTCATCACACCTGTATTCCCATCCTTCTCTTACTCCTTTCTAACTGGTTTGTTTTTCTCTGTACTCTAATTCTATCTAATCTTTTTACTCTTATGTAGCTCCCTGCACATCAGTTGCTGGGAGTGAAACAATTCAACAAAAAATAATATAATATAAACATGCTACTGTTAATTCGTGAAGGTTTGTAGATTGTTTGAGAAATGCAAATGCATCAACTTATCAATCTTTGGTAAAATTTCTCCAGAATATAATCTAAACTTATTTATAAATTGAACTTTGTCTCTGTGTGTGTGTGTGTGTGTGTGTGTGTGTGTGTGTGTGTGTGTGTGTGTGTGTGTGTGTGTGTGTGTGTGTGTGCATCCGTTACCTATAGGCTCCGAAATGGCCGAATCGATTTTCTTGAAAATTTACAGAGTTGTACTATAAGCGTCGGCGAGTGTTCTTAGCTAGAATTTTTGTCGAGGTAGCCCTAATAAATATCGAAAATCGATAATCGAAAAAAAACTCGTCATAGAAGGAGTGGTCCGATTTTAATCAAATTTGATACATTCATAGACAAAGACATAAGAAACGATATTCAGAAGTTTCAAGGTTGCAATTCTTAAAGTAGTGCAGAAAATCGATAATATATATATATATATATATATATATATATATATATATATATATATATAAGCTTCCATTACACACGAGCAACGCCGGGCTATACTGCTAGTAATATATATTACTCCAGCCGATATGTTCATCCTTATGCCACTTGTAAACGGCGCTTAGAAACTCAAATATTTCGACTAAAATTTCAAATCATAGGCGTCTTTGTATGTTGATAACTTGGAATGAAGTCATTGAAATTTAAATTAAATATTTATATCTTCTTTTGTCTCTACTCAAAAGTGGTGGGATTTTTACTTGTCTATTATTATTTATTCTTTAAGATATTAACATATTACTTTTCAAATCATTACTCTCCGACGTATTCCACAACTAATATTAAAAAGATGCTGAGGAATCACTTAATCGCTCGTGTATTTCTCAATCTGTCTTAAATAATATATAATTAGACTTACTAACATCAATTAATCTAATTATAATGCACTATATCGTATTGCTTTTCTGGGGATATTGCCAAAGTCAGTTTGCCTAAATCTTTTATCCCGCAATTCTCTGAAATAAAAAAAAAATATCTTCATGGTATGAATTTTTCATTGGATTTCAAATACTTTAAAACTTTGTGTAAGTCTTTCGGGGAATTTTCTAAATGCTAAAATACATTCTTGCACAAATTTCGCATCCATTACTGGCATATCACGTTGAATACACCGGTCCACGCTCTCATTTTTGGTTGCCAATCGAATCCGTCCTGCTATTTAACCATTAGTTGGAGGAAGAAAAGACAGATTCATACATTTACATTGACTATTTGTGAATATGTGAATATAACTCATTTTACTGCAATTTGAGCTCGGTTCTCCCGTTTGCAACCAATATCTTTTGCACCAAAATTCTCATCCATTATTGTATTAGATTGATTTAATAAATATCTCTAAATTAATTGAAAATAGACGAACGGTCTGAAATTGGAGCTGACTTGTTCCATTTCGATCTTTCTCTAAGTGTTCGTTCTGAACATTTAAATCTGCTTCAAACTTCTGCCCATTTTCGATCCGACTATCCTACTTTTCTCGTTTGATCTTTACTGTATAACTTAACAAGATCTATAACGAATCACGATCTGATTACGTATACTTGTTAGACAGAAAATGTTCACAATGATGGTTACATGAGACATTGCTAACTGTAGGAGTTCAAGATTAGTTTAAACTAACTTTGGCAACAGTATCCTGGGAATCTTTGATTAACTATCCCTTTAAAAGCAAGCAAACTATCTTTACTTCGTAAAGAAAGTTCGTTTATGTGAGTTTTTCCATAGACAGTGACGTTATTAAAAATTAAGGAATGAAAGAACAAAAACTATGTAAAGTTAAACATGTTATCATTCGAAACAAAAGGAAGTGGAGGTTTATACACGATATCCTCTATGTTATGGTACTTGTTGCCTAATATCCACTGTTGTATTTGTTTTGAGGATTTGGAAATTATTAGGTGTCGCTGTTTTGGGAAATACAGAAAAACAAGTAAACGCATTAATGTTTATACTCAATGTTTTAATGTAACCTTCACAAAAAATTGTACAACGTGTATATACTTTTTTTGTTTAGCGGCTTTTCCCTTACCCCTAGCTTTTAATCTCCAGAATTACGATTATTTATAACTGAGAAATGTTTCTATAATGGACAAATCCAGAAAGGTTTCTAAAGCACCAACTATTGCCACGCAACATTAGCATATAACAAATGTTAAATAATTCCATCAAATTCTAACAGATCGATAACTGAAGATAATTATTAAATTTCTTATAAAAAACAATCAGTCAGTCAGTTAAATGCCATACGTAATACACGGTTGGGTGATCATGTCTTTTCTTCATTTATCGTGTTCCATCAGGTCCTAGGCCGTCATGGACTTCCATTTAGCACTGTCTCTTGTGGCTCACAATATTTTCGTCTTGGTATCTTTTCCAAACACTGCTCCACAATCCATTTGCACAGACCTATCAAATATGTCACGCGTTGCTTTTCCCTGTTTCTTTTTCCATACATTCGTCTTATGAGTATTAGATTCTCCGTGCCTTTCTTCCTCATTACTTATTCAAGGAATCCCAGCTATCTCTTCCTGGTGTTAAGTATGATTTTTTCTCGTTTACATTATCTCTAGCACCTCCTCTTATCTCACGTGCTCGTTTCATGGCATCCTCAGCATACTTCTGTAGAACAACATTTTTGATAACTGAAGGCTATCCTTCATCAGTGAAGAGGGTGTCTTACATTTACTGCCATACAGAAAGACAGATATTACAGAGCAGTTCAGCATTCTTTCGTTTGCTTCTAATAAGATTTCCCTGTCTTTCAGTATTCTGGTTGGCATTTCCCAATGCCTCTTCGGATCTCAATGCCACATTGTCCATCCTCTGTCGGAATGCTTCTCAACTATTTAAACTTCTTTACTTGTTTAATTTAGTTTCTCTGACCTGTAATCTGCATTTGTATGTCTTTCTTTTGGTGATGACCATATTTTAATTTTTCTTGAAGTTTAGTTTCTGTCCTTACTTCCACTTCCTTTTCTCTAGGAGGTTCAATTAGGCCAGTACTGATACCACTTCAGATTTGGATATTTCCTCTCCATCGAGATTTCTGTGTATTGCTGGTTGTTCTCTTTTGACGTGGGTGTGTTTTCCGATATATACGTTTCATCTCTAAAGTAGTTTTCTTTAACTGATTTTATTGTCACATCATTTGATTTTGTGCATCCTGCTTTTTGTTGTGTTAATTTTCGTATTCTTTTGTATATAACTGCTCTGTATGTTATATACTATCTCTGGATCTTGACAGAGAACGAGAATCATGCATATATAAACATATAGCTTTATTCTTCGTGGGTGACGCTTGTGAGAATCACGAAAGGAGTCAGATAGAGTTGCGCACATGAAAAGCCGTTCGGGGTGTTCGCCGGGTGTTCTCTGACTTCCGCAAAGAATTCTCTACTTTATATAGTCTTAAAACTACCACCTATTTTATCTTATTGTGTCCCATTTTGAGATGTCATCATTTTGTCTATTGAATCAACTATTGACACTATTCATAAATTCCCCTTCATATTTGGGCCATTCATGTGTCTATAGTGTATCACCACAGGTGCTGCTTTGTCTCTTTTCAGTGTCCGTTTTTCTATTTAGGTTTGCTTATTAATTCCAGTGGTTTTCAAACGCAGTAAGTATTTGTGCATGTTTTGTAGTGTAAAACTTCAAATCACTCACTCTTATTGATAGTTATAATGGATTCGGTGTTTCTGGCTGTAAACCCCTTAAGGTTATTCATACCAAACTATGATAGATATGTTGAAAGGCTTTACTTTTCAGTTTAAAGACATTCGTTCTTTCAGAGAGCTGATGCTATTCCCGAACATATCATTTCTTATCTATAATTAATGATTTTTGTCTCAACATTTAGCTATCGCCCTGTATACATAATTTTATATTTTTCACTGATTAAATTTCTGTCTGATTTTTTCATGTCTTCCCTTAACTCAATAGAGATAATCGTATTCATAATAAACTCATACTCTAACATATGTTGTACATATTTATATGAAAATTATATATATTCAGATTTTCTAAAAAACATCATATTTTATTTATTACGAAAATATATACATATTATTATTAATAATAAAAATTACTTAAATACTAATATACAAGCTATGGGTTTATGAGAAAATGATGCATTGTGTTGTTGTAGAGCAGCTGGTAGCTCTCTAGTGCGTTCAAAGTTGGAATGGTCAGAGAAACGAAATCGCTATATAAAAATATTAATAGCAGCCAGGGATTCAGAATATCAATGACGAATTTGAGGAGAACGAGAGCGTGCATCAATCGTTGGTTTTGTCGGACTCTCTGCTTTCGGACGGAGAGGAGCCCAGACGAGACTCCGCCGAAAGATAAAGTCTCTTCTGAGGAAAAATAAACAATAAGTTTTGTTCGTGATTACGACCTCTTTTACACACGTTCATCAGCTTTGTGATGCTTCTACTTCGGGCTTCAGCTCACGTGTGGCGGTTGTAAACATTTTGGAGTGTCATTGACGATTATCATGAGACTGTATTCTCTGCGACTCTGACATGTTAACCTCTCCGTTCTTTCTAATTATTGTTTTTCTGCCTTCACCGAGGTTGACTTGTTTGTACTCAAAATTCATTAGTACGGATAATGTGTTATAGATAATTCAGCACACATTATTTGGTATCATAATGCTACCCCGGTTATACAACATATGTAAGATGTGTTTGTAATATTATCTCCAAATTTAAGTAACGTCGAGGCTGGTCAGATTGTGTCTATTTCTAATTCCAGTTGTTCTAAACTTCGATGTGTGAGTGGTGTAATGTTTAATTGCTTGGAATTTGAAAATTAGATAGCAGAGTTTCAATTCTAGTCTTTTTTCTCATATTTAATTACGCGCGAATTAACTATCTATAGTTATCTATTAGTATTTTTGTATCGGCTGCTCGTCATTATTTCCAAAACATTTTACAGTCTAAATATATATTCTTTCTGGATTTGAATAAATTGCAAAATGTTTGTACTTTTAGGAATGTTAACTAATCAATCAGTCACTCATTCATAATGTAATAATGAATGCATTGAATCCTAGCACGATTAACAAAATTCACGAAGAGTTGCTATAATAATACAATTCAAGTAAAAGATCAAGTACAATTTAAGAATTATGTGGCCATTAGCGTCACGTAAATTCTTAGTGATAAGCTGCTTTCAAATCTTAGCTAATCTTGTTGGATTTGCATCTATGTATTTGTTAAAGCAGTGATTTCATATCTTTTTTACCTAGATAGGGCTTATTAAGAAAAGCAGACTAGACTACGTCACTTTGACTAAAAACCCATTCAAGAAAATACATTACTACATGAAAAAAATATTGCTTTTATGTCGTGCAACTATATCAACTAAAATGTAATTTCTAACGAAACCACAGCATGAAGTTTAAGATTAAAAACCTGTTTGCCTGATTCTTCTGATGATTCACAACAACAGTCTACAGTATTTCCTTTCTTTAATTGTAAAATATTCTCATTATCTCGAAATATACCTCGAATGCGTGAATTTAAGCCTATTTCAAGATAGACAACAAGATTGCATTTTTTGCTGTTAAAAGGTGTAGATATAACCGCAATTGGCATTCAAACAATTTCTTTTCTTCCAAGTCTCGCTTTTGTAAATGTGTTCTTGTTTCTTGCTTATTTGCCACGTACTTTTGAAGCTATAATGAGATGGTTAATGTTTATTGATTCGGCCTTGTGTTATATATAACCGAACTACCTCCAGCTTACTATTTATTCGTAATCATCAGAAGTTTGGCAGTCGGTTGTAGATTGGAATGTGTGCGTTTGTGGGAGAATAAAAATGTACATTTTGCATGTTAAGATATAAATTTATTGATAGAAAGAATAACATGAGTTCTAGAAGTTAATGTTCAATGAGAAACAAGTAATGAGTTAAAGGTATCAAGAGTTGTAGAAATGTTCATATTAGTAACTTGTTGGAAAGAGTTTGTGTGTGTATCTATGTATGTGTGTATGTATGTATGTATGTGTGCATGTATGTGTGTATGTATGTGTGTGTGTATGTATGTATGTATGTGTGTATGTATGTATGTGTGTGTATGTATGTATGTATGTATTAGCGTTTGTTAAGTAGAAATGTCTTTGAAGTATTCACTCAGTCTTAAAATGTCCGCTTCTTATCAAGTATAAGATGAGGCATATGGGATGCTAATAGTAGGGAAGAAGAAGTAAAAGGAAGCAGCACAGGAGAAAGAAGGAAAAAGGAAACGAATTTACGACGCAAACTTACGTTCGGGTTGATTTGAATTTTCTCCCGTAACATTTTAGTGTGTCTTATATCTGACTGCGCCCCTCTATCTCTCTAGCTGACCTTCCTTTCTCCTTTTATATCTATTTAGTTTTTTTTCACACTGGATCTTTAACTCTTTTTAGTCTTGTAAATCGCTCCCATTGGTCAGAAAACTATTTTAGCATCTACTCACCTAATCTGGTTTCGACTTTTTCTTTAAGTACGTGGTCAATCTTTTTTCTATTTGAGAAAAACCAAGATTTCACACGTAATTGGGAATTTTTGTAAAAGCGGAGAAGAAAGTTGCTTTTAATTCTTAATTTCTTATCCACATTCTTTTCTTCAAAGATAGAAATGCATCGCTAATTCTATTCATTCTCTTTCACTCTCTGTATCATCTTGCGTTTAGTGACATTATCGCTTTACTTAGGTTAAAATGATAAATAATGCTTTATTATCGTGTCTTTTCTAACGTCTAGTTCATATAATGAGTTTATTAATTTAATGCCATGATTAGTTTCGTTAAGAATTATATTTTTATATGTATGATGTTCTTCGGTGTTCGTTGCATTTATCACAAAATCACATGGCTTTAACATAAGCGGAGGAAAAAATTATACAAAAATAAATGCGTTAAGTTCAGCTGATTATACTTAAGGGATTTTTATCGGTGATAATGTAGAACTTACAAGCAATATGGAAATAAATATTTATATAGTAAATCTGAAAATGGCGAGTATACAACATGTTAACAATTATCTCAGACGTTTAATTTCATTTACGATTTTATTCGCCATTTATTTCATATTTTTAGTCTTACCGTTATATATATCGTAATTTTAGATGTCGGGAATTGTTCGTCATGCCAAATGATGGGTTTACTGATATACCTTATCACGACTTCAATTATTAGATTCTAATCCAAACCTCACACTGTTATGTCGATAAATATATCATTCTAAAGAGAAAAAAAGAAAATTTATTTTCTAGCAATAAACTTAAATGGGAATAAACAGATAGTTATGGACCAGCTGGTAAAATATATTCTTGAGAGATTCAGTCGTGAAAAATGAAATCGCTTAAATATTTTTTAATTAAAATGTACATGAACTTATATTAAACCGATTTCTAATTAACTTAGAAAATTCGATTAAAAGCTGTCACCTGAGAGAATCTGCAAACATCATATTGACATTTAACAATTCTCCTTGAAGGCGTGTATTTTGTTCAACTTTCAAATTATACTGATTTTTTCAAACTGTTTTACTTCGAACTACATTTATTTCACTAATTATAAACAGTCGTTTAAATCTGTTGATTTATACTGAACGTACATTTAGATATAAATTATGGTCATTTTATTTAAGTTTTTTTTATATATCTGCAGACGAGATGATTATTCTCATTTTAGAAAATTACATATATTTGTTTTCGCTGTCGAAACAATAAAAATATAATGTGTGTGTACAGGTATTTAAAGTAAAGTTAATTCAGTTGGAACAGTTTTGCATTGCAATTTAAATATTTGTACTGAAGAATTTTATTTTATTTACTGTTGTTTTGTGTAGATAAACTTTTATATATACAAAAGTTTCTTTAAATTCAGAGGCATATTAAGATTGAAATCCTAACAGTAATACTATAAAAAATAGATTTTATTATATATTTTAATTTTATCGATTGCAATGTTTCTCTAGAATCAGAAACAACGTATTTGTATGTGAGACTTGGTCTTGTATCGTTATAAGGCCGGTGTTGTTATAGAGCGTGATATATCAGTATTATTACGTAAAGTTTTCATTTCCGAATGAATGAAATGACCAGAGATCATATTGTTGATATTCTTCGAGCAGGTTCGTCTCAGAATAGTAACTATCATCATCTGATTTCCTCAGTTACAGTAGAAAAAATTCATTTTGTTTGTTCAGAAACGCAATCATAAGATAACATTATACACATTACTGTGCAAAAGTATTAGGATAATAACTATTTTATCTTTTATGAGGTATCAAAATAAAGTTTAACATCACCCCTGTCTTAATGCTTTCGTACACTACCGATAGTGTGCAAAAGTATTAAGACAGGGGTGATTTTCCTTAAAACCTCACTACAATTCAAATACAGGGTGAAAAGCCAAGTAAATTACTTACAATTGGTGTAAAAGAAAAGTATGAAAAATAAGTTATATTTAATTTTTCCTATTTTCTATTAAACAAGTTATGTTGAGACTACTCATTATCCTTGGATATTACTGACTTTTTTCTCCCCCTCTCGAATTGATAAACCTAATGTTACTTCGCAAGACACAATCTGAAATAAATACAAGCTGCTTGGCAAGAGATACCATTAGATAGATTAAAGAAGCTTGTGATGTCAATGCCTGACAGAATGAAGGCTGTGATCATATCAAAAGCTAAATATTACATTTATTTTGTAACAAGTATTTTTTACTTTAATTAAAGTGTTTATTTTCTGTCAGTATGGCTCATGAAAGATGAAATAGTTCTTTCTCTAATACTTTGCCCAGTACTCTATCTAAGAACTTTTTATCAGATTGTGCATAATGTGACGCTGAAATCTTAAGTTCACATGGGAAAAGCGAAAATACTTTCTAAATCTTATCAAAGTATTAGGAACAGTTGGGAACAAAGAAAAATACACGTACTTGTTATGTAATTTTGGTCTGCTTATCTGGTAATGAATGCTAGGAAATTTGACCACCGATTACGAATTATAGTAAGAATACAATAGAATAAATATGTGAACAATGAGAAATATATAGAGCGAAAGGAACTAAAAAAAAATCACTGTTAATTAACATCGGAGAATTTTTTTTAATTCCTAGTGTGCATAATAAGGAACATATTGAGGAAATTTGACACGAACTGGATATTTTGAAATCAATAAAGGCAGAATAAATAGCGCATAAAATATTTTTTGTAATTGGTTTGTAAAAGAGTATTAGAAAATAGGACGAAAGAATTATTACGAGCTACAATGTACAATGAAATTCTGAAGAGCGACGATCGACCACTTCACAAAAGTACGAGCTACATTGAAGATGTTGTCTATATTTCTGAGATGAGGTAGTATTTACAGCCTTTCGCATTACTCTGACTATTGCCCTCGTCCTTTTGTCATTTTTGCGACGTTTCGGTCGTTGTACGCCCCGGCATATTTCAGGTGCTAAAAATTTCAAACCAAAACCTTTATTACGAAAACTAGGTAGATCATTCTTCTTTCTTGTGCAAAACAACTTCTGATAGTCATGATTCAAAAGTACAATCGTTCGAATAATGTAAATAGATTATGTTGAAAATTATGCATGATTAGCGCAATAGTGATCGGCGAATTAAGAAAAATCCGTGTTGTAGATTTTGAAGTCCCGTCTAGATTCTCATTCGCTTTTTATTTAATTTCATTCCCTGTACAAATCATTAGTTATATAGCAAGGCATTTTAGCATTGAGTAATTAAATATTGGTTAAAAAGCACGGCTATATTGTACTGAGTGACAAATTAATATTTAAAAACACAAGGCTATGTTGCCATGGATGACAATGTATTGGTTAAATACAAAGCCTATGGTGGCGTGAGTAATAAAATATTGATTAAATAGCTAAGTTGCCTTGAGTGAAAAAATATTCTTCAGAAAGAAAGACTATATTACGTTGGAAGACAAAATATTTAAATAATAAGGTTATTTTACCTTGAGTGACAAAATATGCTTTAAATAGTATCGCTATGTTGCTTTGGGTGACAAAATATTGGTTAAATTGAAGAACCAACCTACATCACCTTGAGTGCAAAAATATTGATGAAGTAGCAAGACCATGTTGCCATTAGTGACAAAGGTTTGGTTCAATGGAAAGTCTGTTTTGCGTTGAGTGATAAAATATTGCTTAAATAGCAGGGTTATGTTGCCTTGAGTGACAAAATAATGGTTAAAAAGAAACCGTATGTTTTTTTAACCATTTCACCCTAAGCAAGGCGGTTTTACTGCCACTGGCGCGCAGGGGGCTACGTAAGGGGAAAGTGATGAGAATGATTTGGGAAAGATACCAAGAGGAAAAATATTAAGAGCGAAAATTAAAGTGGAACTTAGGAGTGTCATGCGTGTTTAGAAATTCCTACAAGGAGAAATACTATAAAAGGTGCAAAAGCCTCCAGCTTCTTAGAAATAATGAAACAAATTGTTTTTTAAGTAACTGCTACGTATTATTGCTCAAAACGTCAGTATTCATATATTTTAATGATGAAATTTCTGAGATATTTTTTTTCATAAGTATATGTATTTTTTGTGTTCTTATCTTATTTCGGCCTGTTTTTTTTTGTTTTTTTTTGGCTTCTTCTTCTACTTCGTCTTCTTCTTCTATGATGGGCTGCGTCCCTTCAGGAAATTGATCATCATCTTCCTCAGGAATGCCAGTATTTTGTTGTTCTTAATAAGTTTTGTCTTTTTGATACTGCTTTTAAACTCTGTTCTGAATTTTTCTTTCAATTTTTGTTTTCTTTTTAATCATTTCAGCACCTGAAATATGCCGGGGCGTACAACGACCGAAACGTCGCAAAAATGACAAAAGGACGAGGGCAATAGTCAGAGTAATGCAAAAGGTTGTAAATACTACCTCATCTCAGAAATATAGACAACATCTTCAATGTAGCTCGTACTTTTGTGAAGTGGGGACATCACTAGTGCATAGGCGATAGCAAATGTAGATGCATTTAGATTTTCAGAGATGAAAATGAAATAAGGTTAAACAGGCGTGAAGTGAGAGAAAATAAACATTTAAAGGAGAGGCGGTTGCATTCAACTATTTCAGCAGTAATGTATGGAACCTAGCAACACGCTTAAATTCATTTAGCCGAGGTGCTTGCGACAAGGATCACAAAAACAGTTGCTATGTACATATATGTAGAAAAGAAGCCACATCACCTTAGTGTGAAATAAAACTAAAGTCGAGATGCCAAATCAGGATGGATTACATTGCAGATCTGTCTTATGATTTTGTCTAAAATTTGAAATGAATAAAAGAATGGCCTTAAAATATGGCAACAGTATTTAATTCAAAGATGAATGGTATTGAAGAATATGGAAAAAACATTATGAGAATTATAATATTTTATAAATATATATGAAAGAATGACTGCATCTTCATTATAGTATTATAAATGATAGATATTTACTCGCTACTATGGGTCATCAAATATAGTTTGATTTTCAAGAATTCACTCAAGAATACTCTTCGATAGGATTTACAGTCACCTGTTGATTTCCTCTCTACTGAACTAGCATCTGGCAGATTTAATCAATCGGTTTTAAAGAGAATCTTCGGTTTCTGTCCTAAATTCGATCAACACTGCAAACTTAATAAACGATTAACGATCTTGCCACCACAAATGGCAAATTTGTGCATTGGAGGCTTATTCAAAGAACTTGTAAAAGAAGTCAACTTGGCAGCTCTATTTGAACAGAGATTGATCAATAAGCAGATAAGTAAAACTGCTAACCATATATTCTCTTCAGAACCAAACAATACACAAAATAAGGCCAGACAAAGCCATTTTCATCAATATTGATTAATATCGATGTGGACTATTTCACGAATTGATTCTCAGAAGCGTCTCATTATAATATACACCCAATTATATCAAGGTTTGGTTTTTATGTAATGGCCTATCAACTTCTAAGATATAATTCAAGGCCGAAATCTAAATTTATTTAGAGCATTGGTAACTTCATTGTTACAAAAAATGTATTGCTGGTAATGTGTCTTTTATGTATTTCTGGAGATATTTGTTTTACAAGAATATATTGCTGGTAATATTTTTTTTCCAGTTTTCTTTTTTTTTTTACAAAAACGTACTACTAATTTCTTTACAGTAAAATATATATTTTTGGTACTTTCACTATAAAGAGAATGAAAGATTTATAGAGAATTTGACAAAAACAGGACAAATTGTAGAAAAGGGGCACAGATTAACAATAGCGCTTAACTTACTTAATGAGGGATTCAGTCAAATAATGAAACATCGATATTTGGTAAGAGTTACTAACGTCAGGAAATAGTAACGAATAAATTCTTTGCTGATGATTTGAAGAGATACGCCACCTAAAAGAAGAAAAAAATGAAGACGAAGAAGAAGAAAAAGATGAAGAAAAAGATGAAGACGAAGAAAAAGAAGATGAAGAAACAGAAAAAAAGATGAAAAAGATAAAGAAGATGAAGAAGAAAAAGATGAAGAAGAAAAGATTAAGAACAAGAAGAAGAAGAAAAAAGACGAAGAAGAAGAATGAAACTGAAATATAACACTTCATTATTCCATTTAATTAGAATCTAATATGTGATAATAAACAACTGAAATAACCTTGTTGAAACAAATAACAAATGCAGTATTCATATTTGGACTATTGTCCTCATCTTTGTTGTTGTTATTACGTTTCGGCAGTTGTGCACCCTAACTTCCTCATGTGTATTTCGATCTTATTACTATGGGTAATTCTAAACTGTGAAGTGCGTTATAGTGCTGGAGATATCGACACAGAACGAGATGTCGGGGTGCCGAGTTCGGGTTCCAGTTGAATTAATTTATTTACTTACGCACGGATACCCTTTGGAAAGGTATTAATCCGTCTCTTACCTCCAGTTATGGGTTAAATAATAGAACAGATTGGGTTCTATAGCATTGGCTGGCAACCAGCCTAGCTCGGAATGCAATGGCAAACTACTGCGCGATAATCTTCTACCCAGTCAGTCATGTCTCTTTCGAGACTGATCGCCCAAAAGGTGTACCTTGTATGGCACTCAACTGAATTCTAAACTAAACGATTTATTTAAACTATAAAGTACACTAATCTCATTTAAAAACACATGTCTAGAAAGAAAGCCATGTTTTCCATTGAAGAAGCAGCAATATAAGTAATGATACGTTCTCATCCCAGAAATTTAGACAAATAACCATAATCATAATAATTCCAAATCCATTAACGATTTGCAATAATATTTCTTACCGTTGCGATATCTTTTGGAATATTAGTGTGTCTATTGAATTGGCTCCACAATTTGTTTCATTCTTCTGAAAAGACTTAATTGTATCGACTGAAAGAATGGACGTTTGTTCGAGTCATGGGGGTCATAAACTATTCGGCTGATCCTATTTCATAAATTTGAATCCAATATGCCATTCTATGTCCCTAAGGTAAACGAAACATTGCAAGGCATCCGGAAGAATACTAGCCTTTATTTTCAAAGGCCTCCAGAATTTCGCTCCGAAGAGCGTTTCATTGAATGAGGCATGTGATTAAAGTACCCTGGACTTACTGCGCTGGAGGAGGAAGAACTTCCGTAGGAATTGTCATAACGCAGAAAGAATATTTCAAGAATAAAAGGACAATGCGTTGACTATGAGAGGAAAGTCATGATTGGTTTCTTACCGGGTGTATCAAAACACAAAAAGCGATATATATATATATATATATATATATATATATACAGAGATATGTTTAATGTAATTGGTCACCGCGAATGCTGGAAACTGGTTATAATCACCCAATCATAGGAGCTTGTGGAAATATTATTTAATGATTAGACCATTAATAATTACTTAATATTCTTTAACTTCTTTGAGCACTATTACTCTGTCAAGAATAAATATGACAAGCTTTGCAATCTTCAACATGTGAATTTGTGAACAATTTAAATGCATAATTAATGAAAGCCGTCTTGGAATAAGGTTTCAGCGGTTTCATGTTGCTTTTACGAATTCTATATTTGTCTACTCTGCAGTTTGTCTAATGATGGACATTCCAGTGCTCTAGTCAAATTCAGGCTTTTGTATGAAATATGTGTTGTCTTAGGCGTACTAATGTCTAGAAAATTGTAAAACGGAGATTATTTTCCTTTGAATGATTGAGATGTGATGGCTAATAAAAATACTGCCTTTTTATTCTACTACTCATCGATTAGTATTCCAATTTGCTACCAAGATCATAGCCGAGAGCCAACCATGTTTGACAGCTGCTTTCAGGCGGTTATTGGAAAAATCCTGACAGGGCTATCTCCAAGCCAGTTAATGTCACTGGCAGGAAATATGCAAAGGGCGATTCGCCTAAGAAAATTAACTCACAGCAAATGTTCAGATATCATGTTAACATATACTTAGACAGTTGCTTTTTTTTTAAAAGTTAGCTCAGCTGTGCAGTAACCGATGTAAAACGCTAGTGGCGTGAACATAACACTGTGTATATATTTATCTATCGTTGCACAGTTTTAATGAAAGGTATATCTGAAATGGTTACGGTTCACTCTAATGTCTTACTGCTTCTTCCTTTCTAGCTAGTTAGAATTTCATTTCAAAAGCAAACCCAGTGTTTCATCTACCATGAAAACAATTGTGAAATCAGAATAACATATATATTTATTAATTTAAAGTTCAAAGAAAATTAAATTTCACCATTAAATGACCCATAAAGATATGATATGCGGTTAAACAAACAAACAAACAAATTTGACAAATAACTTGTGGCCTTAATCAAATATAAATTGATTAAGCATCCAACTTCACACGTATTACTTTTAGAACATCAAAGTGGTTTTCATTTACCTAAGTCAAACATCGATGTGATAACTGTTATCACTGGATTTTCTACCAGGTTTTAGATCAAAATGAAGACACTTCTGCTGTGGCTTTAAATATCTCCAAGGTTTTTTGAGAGATAGCTTTGTTTTCTGACTTCGCAACAAGCCCAGAAGCAAGGTTTTCATTTTTCTTGTCATTATCCAATCATACATTAAAAACTTAGGCAATATTTGTACTGTTGAACAGCTAATACCTTACATCTTTCTAAATTAATTATTTGGTTCTTAAGCTCTAACCTTGACACTACGCTGTTTCTTATCTACAAGAATAACATTCCAGATGTTCTCAGTTATATAAACTGATAACACATTTTACACTTGTCTTAATAGCAAGTCTGATAGATTATACAAATGAAACAGTCCATATTTTGACAGATTGCCTGATATGGATAATGAAACGTGAACATCATAATCTAATATATTAAATTAGGAGTTCAGTTCTGAATCCCTTGTAGATTTAAATCAACATACACCCGAGAAATGCCGAAGGTCATGATAGCTGAAACTTTGTAAGATAACTGTAACTGCCTTCAATCTATGTGAGAGGCCGATCATTGCCTTTATCGGCATCTTTTTTTTTGATTGGAGTAGATAGACTAAACTATCGCCTAGTTCACACTCCCCCCACAACAGGTGAAGAGGCTCATCCCTTGTTCCCTGTTTAGGATGTGGTTTCCGGATTTCTCTTTTCCAATCTTTTCACTCTTTTCTTTTTTTTTCAATTGGAGTAGATAGACTAAACTATCGCCCGTTTCACACTCCACCCACGTCTATTGAACAGGTGAAGAGCCTCACCCCATTTTCCCTGTTTAGGATGTGGTTTCCGGCTTTCTCTTTACCAATCTTTTCACTCTTTTCGTTTTTTTTTCTTTTTCAATTGGCGTAGATAGACCAAACTATCGTCTAGTTCACACTCCACCCACATCTATTGAACAGGTGAAAAGGCTCATCCCTTGTCCCCTACTTAGAATGTGGTTTCTGACTTTCTCTTTTCCAATCATTTTACTTTTACGTAGCCCCCTACGTATTGGTGGTGTTACCGCCTTGCTCGGGGTTATATGATTAAAAAGAAAGCATGGCTTTTTCAAACCTCCTGGAATGTGGATCCTTTCACCTATTTGCGATTACCTTCTCGGCTTACATGAAGAGGAACATAATATTGAATCCATTTCAAGAGAGAGAGAGAGAGAGTATTTTCTTCAAGGAGGTTAGTGATGGAATGGCAGAAAGCTCCGCCATTCTTATAAAGGGCCTGATATATGTATTTGGTGATAGTAGCACATCAGCGGTAGACCTGGGGAAGTGGAAGGCATACTACTTGACAGAGAACAATTTGTTGAATTTGAGTTGTTGAATCATTTCATTAATGATGATAACCTCAAATACTCTGTCAAAAGCTGTAAGAGACTGATAGTTGGAAGTGTAGGAGGACTCTCCATAACTGTTTAAAAACTACAGATGATAATTTTCGAAAAGCAGAAAAGCAGGTAGCATTGAAGCAATGCTTATAGAGGTTTGAGATAACTGAAGAGAGTTCAGGGAGATATTTCATTAAAAAGACGACTGGAATTTTTTCATATCCACTTGCTTTATGGGTGTCCATCTTAGAATTAAAGTTAAAGGAAAGAGACAAGGTTATGTACATATCACTCAGTTCAGAATCAGTTTTAGGATGGAAGACAGCTCAAGATACTCCGGATGTATCAAGGGCAATGTTGGAATAGAATTTGCTAACACAGCATTCAGCTTTTTCAGTTGTGGATGTTCAGACCTCATACTTATTATTGGAGGGATCGAGGGTTTGTTGTTGTTTGGAAAATTTTGCAGAGACTCCAGTAGTTCTTACAGTAAAATTGTGGGAGGCTATAAGCTGCAACCTTCTCTTAAGAAACACAAACTTGGCATCATTTAGGACACGCTTACATTCATTGTGAGCACAGACAAAAAGGCGCCTATTATAGTCAGACCTGTTACACCAGAAAAGCTAAAAGAAATTATTCCTGTCAGAGATGGCGGCAGAGGAAGTAGGAGAGAACCAATGGAAAGGGGCGTAAATCGGAACTATTTGGCAGGAATGCAAGCAACAAAGCCAGCCTTCACACAGGTGGAGACCTCGGAGGCGCTGTTTTCAAGAGAGAGATTAAAGCTGTGTTGCAATGTACATCACAAAGTAAGTCAGGCAACGCTTCCCAATGTTTGACTAAGATATTCTACTGATAAGAGTTTCCTGGAAGCCGGAGGAGTGGAAGAGAGATAACAACAGAAACTAAGGCATAATCAGAGTTGCCAAGAGGGCAGAGCTGCATATCATGGCAAAATCAGGGGATAAAATTAAAACAAAGATCGATCAGTGAACAGAGTTCATCAGGGTCCTTTGGGAAAAGCATAAGGAAGTGATTGAGTGATTGCGTGATTTACAAATTCATAGTTTGGACAGCAACAAGATCTGTGTCAGATTTTCCAGCTATTTGGCATGGTAGCGGTTGAGGTCATCGAACCTTTTATTAGCAAATGGATGATATAAAATGTTCTTGTCTATATTGTCAAACATGCTGTCGCGGATGGAACAGTCTGGAAGGCAAGGGGGTGTTAAAAAAATAAAAGATAACTAACCGAGTACAGTTAAGAGAGAGACACAGACACACGTGGGAATTGTCAGATGATTCAATAAAATCACCCAATATGTTTTGTAGTTAAATTTCAATGATGTTTAGTGCCACAATTGTTGTTTTTAAAGTTTACTGGTACACACTTATAACTGACCTTATGGCACATGTTGCCCTTAGTGGGAGGGACAACTAAATAATGTAGTTTTAGAGGTGCCTCTACTAATATGAATCTGTCAGCTCTCTGCCTTCCTGTAGAGGGCGCTCTCTGCTTCCGAGCAGAGAGCACTAACCCAGCCGTGGTTCCGCCGAAGGGTAGAATCACGAGTGGGGAAAAGTAGCCATTTTTGGCGGGGCTATATAGACCGGAAAACCCACTTATAACTGACCCTTAGTGGGAGGGCCAAATAAATATTGTAGTTGTAGACTTGCCTTTAGTGCTATGTCACTTTCAGCTCTCTGCCTTCGGGTAGAGGGCGCTCTCTGCTTCAGAGCTTAGAACTAATGTGTCACATGTTGCTCTTAGTGGCTTGGGCCAACTAAATATTGCAGTTGTAGCGTTGCCCGGAAGACCCATATTAAAAAGGCCTTGTGCCATATTTTGCATTAAGTAGGAAGGTCTACTCAATACTGTAGTTGTAGAGTTAAAAAGCAGTTGTTGAGTTGTAGAGCAGTTGCTCAGTTGGTCTGTAAGTTGGTGCAAAGTTAGGTAGAGTTGTTTGGATATAGACCCATTACCCGGACATACTATTTTACTTCAAGTCTGTGTATAATTATTTCTGCTAATAGTATTCCTGAATTCACTAACCACATATTCAGTTTGTATATCTTGTTCAATATAACTTACATTTTCTATCTCCATATCTGTATTTTTATTTATTCTTTTGTGTGCTTTCTCACTCGAAATCCACAACATTTTATATATATGGGCGATTAATTTTTTTGCTTGATTAATGTTGTTTCTTAAGAGGTGTAGTTTTTGTTGGTGGTAAATTACTTTTTAATGTGTTGACAATTAAGTCAGCATGACTGAAATAACACTGCACAATTAAGTGAGTATCATCCTCAAAGTCATTCTATTAACTGATAAATTAAATCCATATTTTCCTATATATAGTCATCCGCAGACAGATCTGTTTCGTTGTATCACACCTCATTAGTCCGGTTACACATCCGATTGCTTTTACCCAGAATTGAAACCCGACCGAATTACTGAATGGGCGATGCGTAAAGTGCTAGAGTAACTACTGTTTTCCAAAATCTACCATTCTTCCAGAATGCTCAATCAAGGTGTGAAAGCGTAAATAGATGTCTAGTTAGGAGATGTTTGGGCTTATCAGCAGCTGCTTCGAGTCGCTTCATATGTCAAGCGTTTGGGGATAGTGTTGTGGTGTGGATGAACGTACTGCAAGGCGTTGGTTTCCAAAATTCAAGTCGGGAGATTTGTCACTCCATGTTGAGCCTCGCAATGGACGATTACAAGTATAGAATGACAATTTCTTGAAGGTGGCCATTGAAGAGAACAGTAGTCTAACTTGTGGTGAACTTGCAAGACAGTTGAATGTTTCCGATGAAGCTGTTAAACTTCACCTGCAACACCTAGGTAAAGCGTACAAACTGAGCAAATGGGTTCTGCAAACGCTGTTGGAAGGCCACAAGCGACAACGATTGGCAGCCTACGTATCGCTACTTTCTCGCCATCGTACCGCATCCTTATTCAATCGAGTGCTTAAAAGTGATGAATAGTGTATTCTGTACGAAACTCCCAAACTTTCCCAGACATTGGCTTTCTTCTCAGGATGCTTTCCCTCACATCGAAAACCGCCTATGCACCCACGCAAGATTATGGTTTGTGTCTGGTGGACAGGTCGTCAAGTGGTTCATTATGAACTGCTACTAACGGACCAATCGGTCACTGGAGACCAATACTCGCAGTAATTGAAACGTGTGCAACAGGCATTGCGCCAGGAAGGGCCAGCACTGTTAAATTTTAAAGGTGTGCTTTTCGTCCATGAAAACGACAGGCCGCATGTCACGCAAGTGTCAGGGATAACATTACCACCTATTCCCATCTCTGGATAATCATCTACGCGGGAAATCCTTCAGAAAAGGAGCAGACTTGTGCAAAGCCCTCACGGATTTCTTTGTGTCACCCCACCCGGAGTTCCACCGAAAGGGCATTGGACAGCTGGAGACACGTTGGCAGGAGGTACTGGATACCAATGGCGATTACTTCGAAGACTAAATATAAGTTACACATACTGTGAAGCGTTTTCTTCCTTCTTTTTTGGGGGGGCGAGTATAATGATAATATACACGCTAAAAAGTATGCCTCCTTCTACCGAACGCCCATAGCTCAGAGGTAGAATCCCCGTCTGACGCAAAATCGGTCGGGTTTCAATCTTGGTTAAAAAGCAATCGTATGTCTAACCATACTGATGAACTGTGAAACATGGAGAAACAGAATTGTCTGCGGATGCCTATTTTCGCTCTCACATTCTGATTGAACACTCTGGAAGAATGGTAAGCATTGAAAAACAGTAGCTTCTCTAGCATCTACGGATCGTCCATTCAGCAATGAATTAGACCACTCTCAGCTATTGGGTGTGTATAATGATAATATACATGCTAACAAGTCTGTTTCCTTCTAGCTAAGAGGTAGTGTTGCCGACTGACGCCAATTCGGTCGGGTTTCAATCCTGGGTAAAAAGCAATTGCTGTCTAACCGTACTGATGAGCTGTGATACAGCGAAACAGATCTGTCTGCGGATGACTATATATATATAAATATATATATATATATATATATATATATATATAGTTATATTGTAACAAATTTATAGAACTTGTAGTTATTTTTTACCTGCTGTTCATGCTCATGCATTTACTTTTATAAAGAATGCTCGATATATATATATATATATCGTACTGGAATTATTCACACCCACATATATTTTCATAAATGCAAATATATGGTATATTTATATTCATGCTGTATATATATATATATATATATATATATATATATATGCAACTGACATCTATAGCTGTTAATATGCAATAACTGTTGATCATTTGGGTTTATGTCCACGGAGTTTAAAAAATAGCTATAGAACATCTGAGATTCTACCTCGTCCATGATGTGAAGATATATGTCATTAACTGACGGATAACTTTATTCACAGTAAAGATATTATTAGTTATATACAAAATTCTCTTATGATGGTTCATATAGTCTGCCACTTAAGACTTTGACAATTCTACTAATCTTCATGCTTGAGATAAATTTGTGTAGTAACACCATTAAGAAAAATAAAGAAAAATGCTTAGATAACGGTGAGTATAGGCTGATTCCGAGATGTAATTGCGAACATTGAGGTCTGATTATATATATATATATATATATATATATATATAAGTGTGTGTGTGTTTCTCTGCGTGTGTGTTCATATGTTGATATGTAAAAAAGC
This sequence comes from Ascarosepion bandense, assembly GCA_037127315.1. Lineage (NCBI taxonomy): Eukaryota > Metazoa > Mollusca > Cephalopoda > Sepiida > Sepiidae > Ascarosepion > Ascarosepion bandense. The sequence goes on from JBBBDQ010000845.1 coordinate 2,029,149, forward strand.
CTGAAAATAATGCAAGCATTATTAATAAAAAGGAAAATCTAACACTCAGTAATATCAACAATGAACACGGCTGCAATGTGCAGTTGGAGCTGGGAAAAAACACATTTGCACACATATATAACATAATCCATATATTCAGCTAAAAGTGAAATTGAAGTCAACCTTTTTTACTTTTGTTTTTTTTTTTAATTATCTCACCCCAAGCAAGACATTCTACTGCCACTATTGCATAGTGGATTACATAGGGGAAAGTGATAACAAAAAGAATTAGTTAGGGGAAATGTCAGGAGGAGGGTAATAGACGAATGAGAATACAGTGGATGGGATTGGAGTAGAAGAAAAATGAGCCTGAGAGAATGGATGCGAGTTAGTGAGATAGGAGATATCTATTGGCCTTACATTTCAATTCCTGGAGATTGTGGCTGTCGGAGAAGCAACGATATGGAGAGGAATTCCACAGGCATGAGGTGCAATAAAAGAAGCTGTTAGAGTAGAAATTGCGGTTACATTTTATCGGTTTCACTGTAAAATTTTGTGACCTAGTTGCTAATCTTGTAGGTCGTGTAAATTCATACCTAGAAGGCACCAGTGAAAATACTTATAAAAGAGAAACAGAGAAGACACGTCACGCCGGTGAGATAGTGACTGCAGCCGAGATGCCAAGTTGGTATCGATCGCATTAAGGATTCTCCGTTGGCTTCTGTGAAGAACCACGAGGTGAATATCAGGGGCAATTGACCAGATACGCTAGTAGTATTCAATAAACGGTTGGATATCTTTTTCTTTTCTGAAAATAAATGATATAAAATGCATTATTAATAAAAAAGAAAAATCCGACACTAATTATATCAAGTACAACAACACGACAACAACGTACTTACAGTGTTTGAAATATAATTACAAACCTGTTTGTACACAAAATCACAAGCACTACGCATATTCTAGTACACCTAAATTTCATACTCGATAATGTCTAAAATTATAGCCGAAAATTCACGGAAAACAAAACATGTTTGCACGCATATATAACACTATCACTATATTTAGCTTAAAGTGGAATTGAATTCATCCTTGATAGTGAATATGGAGTAGATAGAGTAATCTATCGCCCGGTTCACACTCCACCAACGTCTATTGAACAGGTGAAGAGGCTCATCCCTTGTTTCCTGTTTAGGATGTGGTTTCCGGATTTCTCTTTTCCAATCTTTTCACTCTTTTATTTTTTTTCAATTGGAGTAGATAGACTAATCTATCGCCCGGTTCACACTCCACCCACGTCTATTGAACAGGTGAAGAGGCTGATCCCTTGTTTCCTGTTTAGGATGTGGTTTCCGGATTTCTCTTTTCCAATCTTTTCACTCTTTTCTTTTTTTTTCAATTGGAGTAGATCGACTAATCAATCGCCCGCTTCACACTCCACCCACATCTATTGAACAGGTGAAGAGGCTGATCCCTTGTTTCCTGTTTAGGATGTGGTTTCCGGATTTCTCTTTTCCAATCTTTTCACTCTTTTATTTATTTTTTTTTTTATTTTTTTTTCAATTGGAGTAGATCGACTAATCAATCGCCCGCTTCACACTCCACCCACATCTATTGAACAGGTGAAGAGGCTCCTCCCTTGTTTCCTGTTTAGGATGTGGTTACCGGTTTTCTCTTTTCCAATCTTTTCACGCTTACGTAGCCCCCTGCGCATCACTGGCATTTTCGCCTTGCTTGGGGTGATATGATTAAAAAAAAAATGTAAAACCAAATGCGCTTGGATTAATAGAAAACATTCGGCTGATTTTTATATAACTTATGTACATAAGATTGAGAGTGCTGGACTGCTACGTGATGCAGTTCAATACAGCAGCGAATGCTGGACAATATCATCGAAAATTAGGACAACACTGGAAGCAGCGGAAGTGTGGTTCTACAGAAGGATGTTGCGGATATCATGCAAGCAACGAAATAATGGCAACAAAGAGGAAATTGATACTGAGCATCAGGAAGAGACAACTGAAGTTCCTGCGACACGCAATGAGGAAGGTTAGCCTGGAGAACCTGATACTGACTGGCCAGATAGAAGGAAAGAGTGACAGAGGAAGACAGCAGATAACATATTTGCAGAGCCTGATCAGGTGGTTGACAGAACGAGGGTTGACAGAAGTAACGGGAACAAACATACTATGAGCCACAAGGGATAGGGAGACGTGGAGATTCATGATCGCCTACATCCTGAAAGGACAGGACACATAGAAGAAGAAGAAGAAGAAGAAGAAGATGATGTTGATGATGTACATATATTTATCTAAAACAAATCACATGATAAATTATATAGAAAACTTAAACGCAAACCCTTGTCTTTCACTTTTTACGAGCTTGCATAAAATGGGTATTACTGCATAAATACACTAAATATATAGATATGTGTGTATGTGTGTGTGTGTGTATGTGAGTGTTTGTGCATGTATGCGTCTGTGATTTTTAACACTTTTTCAAATTCAATAAAATAATTTTTCATTAGAAGAAATGGAGAGTATAAGAAAGGAAAAGAGTTTAATAAGAGAGAAGGTTACGGCTGAGTTTTCATTTCAATTAAGAATATCTTAACATCAACTCATGGATATAACTCACCAAAACCTAAATGTGGGGCGAGACGATGTTGGAATAGAAATGACACTTATCATTTCAATATTTAGCGGATAAGACCCAACTTCCAATCTAGTACTATCATTCGTGTAATTGAAATACTAAAACTGAAAATCTCATCAGAACATGACGCATGGAAATATTAACATAACAGCGGTGAGAACAGGGCTGATGTCGTAATGCCATATTAGGACCGATAACATTGCATATTATTTTTAACGATTTTTTCACGATTTACTAGATATAAACAGAGCCACTATAACCTATATAACAATATTCAATGAGCTAATCAATGGTCGACCTATCAATGCGCACGATGAAATTTGTTGTGGGATCTACCCCTTTTATATATGACAATGGACTCGACTCAGTGTACTTATAATCCTGCCTTAGAGAGAACAGTGGAAGATCCGGAGTCTCAGTTGTAGTTGCAGTTTATAGTGGAGAGTAATCGAAGAGACCCGTTACAGTAATCGAAGCGTTCCGACAAATAGCGAAGATAACTAGAGACCAGACTAGCTGTGAGATTTATTCAGCTAGTATAAGTTACCTGTTACCATAAGTTACCATTTCACTTTAAGATTTGTATACATTTGTTTCTAATAGATTTCCTGAATTGACTAACCAGTTTGTATATTACGTTCAATATAAACTACATTCTATCTCCATACCGGTGTTCATTATTTTGGCGGTTCCTCCTCTGGAATCCACAACATATTCTAACGAGAAGTATTGTTCAGAACGACATTACTATCATACCCGTATAAACAAACACTGGAAGCAATTAGATGCTGGTATCTCCGAGGTGCATTTATTACATTTCACTACATAGTTCGCTTCTGAAAAAGTTGTTTAGTTGCATTTGATAAGGAACGTTTTATATCCAAATGTCAACCACCTGCTTCTCCACTTTCTTTCTTGGTTTTTCAACATCATATTCGTTTTCTCTCAGATGGGCTCACTAAATTTCCACGTAATGATTCGATAATGTGGTTCTCACAGTTGCGTGTAAGGACAATTCTCAGGCATCATCGTTTGGCTCAAAGGGTAAAGCATTTTTCTTGCTTAGCGATTGCTAATAAAAATTGATTCTTCTCCTATCGACTTATTTTAATATCAGTGGGCAAATACTCTATAGATAGAATTAAAACCGACATTATTAATTAATTCAATGTCTTCCCTTTAAATTTATGTATGTCACTTGTCATTTATTATGATTGTACCATAGGATGTATTATTAAATTAATTGAAATTGTTGTTATCAACATTGGCATTGCAACCAAATTCCTATTAAGATTAACTGCTCTAATGTAATCGATCTAAGACGTTCACTGTGGTGAGCTTGTTAGACTTCAGGTCAAGTAAAACTATCCGTTAGTGCACACGTCTTGCCTTTACTGTGATGTGGTTTTATACAAAATTGCTTTATAATCCATTGGGTTCAATAATTGTCAATGTTGTAACAACAGTATGTTCGGTTGTTACATGATATTAAATTCAGGTAGGCCTGTGGGATTTAAGCCTGAGACTAGATGAAATGGAATGCCACATCGGGCTCGCTCGTTTGGAAGCAAGGTCCTATCATTTTTCAGTTGGATATTCTCATCTTTCGCAGACCTTGCTGTCTTGTCACTTATCACGTTAAAGATATAAAATATATCAGTGAAAACTAACCATAGATCAGGATATATGACGCTAGCCAATCTAGCCTAAATTTTTCAAAATAATTTTCGTCTATGAGCAAAAAGTTATAAAATTATGTAGTTTTAAAAGAGGTAGGATTTTATTAATGTGATATACTGCTCGACACTACAGATATAGCCAGTGAATTTTTGATGCAGATAAAACGTCTCATATTGAGTACTGCAGGTAAATGCTTTAAACTTTGCAAAAGATTCGTATTGTTTAAATATATTTCTAATGTTTGTAAATATTAGGGCTTATCTAAACTTATTTATAAATGGAACTCTTTCTCTGTGTGTGTCTGTGTGTGTGTATATCCGTTACCTATAGACTCCGAAACGGCTGAACCGATTTTCTTGAAAATTTACACAGTTGTACTATAAGTGTCTGCGAGTGTTCTCAGCTAGGGTTTGTGTCGAGGTATCTCCAATAAATAACGAAAATCGATAATCGAAAAAATCGGGTTATAGGACTGGTCCGATTTTAATCAAATTTGATACACTCATAGAGAAAGATATACGAAACGTTATTCAGAAGTTTTAAGGCTGCAGTTCTTACAACAGTGCAGAAAATTGATAATATATATATATATATATATATATATAAGGCAAGATTTATTTGTGTGTGTCTATTTATCTGCCCGTATGTCTGTATTTTTTCAGCCCTTTTATTTTAGTTTTTGCTTCCGGTTTGGCTTTAAGTAGGTATAATTGTAGTTCTTAGTCTCAGCCATGATAACATTTACTCAGAGGACTTATTTAGACTTTAAAATTCAGTTTAGGACGAAAAATACTTATTTGATATCGATACCAGGAAATCAAAATTTGACTTACATCCATTCATTTTTCTTTCAGTTTACGGTTTCGCTTTAACTGGAAACAACTATTGCTTTTTAGTCTTTCGTGCCAAGGTCCAAAGGGTCTGATCTCCAGTACCATGGATTAGTTTTAAAGCTTTCATTACACCTGAGCAACACTGGGCTATACTGCTAGTCATTTAACTTTTTCTTCTCTGTAGCGCCAAGGAAAAGAATCAAATGTATAGAACTGTTAACATTGCTAGGAATTGGAAACTTTTATATTTAATTGTGTGAATAGTAATAAATTATCGCGATGATATCCCTAGGAGAGCTTGATAAGATGTGAGATTTAATTACTTTGTAATTAACTGGGATTCACGTTGAAAAATATCACAGTGACCGCAAAGAAGCCAATTTATCTTCGGCAACAATTACTTGATGAATCACTTGTGATATATGATAGTTAAATGGTTGTGAATTTAAAAAAATTCAACTAAGTGTAGAGACAAAAAAGAACTATGAAAATAAATGTTAAATTTCTAAGTGCAGCTTAGGTGTGGCACAAGGCACAACGTATGCTGCTGCCGGTGCACACTAGAAAGTCATAACCGATTTAACAAGACAATCTTGCTGATCAAGATTGAAATGCGATAAACCTAAAAGAATATAAACTGCAATAAAACTCTATAGAGATAATCTTGTATTAAACTTATTTGTATACTGACGGTAAGTTCTATAACGAAAGTAAATTTAACCAAGTAAAATTTGGTATTTACGGAAAAGTAATATAGCTAAGGGCTATACTGTTATTTTTCAGTAATACACATTGGTATGGGCATGGAGGCATTTTAAAAGCAGTCAAAAGTACTAATAGAGAGAAAACTTTGATTAGTAACAAAAAAAAAAGAGTAGTGGACTGCTACGCCATATCTGTTATTTTGTATAGCAGCGAATGTTAGACGATCTCTTCAAGGATAGGTTCTAAGCAACAGAAATCTATTTACTATTTGACATTGTAAATAGATAGTTCCACTAATTCTAGTCAAATAGTTTCTTTTCTCACACTACTGCTGCCATATCTGGTCGGATGCCTCTGCTATCCACCTAGGAGTCCTTGACAAAATCCAACGGAGAATTTGTAATGTGATCGATCCCGACCTGGCAGCCAAGATACATTCACTTTCTCACCCGCGCAATGTGGTTTCTCTGTGTCTCTTCGACAAGTACTTTCACGGCTTTTGCTCCGATGAACTTACCACTCTGGTTCCCCCTATGCATGAATTTGCTCAAACCACAAGATTACCAACTAGGTCCCACCCTCTAACTGTGAAACCAATCTAATGTAAACACAAATTCTACTCCAGTAGCTTCTTTTCTCGCACATCCCGCCTGTAGAATTCCCTTTCGTTTACTTGCTTCCCCGACAGTTACAATCTCCAGGGGTTTAAGTGTAAAGTCAATTGTCATCTCCTAACTTGCTAACTTGCCCCTCTCTCTCATGCTCCTTTCTCCGTCCGCTCCTCTCTCAATATCTTAACACTTGTCTTACCCACTTCCTGACGCACCCTGTAACCTCTCACGCTTTCTCATAACTTGCTATATAACCCCCTGCGCACCAGTGGCAATAAACTGCCTTGCTTGGGGTGATATAATTATGAAAAAGAAGAATACTTCCCATCTGTGAATCTAGAGTCCTTTTATTTGCTTCCCTGGTTGCTACAAACATTTAAATTCAAATATTTAAATTCAACCTCAATTTACATCTTTTACCTTCTCTCATGCCATTCAAATTTTATTCTTTTCCTGTACTCAGTCTTTTTCTTTACTGTAACCGGATGCGCAAGAATGGCGGTTCAGCCCTTCTTGGGGTGAAATGATTCGAAAAGATAATTAAGAATGAAAAATAAATTGATATATTCGAGATTTAAACAAACCGTTTCATTTATAAATAAATAAACAAATCAAGGCTGATTTTAAAATGTATTCTGTTTTGCATATAGACGGTTTATTTTGCTTTTATTTGGTCTATCCATCAGTATTCGGGCGATCAGTTTCGTAGAGTTCGCACTCGTTTGCCCCTGGCTTCGTAATCATTGCTATGAAGATCGATTTGCTGAAGTCATATACCTGGGAAGCTTTCTAACAGAAGACTTAAAGTGCAAGAAGGAGATCTGAAGGCGAATTGGCAGGGAGAAGGAAGTATTCTAGAAGTTGAGTAAAGTATTAAGACACAGAACAATTTCATAGAAACAAAGAAGGGAGTACTGGATTGCTATGTGATGTCACTTCTTCATTATGACAGTGAATGCTGGACAATATCATGGATGATAAAGAAAAAACTTGAAGCAACTGAAATGTGGTTCTACAGAAGAATGCTGCGAATATCATGAATCGAGCATGTGAGCAATGAGGAAGTTTTGGAAAGGATGGAAACGAAATGGAAATTAATAATGAGCATCAGGAAGAGACAGCTAAAGTTCCTGGAACATGCAATGAGGAAGGAGGGCTTAGAGAACCTGATACTAAAAGGCCAAATAGAGGGACAAGAAGACAGGGAAAATCAGCGGATAATATATTTGAATAACCTGAGCAGGTGGATGACGGAAAGGGGGTGCGTGGTGCAACAGGAGAAAGCTTGTAAGATCAATAGGAATAGGAAGATGTGGAAAGCCATGATTGTCTACGTCATGAAAGAACAGGGCATATAGAAAAAAGTGAATCTATGTTCCCTCAAAAAATACAAAAATACAGGTATAGAACTATGGAGGAAACTTTGATACACTTATTACTTACTACGTATAGATTATTACGTTGTATCTGTGTTGAATAGTTTAGCAGAATGTAATAATTTTTTGTGTAAGAATAGATATATAATTTCGTGTAAGGTTCTAGTTATGATAGACCTATTGTAGCATGAGCATTTTTTACCAGACAAAAATATACCGATAGTATTTTGTTGTACATAGGTCGCTCAGTATTAAGACGGCCTCTATAGGCGACAATAAATTTATCCTTTCCCTACGAAATTCTTTTGGAGAAGAGAAAATGAGAATAGACAGTGAGATAGTCTGTTACATTTTCTTTCATACTGTTTGGGAGGAAACGCCATCTAGCATATTTGTTATTGTCCAGAAAGACAAGTGTTTAAAGATCACAAATTCATAGAGGCTTTTTCATTGCACATCTATTGATGGTCCCCTATAAAATAGGGTCAGTCATTAAGTGCCATACTTGAAACACGCTTGGGCGATCATGTCTCGAAAGAGACATGACTGACTGGGTAGAAGATTATCACGCAGTAGATTGCCATTAATTCTGCGGTAGACTGGTTGCCAGCCAAGACTAAAGAAACCAATCTGTCCTGATATTTTACCCATAACTGAAGGGAAGAGACGGATTAATACCTTTCTCAAGGGTATTTGTGCGTAAGTGAATGCAATGAATTCAACTGGAATTCGAACTCAATTTCTCGTTCCGAGCCGATATCCACTGCACCACAATGTGCATCCATAAAATAGGGTATCTTGCCTATAATCAATTGTCAAAAACATTAAAAACGTCAAATAATCAACAACCATCAGTAAATATGAGAATATATTGATGTGAAAATCTTTATCTTTAAAATGTAATATAATTGATTTTCTAAGCGCCGCTTAGATGCGGCACAAGGCCGAAATTATGGAGTACCCAGTAAGGATCGAACTTAATACACAATACTAGTAATATTTACTAGAAAGACAAGCTTACTAATCATTAGACCACACCGACGTGCCCCTGTAAAATGTAATATAGTAAAAGTATGTTGTAAAAAAATATAATTTATTACGTTGTTTGTTTTTTTATATTAAAAAATTCTTGTATTTGAAATGTGGTCGTGATACTATTTAGTGTTTCCTGATTGTCTTTTGTATTACAACTTTTTTTGAGTATTGTACTAACTTGAGTTAACGACCGTCTTCTTTTCGATGTTTACGGACGGTCAATTTCTCTACAACCGATCTTTTCTACTCTCAATTCAGTTTCAAGATTTCTTTGTCTTTCATGTTTTCTTTAATTAAGCTTTCATTTCCATTTCTATCAACTTTGATTTCAATTCTAAATCTTCATTATTTAAACAAAGAAAAACATTTAAACATAATTTTTGTGTTCCATATTTCCAGGTCATAAATTTAGCACACATCATCCGGGTTTTGATGAACACGGCGCACAGCAGAATTGGCCCATAGATTAGACAGGAACTATGTTGATTTGTTAAAGATACCGGAACGAGAAATGCAATATTCATGCTCATAATTCTATTTGAATGAGCAATACAATGCAGAAGGATATTTATATGTGTTTTATAGACAACGCAAAAGCATTTAACAAAGTACGACACAGGGACTTGATAGAGATACCCGATAACCTCGACATTTTCAGAAAAGACGTTAGTATAACCAGGAACCTGTATTAGCAGCAAACCGCTTGTGTACGAATGGGGTGCGAACTCATCACGTATGCAAAAATAGAAAGGGACGTAAGACAAGGATGTGTTTTCTCATCGGATCTTTTCAACTTGTACAGCAAAGCAATTATGAGAGAAATAAAAGTCTTGCCTGGATTCTTCATTGGAGGCCACAAACACAACAATATCCGATAAGTGGATGACATGGTGTTAATAGCAGACACGGAAAGGAAAATGCAGGACCTTCTACGGAAGTTATCAAAAGAAAGTGAAAAGAAAGAACTGAGAATAAACCTCAAAAGAACTGAATGTATGGTCATCAGCAAAAAAGGAGACAAATATGCCAACTGCCAGTCGGAGAATCTAAAATAAAACAAGAGATTCAAATACACAGAAAGTGTTTTGACAGAGGATGGGGAATGCGATACGGAGATCCAAAGACGCATTGGCATGGACAAAGACGCATTTCAGAAGCTAACCAGAGTACTGTAAAACAGGAAAATCTCATTGGAAACAAAGAAAAGAGAGATGGATTGCTACGTAATATCTGTCCTTCTATATGGAAATGAATGCTGGACGATCTCATCAAAGATGAAGTAGAAGCTTTAGACAGCAGAAATGTGGTTTTACAGAGGGATGCTGAGAATACCATGGACAAAGCACGTGTGCAACGATGAGGTGTTGGAAGGGATGCAAACGAGTAGAAAACCGATGATAAATATTTGAAAGAGACAAATGACTTTCCTGGAACACATAATGAGGAAGGAAGGCCTTGAGAAATTGATACTCACAGCTCGGATAAATGGAAGAAAAGAATGGGGAAAGTAGCGCGAGACGTACCTGTTAGGTCTGAGCAAATAGTTGACAGAACGGTGGTTAGAAACGATGCCAGGCGAAAAATTATTAAGAGCGACAAGAGACAGAGCCAAGTGGAAGTCCGTGATCGCTTACGTCCTGAAGGGCACATGTAGAAGAACAGGAATGCTAGAAAATATATATACTGACTCCAAAATAGCTACTCTTGCTCTAGTAGTGAGTAATCATAATACCAGAACTGAGTGAAAGTTAACTTGAAATCAATCTGTGTTGACTGGTAAGTGATATAAACATATATAATTGTAATATCAAATGCATGACGAAATCAGTGAGGTAGAAAGAAGAGAAGGGTGAAAACGCTTTAGTGAAAGAGGCCACCAGACGTTGACCAACTTGTTGACATCTTTCATCTTTCTCTTCCACTTCAGGCAGGAAAGAATGTTACGACTTTTTGTCCTTCCCTGAAATAAAGTGAGCAAAAGAATAATGAAATTGTCTGTCGTTAATTCATTACGTGATACGCCGGTGGGTCATTATTGTGAACTATAATAGCCTGGATAAATTAATTACTTGATTTCTCTGAATGATAATTTTTCGCTAATTAATAAATAAACATAGCTTATATTATTTAGCAAATATAATGTATTTGAATGTACTTTTTCTTATTATATGTGCCCTGTCCCTTCAGGACGTAGGCGATCATGGCTTTCCACGTTTCCCTATCCCTGGTTGCTCTGAGCACACCTTCTCCTGTTACACCATGCAAACCACGTTCCATTATCTACCTGATGATGTCCTTCAATTATGTTATCCGTTGTTTCCCCTGACTCTCCTATTCTGTATCTGGCCTGTTAGTATCAGATTCTCAAAGCCCTCCTTCCTCATTGCATGCCCCAGAAACTTCAGCTGTCTCTTCCTGATGCTCAGTATTAGTTTCCTTTTTGTTTCCATCATTTCTAGGACCTCATCATTGTTCACATGCTCGATCCCTGATATTCGTAGCATCCTTCTGTAGATACCTTTCAGTGGCTTCCAGTTTTTCCTTCATCTTTGATGGTATTGCCTAGCATTCACTGCCATACAGTGTTAAATTTAGATGTATGCAACATGGTACTTCTGAGTCAATTTTGAAATGTGGTCGTGATGGTAACATTAATTAACACTTAGGTATCTTTTGGAAAATTATGGATCCATCAAATCCGTCTCCTGATATTTTAGGTTTTGATTATTACTTTTCATGATGTATGTTCTTATTTCAAATTTACTAATAACTGAACGTTAACCGGCGTGCTGATGGTTATTGTCTTTCTATATTTAGTTTTGGATTAAAACTTCTTTTGAGTATTGTACTAACTTGAGTTAACTACCGTCTCCTTTTGGCTGTTCATGGAAGCTCAATTTCTCTACGACAGATATTTTTTACTCTCAATTCAGTTTCACGTTTTGTTTTCATTCACGGATTCTTTACCTGAGATTTTATTTAACTGTCAAATTTGTTTTCAATTCTAATTTCTTATGTTAGAAAACAAAGAAAAACATTTAAATCATCAAATTTATCACTGACAAATTTCCTGTGGCAAAAAAACAAGAATTATTCATCAAAATTGTAAACTTCTAAATTTATAAACTTTTTTTCTGAATCAACAACATATCTATGAATCATATTATTGAAATATCTCAAAATGATCCTTTTTTATTAAACCTTTGGTTAATTATAAGGCTTTATTTTGTGTAATATGTTTAGAGTTACTAGATTTAGGAAACGGAAAGTTACAAAATACTTTAACTGATCACAAAATGGTTATTTATTGTATAGTAGTTAGTACTAGGAATATCCGAACTGAGTGAAAGCTAACTTGAAACAGTGTGGACACCGACGTAATATATGCATGTATAATTGTAAATTAAATTCCCAAAGAAGTCAGTGATGTTGCAAGTATAGAAGGGCGAAGAAGGGCCACTAGATGTGATATGTAGCTGAAAAAACTGTTGAGCCCTTTTCCTCATTCTCTCTCTTTCTCTTCCTCTTCACGCATGCACTAATATCATGACTACTGTTTCCTTCCTTTAAATAAAGTGAGGACAAAATTAACTGAATTGTCCCTCGTTTATTCACTGTGTGGTAGATGGCTGGTTTCACAAATGTTGCCGGTAGACAATGTGACAAAACAAAAGACAACACTAAAAAGTACTTAACAAGCTGATATAAGAACGTTCGCCTGAAAATCAGTCTAACTCTTACGTCATAGCAATTTGATTTGTTCGTGTGATCACATTAAGAACTTAAGCTAAATTTGATTTTCTTTAAGCTAGAATCTCCTCGTTTGCTGAAGGTGCATTTTCAATAGCATCTGTGTTTCACATTGTGGATAATCTTCAGTATTACAATAAACTACATCCGGCATTAAGAGCCTTTGATCGGGAGTTTTGACGAGCATAGAACCCTGCTTTGCTTGCAGTTCTCAGGTTCACCTATATTCCATGTATTTGCACATGTTTTATTCCCATCTATGAGCAAATAGTGTACCCGAAAACATAAACAAGCACTATAAAATCATAAAAATATATTTTATTGTAAAAATGCTTCCAGTACAATTTTTAAAAAATCCAACAAAACATTTCATAGTAAAATGTCAAACAATAAATTTTATCTGTAGCCTAAGGCATACAACTGCTTTCATAATTTATTCAATTAAAGCCATATTTTTATGATATTCACATTTTTCTATTAATAACACATAGAGGTATCTATAACATCAAACAAACTAATCAACCTGCCAAGATGGAAAAAACATTTTCATCACATTAGTTCATTGGTCAGTTAAAAGCCATACGTGATACACACTTTGGGCGATCATGTCTCGAAAGAGACTGAGCAGAAGATTATCCCGCAGTAGGTTGCCATTGCTTTCTGCGGTAGACTGGTTGCCAGTTAAGATTATAGAACCCAATCTGTCCTATTATTCAACCCATAACTGGAGAGAAGAGACGGATTAATACCTTTCTCAAGGGTATTTGTGCGAAAGTGAATGCAAGGAATTCAACTGGAATTCGAACATTATTCTATAAAATATCTTAAAACCGAAATCAAATAGTATAAAAAATATATCTTCAAAAAACTACAAAATAAAACATGTATCAACGCTTATAGTAACTATATGCATACAAACATCTATAAAAGTTGAGTATCATTAGCAATGTGTACTGGCAATTGTGAAACTAGATAACATGTATCATGTCTTTTATTACTTAAAAGCTCCCCAGAAAAATTAAGTGCCGGTATTAATGGCCTATGAAAAGTGCCTTTAAGCAAAGGAATTAAATCAGTTACTGGGTGGAATTCCTGGACCAACAAACTTGACTGTAAAGCTCTTGCTTCCTTAGAGATTTTAAGAATTCTTGCAAAGAGAAAGGACAGATACCGTTCTTAAGAGCTTCAACTTCAACTCACGATCAACTTGTGCATTTTAGCCTGAAAGATTCCAACCCACTCCATGCTTCTTTTTCTTTTCTAATTCAAAGGTTTCATTCTTTTACACCGTTTTCCACCCAAGGCTATTCTATCTAGTTTGTTTAATTACTTAACCATATCTTTCCGGGGAAAAGATTAATTTATAATTTTCACAGGTGTTCTAGTACGTAAGTGAATGTAATAAATTCAACCAGTACTCGAACTCTGCTCTCCGAATATCAGTAATGAATATCTGCTCGACATGAAGAACCTGTGATTCTTCAATGGGAGCTGCTCTCCATTAGTGATACTCTTCGATCATGACAGAGATTCTCTAAATTTTCAAAATCCGCCGTGCTATCATTTACTCCACTGTTTCCCTGAACACATGCAACTCATTCACATTGAACTCGGTTGGTCGAATGAAAGTTTCTCTGCAGGAACTCGTTACGCTAATCAAATATCCGATGAAGCACTGCCACCTCCAACTATTTCTTAAATCTTCAACTTACACCCAGAAAACATTTATCAATTATAAAACATTTATTTTAGTCAGTTACTTAAGAATTACGCCGAAAAAGATATGTTTATTTTCATTTGTAATTAATTATACGTAAGACTGTGGGTGATGGATTTGTTTGAGATATATTTTACAGAGAAAATAATGTCCTGGAAATAAAATATTTAATGCTGGTGGCTACTGATATGAAATAAGAAAAGGAAAAAAGATCTATTTCCTATTGAAACCACACCTAATGTTTAGCACGGTGACAGGTAGCCGTTCTTTTAACCGTTTTAAAAAGGCCAGACAATCAATCTTTGGTCTTAATATGACGGAATCCATTGTGCTGTTCAATAGATATGACTGCAGCGGTAATAGGTTTGCGAGACACTTTTGGCTCAGAACATATTGTTAGTGTAAAAGTCATCGAAGTCGCCAATATGATATTTTGTTTTTGTGTTAAAGCGTCGACGAAGCGAAGAAGCAAAAAAGGAAGAATAGCGTCTGATAAAAGATGGCAGCCACGTTTATATGATTTATTGATGTGCGGCCAGACACTTGTAAATAGCACGATTCTTTGCTTGTCTTTTTTAGATAGTTTTCTCTGCAGGACTTAATCAACTGCTGACATCAGTGTCACCAACTTCCGACCGATAATACTGAATCATCACAGAAAACCGGTAAAGCGATTTGGAACAGGGAAAGACGAAGTATCTTGTGACAGATGACAAACACTTGGTTTACAATACACTGCATTTTGTCTTCTTTATTTTCTTTCTGTCTACCAACGATCAAGTTATCAAATGACCGAACTTAACGTGTTAGTTAGAAATTATATCACTTTTTAGAAAAGAACAAAAAATGTGTTTCTGCGCCTTAAAAGTTAATCTATTAAAAAGGATTTGTATTTATTAAATATTGCGTTCAATAGAAACAGGATATGAATGAGTATTTCATTTTTATTAATATATATAGATACCACTTACGATTTTGTAGCTTCCGAAGCAAAAAGGTTTGCAGATTAAAAATCTTACCCCACACAGAAATGATTGAAAACAGTGCAAAATGATAAGTTAAACAGAGATGAAGTCCATCTATTTTAATCGTGTATGTATGCGAAAATTCATCCCTTGTCACAGGTTCATTAAAACCACATTGTTAGGCGCTTATGAATTCTGAAAAAATATAAATACTTTTTCTCTTTATTTAGAGTCGGAACGAGAAATCAGGAAGCCGATTTCGAATTCCTGTTGAATTCCTTGCATTCACTTACGCGCAAATACCCTTGGGAAAAGTATTAATCCGTTTCTTCTCTCTGGTTAAATAACACGACAAATTGGGTTCTATAGCCTTGACTGGCAAACAGTATACCGTAGAAAGTAATACCAAACTACTGCAGGATAATCTTCCGCCCAGTCAATCATGTCACTTTCATGACATGGTCGTCCAAGCGTGTATCACCTATGGTATTTAACTTACTGAATTACTGTGATGTGTGTTGTGATGCGGTGGATATCACCTCGGAGCGAGAAATCGAAGAGCACAGTTCAAATTCCAGTTGAATTTGTTGCATTTTACGTACGCACAAATAACATTGGGAAAGCTATTAATATTTCTTCCTTCAGCTATTGGTTACTTAGTGGTATATATTGGGTTCTACAGTCTTGGTTGGCAACGAATCTTCCGCAGAAAGCAATGGCAACTTACTGCTGGAAAATATGCTGTCCAGTTAGCTGTGTCTCTTTCAAGAAATAATCGCCAAAACGTGTATCCTTCATCTTCATTACATATCCCAGAGACTTTAACTGTCTCTACCTTATATTAAGTATGAGCTTAGTTCTTCTTTCTGTTCTCTATAAAACTTCGACGTTGCTTACAAATTTTGACCCTGGTATCCTTGGCTTCCTTCTGTAGAACCACATTTACTTCGAGTCTATTCTTTAACTTTGAGGAGATTGTCTAGCATTCGCTGCCATACAAAATAACGGATGTCAATCAATAATCCAATTTTCCTGTTTCTTAATACTCTGCTTAGATTTTGGAATACGTCTTTTCCCATCCCAATACGAACCTATATAGATATGGGTCGCAGGTTCGAATCCTGCCGAAATGCACAATTTTCGTAATAAAAATTTATCGTAAATATTCAGGCCAGTAGATATAAATATATAATAGGTTTTATTAAAAACAGAATATCTACTTAAATACGAGTATCGATAAAAAATAATTTTCAAACAATTCATTTCATATGTATATATATATATACGCGTGAATAAGGAACGAAGAAAACTTCACAGCACTCAAAACATTTATTTAAAGCAGTGCTCGATATACACTATAGAGCTGTGAATATTCATTATAAATTATAGTCTAGAACATCTACAAATTCTTATTATTTAAAAAACGAAAATAAAACACAGAAAGCAATGGAAAATCCTCAAACAAGCAAGAACATATAAATCAATAAAGAAATCATGTTTCCTTTGTCACAAGAAAAAAATGAAACCATTAAACACATGAATAGCAACATAGTATTGATCCAAAGGTATGAAACTACAGTAGACGGCAAACACATCAAATTACTAACTTTACCATCATGCTGAAAACTACAAAAGCCAAAGTTAGGACCCTTTAGATATGATAAACCTTTATAATATTAACAACACTCTTACATCAACTTTTAATTATTACATACCACAAATTGTGATCTAATTTAAATTCTTATAGAAAAAAGACTTCCTAAATTTAAAATAAAGGTTAAATAAACAAAAATAGATTATTTATAAAAACGAATTTTAAATACAAAAATATTGTGTAGTCGTACAATTCAATAGTAAAGATAGGTCTACTAAATGGTAACTACTACTTCATCGCACCTGATCCTGCTCCTGCCCACTCTATATAGATTTTTTTGCTTTTCCTTTTTATTAAACCCGGAGAAAAAACCCAGCCATTAAGACATAAAATGCTATACGTTATCCTTTAATGTTAAAACTGTCTATAATATTTTCGACACGTTCATTAATCAACTCTATCCCTACTCATTCGCTCTTTTTACTCAAATTTCTAAAGGACAATTTACACTTATTCCCTCGTTCCTAACACCGCCTACATCTCACACACAACGCCTCAAATATAAGAAAAAAGACATTATATTCCTTTCCACACCACCTGATGAGACATTGTCATTTCAATGTCGAAATAAAATGTACACTTTGTAATGGATAATAATTCGTACATGTTCTAAAGTATAATTTATATATATATATATATATATATATATATATATATATATATATATATATAGCTAGAGAGCCAACGAACTTACCGAGGTTTCACTAAATTGGATCTTCAGGGAAGGTTGGTGAAGCCTTGGTACGTTCGTTGGCTCTCTAGGTTGGTCAATTACTTAATTTGCTCTACTTGCGTCTTAAGCGCTTTTTGTTTTAGGTTACTCGTCTCGGGTTTTTTTTTCTTTGGGCTACGCATTTTGACTGATTTTCGAGTGCTTAGCTCGTTCTTTTTTATTACCATTTTTTTCTTCCGCGTATGTACTCGGACGGTTTTTCGAAACGAGCATAACGACAAGTTTACATATATATATATATATTTTTTTTTTTTTTTTTTTTAATCATTTCACCCCGAGCAAGGCAGAAACGCCACTGATGTGCAGGGGGTTACATAAATGTAGAAAGATTAATTAGAAAAGAGTGAGGAGTACAAGCTAGTTAGAAAGGAACAATAGAAAACTGAGAAAGCAGGTGCAATGACAGGTACATGGGCGGAGAGAAAGGGAAGGTTATACAGGGGAGGGGAGAGAGAGCTAGAGGCCAGTGGTTAGTAGGTGAGTATTAACTTTGCTTTTAAATTTCTGGAGGTCGTAGCCGTCAGGAAAGCAAGAATACGGGAGTGAGTTCCACAGGCGGGAAGTGCGAGAGAGGAAGCTGCAGGAGTAGAATTGTCGTCTGCGTTTGGCTAACCTGACTGTGAATGGGTGGGACCCAGTTGCCAGTCTGGTTGAACGGGTAAACACCTGTTGAGGAGGCATCAGTGACTTAAGCTCATCCGAGCAGAAGCCATGAAAGTATTTATAGAAGAGACAGAGGGAGGCCACATTTCGACGATGGGAAAGTGGCTGCAGACGAGTCGCCAGATCAGTACCTATCACATTACAGACTCTCCTTTGGAGCTTGTCAAGAACACTGAGGAGAACGGCAGGGGCACCTGACCATAAATGGCAGCAGTACTCCATGCACGGACGGATGGTTGACTTGTATATATGCAGGATGGATTCAGGTGGAAAAAAAATCCTGGATCGACATAGTGACCCAATCTTCTTAGCAGTAGATTTTGCTATGGATTCAATATAGTGCTTCCATTTGAGGTCTGAGGACAGGGTAAGTCCGAGGAGGCGTAGTGTATTACTCTCCGGGAGAATCATCTGGTCCATGCTTATGGGAGGCAGAAGAGGTTGCCTGTAATGGTTGACAGACAACAGCTTGGTCTTAGAGGAATTAAAGTTGACAAGCCACTTCTTGCCTCAGTTCACCACAGAGTGTAGATCCCGCTCAAGGTCAGCAGCGAGATTATGTCTGTCCGCCACGACAGGTTTATATATATATATATATATATATATATATATAGTAGCCTCAAAAATATTGGAACGGTAAAGCAATCCAACTTTTTTGTGTTTACTGAATAGATTTGGGTTTCAGATCAAATGATGCATATCGGAGAAATGTTCAGAATTTCAGCTTTTATCTCCTGATATTTAAATTTAGATGCGTTGTGCAGCTTAGGACAAACCACATATTGCATAAGATCACCACATAAAACTTGCGAACCATTGATATCAGCAAACTATTGCATTATTCATTCAAATAATTGTTAGACATTTAATGCAGCCTCTTTCAGTGCTTGTTTAAATTAGGTCGTTTCTTCCTCTAGTTCATATTCAGGAGATGAATTGTGTACTCTGTTGGATTATAGTCCATTTCTTGACCTGGCCAATCCAAAAAATCTATTTTTCCCCTGTTGAATTAGTTTGTCTTATCTGCAGTATGATTTGGGTGATCGTCCTACTGCATGACAAACTTCTTCCCGTTAATTTGAATACATTTTTCTATGAAGTACCAGAAAATATGTTTATGAAGCATTCTAAATTTGTTGGACGTTTACCATCATACGTTATATCATCAATAAATATGAATGTCTCTGTTCCCGAAGCAGCTATACTAATCCATACCAAAACATTGCATCCACCATTCTTCACTGATGAGTTGGGTAGGCTTTGAATTAAAGCGTATCAATTCTTTCCCCGCACTTTGTCTTTTCCGTCACTTTAATGGATTGTAATTTTAATCTCATCAATCCATAAAAATTTTTTTCAGAACTTTTGTTGCTCATCGCTTTATTTCCTGAAAAATTCAATCTGGTCTTATGATTATTAATGCTGATGATCACGTTGCATTCTTGCTCTGGCCAATATTTTTCTGCATTAGATGTTTTCATCGAACAGTGCATTGTGAAACCTTCCCGCTAACACTGTGAAGGTTGTTGGTAATATCATGGATTGTTGGTTTGTTTTATTTCTCATAAACTTCACAATTTTTCAGTCATTATATTGTCTTATTTCTCTTGCAACTCATTCTATTCTGTTAATCATTATTCACTTAGCTTTTTAAGGAAATTTCAAATTGTTGTGTCTACTGTGCTCCCTATTTTCTAATAGGTCTGATCAATTTTCATTCATTTTTTAGATTCAAAATCTGTTTTTCTCAAATTGACAGCTTTCTTGTGTTCATTTTGGTTTATTCTTTAAATAAGAAACGCTCTATTTACAGGTGAACCCAAAAGCTTTAATCAAGAATAGTCATTCACAGTTAATTATTGTTTAAAAACACTCTAAAAAACAAAATGCCCTACATAGTTTTTTTTTACATCTAAAGTTAAACTTAGAGAATAAAAGCTGAAAGTCTGGACTGTGTGTCAAAACCTTTGATCATAATCTTAAGTAATTGCCTGAAGATTGAATATATAACAGATTATTGCCGATGGATTCGTGTAAAATCCTTTGTTAAATAAAGACGGAAGCTGACGATGGTTCGCCTGAAATAAGCCTATACATCCGATTCACCATGAAATAACGTGTCTGCCTTAAGTTTTCTTATATTTGCGCTACATGTATTTATATGCATATATGTTTAGAGCTCTCTTAGAGAGTTATTCTACCACTGTATGTACAGGATACTCCTTTGGATTCTTCTATTCCCACATTGCATGCTGATATATATATATATATATATATATATATATATATATATATATATATATGGGTGTTGTATGGTATAACACTGACAGCGTTAGTGTTCGTATCATGAGAAAACTGAATGCACGGAGATTAGTAATAAAATTTAAAAAAATATGCACTGAAAATAGTGAATGTAACATCAAATACCTTCAGAAAATTCGAAAGCGTATTAACATGGTCAAGGACGGATTCCATTAGCTGAGTAGATTAATAAGTGACAGGAAAATATTACTAGAAACAAAGAATAGAGTAATCGAATGTGATGTAATGGCTATCTTTCCATATGGCAGTGAATGCTAGACAATTTTATCGAAGAAGATAGAATGACTTAAAGTAACCGAAATCTGGTTCTAAATAAAAAGATTGTGAAGATACTATGAAGAGTACACGCGAGCAATGACGACGTTTTGGAGTGGATGGACACAAGAAGGAAACTGATACTTGACATAATTAAAAGCTAACTAATCTCTTAGAATATGCAGTAAGAAAAGAAAATATTGGATATCCTGATGATTCCGAAACGGATAGAGGGGAAAATACACAAGAGAAAGCAACGCATGACGTACTTGATGAACTTAAGAGGACAGAATTGAGGAGCCAGGATTGAGTGGAATAACAGGAGGTGGACTGTTGAGAAAGACAAGGAATAGGAAGTTGTAGAGGGTCATGGTTGGCTAAATCTGGAAGTGAAATGGCACAAAGAGAAAAAGAAAAAAGTATTTTTGTAAAGAATGTCCTGCTCTGTAGCTAAAAAAATACTTAACAATTGTACAACAGGTTGATCTAAGACTTGTTTTTGAAAATATTTAAACGAAACGTTTCCGAGGGCATCGGTATTTGGTGTCGCACCGATTTACAAGGTGTTTTATTTGTTTTTTCACTAGCTCAACCTGTCAGTCTGCCCGCTCTCTTGTATAAGCTAAAACTGATGTCGGCATACTTTCAGAACATTTCCTTGCAGCTGGTATTAGCTAAAGACCCAAGCAGACAAGAATACTTAGTATGAATAAACAGACGTAAATACGTGTTGTATCGTCTCCCTTCTCAATGTGGGAAGTCCCGGTTCTCCACAACATCCTGTTTTCCCCTGCATAACGATAAACTACGTCCGCCAGCAAGCTGCCTGACCGGGACACTGAAAGTTTCGAGGAGTGTGGAACCACCGGTTAATTGTTGTTTTTTCTAGGTCCATCTATTGTCGTCGTGCCTGTTATGGTCTCAACTAAACAAACAAATTGTGAAAGTACAAAAATACATTTTTATAGTAAAACTCTCAGCAATAAATTTTTATACATAAAAATAACCAATAATATATAATTATTGTAAAAATACTAATATTACATTTTTAACATAAACTGTACTAACAATGACTTTATAGTAGAATGATATGCAATATAGTTTATCTGTAACTGGAGGGATAAAATTGGATTTAATATGGATTTACTTGAAACCTTTAATTTATTTTCCAAATATTTAGATTTCACCATTAAATCACTAATATAATTTAATATGCCGCTAAACCAAATCAATCAACCAGGAAAACATTTCGTATAATTTTCAGATCTTAGTAAGTTCATTTAGTTATCAAACATAATCCCTGATGTAACATTTATTTAAACGATGTTTGTTGGCGAGGCGTTTCACTTCTTTTCTTTTTCTTTCACGCTTTGAATATGCGCTGTGAGTATCTGTTTCTCCAAGCTCTTTTTCCTGATTACATGTCCTAGATATTTTAAATGACATTTTTTACTTGGGTAAGTAAATAAATAGCCCAATTTAATTATTATGAATAAAAGACCGCACTATGTTAAGCAGTTGTACCCTAACATATTTTCTTGTTTTTGCAGTAATGCGAATATTTATGTACACCAATTCTATAAAATTTAAATATATTATTTTTTGTAAGAGTGTAATGAAAATGATTGAATTTTTAATCGATGTATATAAAGGAAATAACTTTTTTGTTTGCTTCTGCTAGCGAGGTTTAGTACTTCCCTGATATTACTCCTTTAAGTGCCATACGTGATACACACTTTAGACGATCATGTCTTCAAGTAGGTTATCATTACTTTCTGAGGCAGATTGTTTGACATTCAAGGATATATAATCCAACCTATTCTGTTATTTAACCCATTCTTAAGAGTATTTCCGCGTAAATAAATACAACGAATTCAACTGGAATTCGAACACGGCTCTCCAACTTCTCGTTTCCAGCTGATATCCACTGCACCATAAGACACATATACTTCCAAGAAATTTCTTCTACATGATTGTAAGCCATTAACTACATGATGTAACTATTGCCACTAATGCTTTAATATTATGGGGTATTTCTGGGAGGCATATGTTGAATGTATTACTACTGATCTCTGTACAATCAGTTCATTGCTTTTACTTTCGTACCTGTCCCCAACTATCTGCTCAGGCACCAAAGTGCAAACGTTTAGAATAATATAATATCAGTTGTTGTTCATCTGAGACTACACACCCGCCGTCCATTTCCTTCTATGAATAATTTTCAGTGAGCGTAATGTCAACTTAAATAACATGAATTATGTATGCAGCAACAAAGGAAAATGAAAAGATTGAGAATTTTATACTGAATAGGCGGGGGTAAAGGTAAGTTCTGTCGAGCAGAGACAGGCGTCGGGATAATGGCCAAGCCGCTTCTTCTATTAAACCTTGGGCATCTCAAGCGGCCGGTATCTTATTGTTGACCGTTGTTCGTTAAGAGTGATTATCATGGTTATCCCTTTTGCATTACAGGGGATTCAGTTCTCGCCATATTGTTTGGATTTGAAAGCTATATTTCCAAATGGCTTCCTCATACTAAGTAGCACACATAAACCCACAGAGATATGCACTCCAAAACCTACAACACGATAAGCATTAAAAATCGAATTTATTTGAATGGAATCGTTTACCAGAAATAGTTACAGGTCTTTTCATATTTGTATGCATAATGTGTGAGTTTAAACGTAAACCGTAGAAACAAACTTTTTATTCGAACAAGCAAAGCATTACTATATTTTAAACAACAAAAAAACTACTAAAGATTACTTTTAGTGTGTGGTACAAAGTCACAAAATTGTCAAATTCCTGCTACAGTTCTACGGGGTTAGTTTTCAGAACTAAGGCACGGATAGAAACGACACGACAGATTTCCAGAAAGAAGAGGAATTTATTAGTGTGGGATATCGTTCCGATTCAGAACTAAGATAATACTGAAAATTTATGTTGATTTGTTCTATCATATGACTGTGTATTCTAGACAATCTTCTCAAAGTTGAATAGCAGATTAGTGCAACAAAAACATGGCACTACATAAGGATATTGAGGATATCCTCGACCGATAATGTGAGCAAAGACGTTTTAGAGAAAATTGAAATAAATGAAACTTTATAACTAATATCATCAATAAACAAGTGAATTGTCTAGGATGCATAATGAAGAAAGAGAGTCTGGAAAATCTAATACTCACAGAACAGACTGAAAGCAAGTGAAATAGATGAAAATATGCCATAACGGACATAGTTAACTTGGACAAATGCATGGCGATACATATATTACGAGATATAACAAAAAGGCGATATTTATTAAGTGCTACAAAAGAAAAGAAAATCAGCAGAGTCCTGGCAGCCTTAGTCTAGAGGGACATGGGGCATTAAGAAAAAAAATGGATCAATTTTTTGTCGATTTGTTTAAAAGATCAGTATCATTGTTATTATTTAGAATTCCAAATTGGTCATTTTATCCGTAGAGTGTTAGCTATACACTGCAAGAATCCAAACATTATCGAGAAGTCTATGTCACGTTACCAATATTAACATTCTGTTTACTCGTTGGTCTGTTTTTACAGTATAGTATTTGAATGCTTCTTTGTATTGTCTTGATTTTGCTATTCTTTAACAACTTTATAGAATTATGTACGTATAGAAAATAATATACAAACATATATTGGCTTCATTTGTTTTTGACTGAGACAGTGAAAACTATGAATTATATAAGGCGAACAGAAGAATATGGAAGCATTTGCTTTTATAGAGTAATGTAAAAAAAGTAAACAAAAGACTATTGCGGAGCAGACCCAGTAAACTTCGATGTCGCATGTCATTATCATGCGAATAGTATCTTTGAATTAGTCTCTGAAAAAGTAGAAAAAACCCCATATAGTATATGCGACGAACTGAATAACACTCCGCATTCTGGAAGCATTACATTTTGTGAAATAGCTGTAGGCAAATATACCAGCAATAATGGGTACTTCGACGGAGACAATATAAACTGGGTATTAGATGCCACAAAAAATGATTTCCCGCAACTAATTGAAGGCACAAACTTTTAAGCACCAGTTAAAAAACTAGCAGCAAAGAACGACGTTGAAGGGGATAGTGAAAACTAAGAATTATTGGCCACGAATTGAAAGACTTTCATGTAATATTTGAAAGGAGAACGGTTTGCGAATTAAAATACAATTAACGTTATTTCGATTGAATGTATGAAAACTGTGCATTTTTTTTATTATTTGAATGTACAATTCCTCAATAATCTCAACGTCACCCCGTATGCTTTAGGTTGAACAAAGATATCTGTAGGTATTACATTTTTTATACGTGGAGTATTGTTCACATTGTTGTTATTATTATCGCAAAGTTTCAGCCATACTTTTCCCTGGTCTTCATCAGCATTTTTCTCTTTTCACTGCTGATGTCCTAAATATCACGTGTATATCTTATTTATGACCTCTCAGCCGACACAAGTCAACGTTTAATTATTGAATTCAGTTAAATTTTAACAGTAAAATCAGTTTCTACAGTGTTTCAGAAGCTCGATCCGTTATAGCGGGGAAGGTAGAATTAAATTAATACTAAACTAGAAAGCGCTAAGCATGGTCAATGGAACGAGAATTATATTTTTTTGTAATTTATATAAAGTGTTCTGCTCAATAATCCCTTAAGTTTACTCATATGGACAAGCGGCAAATAATAGCCAGAAGGTATATAATGACTTACTGTGATAATCTCAAGAAAAATGAAAACAATAGCCCGAGAGTAAATAATGATATATCCGTAGCAAAGAAATAGCGAGATCGTCATTTAAATCTTTCCTCAAGCTAATTATATTCTATGAGGAATTAAGTGTATTTTTAACGAAGAAAGCTACGATGATTGTGCAATTATATTACTCAAGTAATTAGTAATACATTATTAATTTAAACACATTTACATTTATTGTTCGTATGTTCACCAAATAAAAAGCCCTGGAGGCACTAAATGTAGACGTTAGGGGATGTTGTTTTAGAGACAGAGCAAATAAAAGTGCTATTCAGGAAGTTATGCACGAAAACGGAAGTGTTTTTATATATTCCTGAGATGATGTACTACTTATAGTATTTACATTTTCGGAAGTTGTGCTCTCCGGCCTTCTTCAGGTTTTACAATTTCGAACAGAAACCTTTATAACAATAAGTGGGATATATATATATCCATCCCGTCTTCTGGTAATCATGAGTTATTTCCCTCTAAACTTGAAAGTTACTTGTTCAATACTGATGTAACCTTGTATTGAACTCGCAACACCTTGGGTCAAGTCACAGGAACTAACCAACTTCTATATCTACTGGGGTATGTGTCCATAACTCATGACTACCAGAAGAGGCTATACGAAAAAAGATGCAGATATATACCCCACTGATTGTAATGAAGGGTTCTCTTCAAAATTACTAGCGTCTGAAGAAGGTCGGAGCGTACAACGGCCGAAACGTCGTACAAATGGCAACAAAGATGAGGACAATCCGGATAATGTAAATGCAGAGAAGGGAAGTGGTCACTTCTAAACATTGTTCTGATCGCGAAAACATCCTGACGAAAGTTTAATCCACAGGGCATCAGGTATGTGTTTGAAGTTGTCTGAGTGCAAGTTACATCTCTTTAATAAAATCTGAAGAGTATTATAATGATATATATTTTTTTACCTGACATGGTGGGTTCAAAGTATCACGGCTGGCGAGACAAAGGAAATTTTACAACAACCACGCTCTCCCGTAGACTTACATGCCATTTTCTGATCAGAGTACTATTAAACAACATTTCTCTGAAAAACATAAACATGTAGGGAATATCAGACAGATTTTGGTCAACAATACGGGGATCCTTACTCATACACACATTAAGGAAGAACCTGCAGAAATTGGAGGACATGTACATCAAATCTAAACAAACAACACTCAATGAAATCACATTTAAATCCGGATATAACATATTACATTGCATTTGACTACATGTTTTGGTTGTCATTTCGTGCTATCACGCGGTGTGACGTCATAAAACCGCATGGCAAATTTGAGAACTGCGTTTATTATTTTGGTAACTATTGCCGCTGCGAAGCGGAGTTTTATGTCAACACAAAATAAAATCATCGGTGATGGTGGATGTTATTATATTTCAGTCTAGATAACCTCTCTAATATTGGCAAATGTGAGCCGAAAGCTTAGAAGCAAATCAATAAATAAATCAAATGTTGGAGAATTTCTGTCTGGCTCATGATTAAACATAACAGACATTCATTGTCTCTTATATTTAACAGCATATGTTTAGAAAATTATTTGCTGCCTCGATATACTATATATATATATATATATATATATATATATATACATTTCATATTATATCATTAAAAATTGTATATATATATATATATATATATATATATATATATATATATTTCATATTATATCATTAAAAATTGTATATATATATATATATATATATATATATATATATATATACATTTCATATTATTTCATTAAAAATTGTATATATATATATATATATATATATACATTTCATATTATTTCATTAAAAATTGTATATATATATATATATATATATATATATATATATATATATTTCATTTATATTATTTCATTAAAAATTGTATATATATATATATATATATATATATATATACATTTCATATTATTTCATTAAAAATTGTATATATATATATATATATATATATATATATATATTTCATATTATTTCATTAAAAATTGTATATATATATATATATATATATATATATATACAATTTTTAATGATATAATATGAAATGTATATATATATATATATATATATACATTTCATATTATATCATTAAAAATTGTTATATATATATATATATATATATATATATATATATATACATTTCATATTATTTCATTAAAAATTGTATATATATATATATATATATATATATATATACATTTCATATTATTTCATTAAAAATTGTATATATATATATATATATATATATATATATATATACATTTCATATTATTTCATTAAAAATTGTATATATATATATATATATATATATATATATATATATATTTACATTTATATTATTTCATTAAAAATTGTATATATATATATATATATATATATATATATATATATATATAATGCCACGCAAAAGTTTGCAACATATGACAAAAATATTTTTTTACATCTTTCTAATAGTTACTTGCATCAATTAATCATATATTTTGATATCCAGTCAAGCAATCAGCTGTTTTTGTAAGTGATTTAAAAATGCATCCCATGAAGAAAAAGAAATATTTAATAACTGAAAAGTTTAACACATTTGTTTAAAAAGTTTTCAGCAGTTATTCTTTTCTTTAAACTGTTTAAATTTTACAAGAATGTTCCAGATTTGCATGGGTTTGTATTTTTTTAAAATTTTAGGTTTATTTTATGATTACTTTCTGCAATGATTAAAAAGTATTGCGTCATTCCTTTTCTGTCACCCGTCATATAAACATTGAAAAAAAAAAGAGAGATAAAGTAAAATAATTGCTCAAGTCATCTGTAAACGTATTTTTGACTTTACTACAAACTGACTTCGTTATATCTAGTCATTTAAAGGTGCCATTAAGATTAGTTGGTTCGTCATTGTCTTTGTCACAAAAATACTCTGGTTGTCCTAGAAAGGCAACAGTACCTACGTCAAAATTATTGGTGAGGAAAGTGTGCAACAATCAATGCGTTACGTACGCCCAAAGAATTTAGGGAAGAGTAGAAATAAGTTGAATAATAGTATGGAGAAAATTATTCGTTCAGTTTGTAGATATGACATCCTTTCGAGCACTACAAGGAAAATCCTCTTCTTAAGCGAAAAATATTTTTTACTAGAATGGATTTTGAAAAAGAACATTGTACCAAACCTGCAGCATTTTGTGAAATGTACTTTAACAGGATGTAACAAAAATAGATATTTTTGGCAGAAATGTTGGAACAAATTCTGGTGAAAGAAGGGAGCTTAATATTCTCCGATAATACTATACCAAGACAAAAATAAATCCTGATCTGGGTTGCTTTAAATTCCAAGGTATAGGAATAATTTGAAATAACAGAAAGGAAGATGAATGGAACATATTATAGGGATATTTTAGAGAGAGAGATTTACGTTATATTGCGAATTCACTGGTATTAAAACTAATTTGTTTCTTAAAAAAAAGAGAACGATCCTAACCATAATAATTCTTACAAAATCAAGGTTGAGTTCAAATAGAATAGACGTTCTAAAGTAGCCAAGTCAATCTGCTGATCTCAATCTGATTAAAAAATTTACTGGGTGAGCTGAAATAAAGAATTTAAAGAAAGAATCTGCAAAACCTGCATGACTTGAAGAATAAAAAACATACTAGCAGAAAAACATGCAAGTAATTCGTAGGGGAGTATTCTAAATGCTTATTTGCTGTAATTAGAAATACCTGTTACGCAAAGATATATTAAGAGAATATTTAACAATGTATTGAAAAGTTTACCTTACTAAATATTTGTTTTTTTCGTGGAATATTTTTATTGACTGCTTTTTTATTCTATTTGATTAAGGCTTAAAAATATGTATTATTAGCAGTAATGATTATCATTAATATAACTGTAAGAGTATGTAAAGAAGCATTTTTGTTATGTGTTGTGAACTTTTGCGTGCCACTGTATATAATAATGCCATTCGTTACTTTTGGTCAATCAGTGTTTGTTTGAACTCAGCTCATTACAAGTAGACTTCATATTTTCTTCGATCTTTTCTAGCAGATTTATTATTCATTTTGTGGTAATCGCTGATATTATTTATGGTCTTAGTCGTATGTTTGTTGTCAAGAACTGTGAGATTGCCGAAATGTAAATGCATATTTTTTCAGTTTTTTTTTCTTTTGATCTAACTTGAATTTAATACATCGAAATTGTGTTTAGAGATTTTATTTATATGATACTATCAATATATTCCGGCGTCGCTAGGGTGTAATGATAGCTTTAAAACTAACCCATGATCCCGGAGCTCAGACTCTTTGGACGTTGGCACGAAAGACTAAAAAGCAATAGTCGTTTCCAGTTAAAGCAAAACCGTGGACTGAAAGAAAAAGAATGGTTGTAAGTCAAATTTTGATTTCCTGCTATCGATATCAAATAAGTTTTTTTCGTCGTAAACTGAATTTTGAAGGCTAAATAAGTCCTCTGAGTAAATGGTATCATGGCTGAGACTAAGAACTACAAGTATACCTAATTAGAGCCAGACCCGAAGCAAAAACTAAAATACAATGGCTGAAAAAATCCAGACATACAGGTAGATAAACAGACACATACACAAAAATCTTGCCTTATATATATATATATATAGATATATATATTATCGATTTTTGGCACTATTGTAAGAACCACAAGATTGAAACTTCTGAATATCGTTTCTTATGTCTTTCTCTATGAGTGTATCAAATTTGATCAAAATCGGACCACTAATTCTATAAACCGACTTTTTCGATTATCGATTTTTGATATTTATCGGGGACACCTCGACACAAAACCTAGCTAAGAACACTCGCAGACGCTTATAGTAAAACTGTGTAAATTTTTCAGCCGTTTTGGAGTCTATAGTTAACGGACACACACACACATACACACACAGAGAGACAAAGTTCCATTTATAGATAAGTTTAGATACCTGAATGTGCATACAGACTTTTCTAAATGTTCAGGAGGAGGAATTTTGAGCTGCTCTATTTAAGGAGTTTGTTATTTATGCTATTTTATATATTTTGTAAAAGAAGGAATGTTTTAGAACGTATTAAAACTCAGAGAATAAATATTAGTGTGTAATAATTTTAGTAACTACATCATTGATAAACAAATAAAATGATTCTTGCACAAAGTACATGACACTAGTATTAAAATAACGCGTAATAAAACATCAACATATTTTACTGAAACCAAATGCACATTAAGTATAAACAGGACGAATTTGCTATACGAAAGATTATTAAATACAGAACTTTTGACGAAATTGCTCAAAAACATGTAAAATTTATATTATAATATAGAAATAGAAGTAAGTAAAAATTGTTGTTTCTAATAACAATAACCCCGTCAAATCTAAACTAGCGATGACTATCGTTTAACTGAATCATTTAACTATATTGGCCCTACTACCACTTTTCTGGGCAGGCGTCTTACATGCCACTTATCTAGTAATAATAGTGCAATAAAAGATATATACTAACCCATAACTTTAAGAATCCTTGCGAAAAATTTAGGTTGAAAATACAAACATACTATTTAAATCAAAATATCAAAGTCACCTCATTATAAGATAAACACTATACATCAAACAATTCCTCCTACCATCAGCCTAACATGATTCAACTG
Organism: Ascarosepion bandense; assembly: GCA_037127315.1. Lineage (NCBI taxonomy): Eukaryota > Metazoa > Mollusca > Cephalopoda > Sepiida > Sepiidae > Ascarosepion > Ascarosepion bandense. Next base: position 2,060,488 of record JBBBDQ010000845.1, read on the forward strand.
TGAAATTGGTGTTTTGAAAGATTTTTTTAAAAGATTGACGTTCACGTGATGCCAACCTTCATGAAAAATGAAAATTCTTACTACAGATATAATAACAACACCTAAAAATAACTAAATCAAAATATTAGAAATATCATCCTTGTCGGTTGATGTGTAACGAAACATGATATATATATATATATATATATATATATATATATATATATATATATTTATCACACCCTGGTTGAGCACTCTGGAAGAATGGTAGACTTTGAAAAACAGTAGCTACTCTGGCATGTACGCATCGCTCATTCAGTAATGGATTAGAGCACTATTGGGCAGGTATAATGATAATATACACGCTAAAAATCTGCCTACTTTTACCGAACGCCCATAGACCAGAGGTAGATTCGCGAACTGACGCCAATTCTGTCGGACTTTAATCCTGGGTTAAAAGAAAACGGAGTCTAACCGTACTGATGAGCTGTGATACAGCGAAACATATTTGTCAGCTGATGACTATATATATATATATATATTTACCGGTTATAATTATTAAGTAACCCTAGTGTTTAAAAAAATGTCATAATATTTGTTCCCTATTTATTGGTATGTGAATAATTGTAAAGGAAATTAGAATGGTTCTTTTGTTAATACTGCACAATAACATGGGCATAACATGAATTTAGAAATGTTTAATAATTACTTATTTTTGCAGTTTCATCAATGAAAGAATGAAAATAATTTAGGGTGTTTTGGACGAGTTCATCTTTGCTTACTTGCCTTTTAAAATTTTGAAAAGTAATAATAACCAAATAAACATTCTATATTCATTTGGCAATAAATACTAAAAGTTATATGAAATACAGCATTTTCTTTAAAATCCTGGGCTGGCGTAATATTTATGGCCGGATATATATATATACATATATATATATATATATATATATATATATATGCTTTCTCTCACATTCAGTAGTTTGGGTTACTTTTTTCTTATTTCTAAATGTAAAATAATCAGTAGTAAGTACATCGATATATATGTTACTGTCATTTTTCACAGCAAATTGATATAATATTTTACGTCTTTAATGACGCCACGGGCCCACTCATATTAAAATTGTTTAGATATACAATATACATATTAATTCATATAAGAAGTGGCTATTTTAATTGCTGACTATTTTATGAAATTAAGTATGATTTTCTTTAAATTCTTATTCTTATTTAAGCTTATTCTTTCACAATTGGTTTAATTTATTTGTCTGAAACTTACAAGATGCCCTGGAAATATTTGTGAAGATATTAGAATAATTCTTAAAATATATTAGTTGAAAGTTTCCCGAATACTGATAGAAGATGAGTTCATGAAATAGACAAAAAAGGGTGAATCGTGCATTCGACGGAATTTATTCACTTTAAACAGTGATGAAATTCTGAAAGAGTTAAGTCACACGAGGTTTCATTATTGTATTTCTAATCTTAAAATAATGTATGCAGTGTTAATAACTCCGACACATCGTAGTAAAAGAATGGAAGGAGAAAAATTAATGAATAAAAGACGGAATGTATGGGTTTTAGGAAATGGAATATCCCAAGATGCAAGTTACAACTAGGTGATGCCAAAATCTGAAAAAGAAAAATATTATTGCGACAATTGCGACAATATAATCCGAAGGCGCATTGGGATAGTGAAAAATCTTCCAAAACTAAACAATATATTAGGAAATCGAAAATTTTCCTAATAAATAAAGACGAGATTATTGAGCTTTTATTTAATATCTTTCTTTCTTTATGGAAGTGAATGCTGGTGAATCTCCTCTCAGACAGAGACTTGAAGTAACAGAAATATGGTTCAGAAGAATGCTGAGAATATCACTGCTCGAACAAGCAATGATGATGTTTTAGAGAAAGTGGAGACATAGGAATTTCTAAAATACATGATGAGGAAAGTGGGATTAGGAAGTTTGATGCACTCAGTGCAGATTTAAGGCCAAATAAAAATCTGAACACAAAGGCTAACATACTAGCCGAGGTTGAGGAAATGGATGGTGGAGAAAATTTTAGGAAAAATTTTTTTTTTCAGAACAAAATAGGACAGGGAAATGTTGAGAGAAAAGACAAGTATTGTCTTAAGATGACACGCCAAATAGAATTAGAAATTCCTCATAAGGACGACCCAGACAACGGACGTCATAATTCTGGTAATACTAAACGATTACATATAAAAATAGACTAATCCTAATATCTCTAACATTATTTATGTGGTGTGTCACTTCAGAAGATGTATATGAAGACTTATCACAATTTGCTGTCCTTGAAAGGATGGAAATATATATATATATATATATATATATATATATATATATATATATATATATATAACCTTAATTATTATAGTAGGGTATATGTTCCCTATAGTAATAAGAATGTTAATCAAAGATGAATGTTTTTTATCTGATACAGTGAAAGCTTTCTAGGTTAACTACAAGTGCTGCCAGGATATATTATCGATGCACATAACTTCGTATCTTCAGATACAGAGATACTATTGTGTTAATTGTAGATTCAGAAGGTAAGCAGATACTACTGTAATTGTAAATTAAAGGAAAACGTTGTTAAATACGATAAGACAACATTAAAAAAACAAATATCTGCAAAAGAAACAACCTAAATATATTCGATGTATTAACCATAACCTCATAAAGAAACAGTTTGCATTAATTGACCGAATTATTAATGCTGTTCTTGGTTGAAATTTATAAAATAGTTCGTTTCTCTCAATTTTGAATGAAGACCAAGTTATCTCAGGTACTGCAGCTACTATAACTCTTTCCAGTATTGATGGGGCTTTTTTCTAAACTTTTATTATAAGAAGTTTAGTCATTCAATATTTTGGTTTTGTCTTCGTCTTCTGTTTGAGGTTTATAATGGTTGGACAAAAAATAGAAACATATGAAATTTCAAGCAAATTTATTTCAATATGTGTTAGGACTGCTCTTGATGGTAAATACAGCTTGAATTCTGCGTGGTATGGACACGTACAAAGTTGAGTTGTTTTCACAGGATTTTTTATCTATCCATCAGCAAAACCAGTCATTGGTTTCTTTAATGATGATGGTTGAGGCTATGATCACCTCACTCGTTTTTTATTTACATTGGACTATAAATTTTCTATGATTTTGAAATCTGCGGAGTATGGTGGACAAACAGGACGTTCTACTTCATTAGAATATTCCTTGTGCCATTCAGCTACAAATTTAGCATTATGAATGGTTCCATTATCCTGACAGATGGCATTTCTCTCCGGAAACACTTCCTTCACCATACAATAAAGATGATCACATAAAATACTCAAATAAACGCATCTGTTGATTTTAATAAATTCATTTAAATTAGGTACCTCCACTGGAGTCCAGTCATTTTTCTAGACCTAAATTTAAATTTAAATTTTAAAATTAAATAAGTTATCTTCAAGCTTTAAAATTAGCTTTAATTGAAAGCCAAGAGATTAAATGTAATAATTCTAGTAAGCAAAACATACTGGTGTATTTTTAACCGAAATTATATTCATTGAAATCTAAAATCTTTTTTTTTTTAAATACCGCCATTGTTGATTGATTGACTCATAACGTATACAGTAGCAAATTTCTGTTTTTAAAAATCTTGAAAAAATATAACATACCGCGCTGTCACGTTATTTAAGTCAAATTGTAATATTAAAACTTACCTTTATCTGTTTTCAATCAATTAATATTTGCTTACTCCCAGAAACATACAATAAAAAAAAATAAAATTAAATACGGTAGCCACATTTTTTGTTATGTAAGTCATAGAGGTGTTAACAGATGACTGCTACCGGATGTTGACAGACACGCAATGTCTGGTGACCGATCGTGATAAAAAGTTTAACTTCTTTTTTGGTGGTGGTGGTGGGGGGTAACTAAATAGTGAAATTAAAAATTTAACATAATAATTTCGGCACTTATATAATATTTTATAGAATTTTAGTTTAGATTTATAGCCAGACATTTGAATATGCTTTCTGAATAAATAAAAATTTTAGAAACGTAGATAATAAAATATCGTAAGATTGAAATTGCGTTCTTCTATGTTTTGCTAACAGGTAAAAACTCAGAACGCTTGTTAACTTATACAATCATTTTGACCCATATGGAACACCGTACTTTATAAATTTGAACATCGTACTTTATAACTTTGACCGTATTTGCACAAATAATTTAATTTATTTTTCTTTTTAAAAATATACGTTATGAAAATTTTTTTTAATTTTTTATAGGCAGTATAATCATCAATTCTTAACTAATGAAAAAAACGATTCCGTTCTTTAAAATATTTTTAAAATATTTAAAGAATTTATGAATTATTTATAATAAAAAATAAAAAATTCTTTTAAAATTTTATTAGTAATCAAAAAACTTCTTTTCTTCAGACTACAATGTCCTTAATTTTTATTATTTATTCCAGCAATTAAAAACTTATCAAATTAAATTATATCAAAGTTTTATTGCATTTTTTATAATTCTCTTCGGAGGAGATTTTCGTTTTGTAAATCATAATTCTAAATAAAAAAATACATGATTTATATTTCCCGATGAGTTCTGCGTTTAACATTTTTTTTTCTATAAAAAAGAAAATACCAGAAAATTAAAACTTATTAAAATTTCATGAATTTACATGAAGGGGGGTAACAGAGTTAAAAAAATTTCATCAATATTTTAAAATATTTGTGAATGAGTACTGAAAGTTTCATTAAAATCCGACAATTATTTGATTTTTGCGAGATTTTCAAAATTAATGTGTTTGTTACCGAAAAAGTGAGTTACGTAAAAAAACGACGTAATTATCTGCGGCCATGCTAACTCCAAATCAAAACAAACTTTCCTGCCAAAATTTCGAACATGTTAAAATGGATTCAAAAATTTTAAAAAATAAACAAAATTTACTTTGACTTTTCCTCTTCATAATATTATAAACATTTTGATAGAAAAAGTTCGTTTTATTAAGTTTTGAACCTTTTTAAATCATACTATGCTGGATATTTGTTATGTAATGGAGGTACCTAATTTAAATAATATTTGTAGAAAAATATGAAAACACATAAGGGTAGACAAACCTTCGACAATTTAATCGAATTTTATAATTTATGCTGTTAGGACAGAAGGCATTTTAATTATTTTGTTCACCTCATATATGTAATAACCATATTAGCTGTTCCTGCGATTGATTCACTTGAGCCAGTATGGTTTCTGTTATCTGGTAAAATTCTTTTTGATTCTCTAGTGATAGTTGATAGCAATGGCGGTTTTGTTTTATTCAAGATCTATTTTAACACTGATTCGAGGAAGCGGTTATGTGCAGTTGATATTTTGGCTATTTCTAAACAGCATAGAAGACATTCAAATATTTTATCTGAATATACTGTTGGGAATATTAAAAAAGCAAGTGTCGAAATTTAAGTATTTGCGATGTATAATAAGAGGCAACAGAATAATAACACAGAAATAAGAAGATATATTAAAATGGCAAAATATATCATGCAGATGATATATAATTTTAATAAAGTGAGTTTTTTATGGATTCCATTTTTGATGCCCTCACAATTCCGTACACCTACTACGAAATAAACATAAAAATGTTATAAATAATCTGTGTGCTATCTATGAAGTTGAAAGTTATATAATATACTGCAATTTACAATTCCTCCCTACAAAGATATAGGCATTATTGTTAAATAATGTGAGGTGTTTAAATAGTACTTATAATAATATGTTGCTATTAGACAGTACGTAATAATTTTGTGTAATACTGAGGGGCATTAAGGAAAATAATATTGTCATTTATTGTTTTACAAACAAAACAGAAGTGTTAGCTTAAATATTTTATCACTTGGTTTATGTTAATAAAATGGTAATGGCTACCAGACAATAACTATATATTTTAAAATAACTTTTAGATTTGAAAATATGCCGTAATATATTTTCAATACGAATAGGTTAAATAAACAAACATAAAGAATGCGTTTTTAACATTTTATTATCAAACTTATCCAGAATGATCACTTAACTGTGTCCGAATTTAACGTTTTCTATGCAGTGACGACAACCTCTTTTGAGACGCAATGCTAAATTCATTAATTTCTAACTATTCTAAGCTTAGGGAGATGTCATCGTTATTCTTCTTATTAAAGATTATTTCTTTCCAAATTACGGAAGTTCATGTGACTCCATACAAGGGGAGATTGTGTTATTTTTTCTTGAATATTATCAACGTGCAAATTTCCGTCGTATGTTTACCTGGTTATGCTTCAATCAATAGTTGCAAGGATTCTTGGTTTTATGCTGTTTTATTGCTAAAGCATCTATGCAACATCATTGTACACATCATCATTTTGTTTTAAGCTGGTTTCTAGTGCATACTATTTATTAACGATAATTAATTCCAAAAAGCCTCTTTTGAAGAGATTATCTAATGTAGAGATATTTGTTTATAACTGTGTCGCCCCAAGCAAGGCATTTTGGTGCCACTGTTGTGCAGGGGGTTACATAGGAGGAATGTTATGATGACTGAGAGGTTGCAGAGGGGGTCAGGAAGAGAGTAGAACAAGGGAGAGAATACTGATGAGAGTGAGGTGGACGAAGAAAAAAGCATGAGAAAAAGGATGTAAGTCAATGAGCCAGAAGATGGCTATTGACTTTAAATTTAAATTCTTGGAGATTGTAACTGTCGGGAAAGCAAGTATGCGGAAGAGATTTCCACAGAGGGGAAGTGCGAGAAAAGAAGCTGATGGAGTAGAATTTACGTTTACAATGTATCGGTTTCACAGTAAATGGGGGGGACCTAGTTGTTAATCTTGAGGCTCGAGTAAATTCATATATACGGGTTACCATTGAGCTAAGTTTATTGGAGCAGAAGCCGTGAAAATATTTGTAGAAGAGACACAGTGAAGCCATACTGCGTCGGTGAGAAAACGACTGTATCCTAGCTGCCAAGTCGAGATCTATCACATTACAGATTCTTCGTTGGATTCGGTCGAGGATGCCTAAGTGGATAGCAGGAGCATCGGACCAGATATGGCAGCAATACTCAATGCACAGGCGGATGATAGACTTGTATATGTGCAGGATTGTTTCGGACGGGAAAAACTTCCTGACCCTACACAGAGAGCTGACTTTCTTAGCAGTGGATTTAGCTATGAATTCTATGAATTCTATATAGTTATTCCATTTGAAGTCTGGTGTGAGAGTTAATCCGAGGAGACGCAGTGTTTTCCTCTCAGGGAGAGAAGTTAATGGGCGGGAGGAACTATTGTCTGTGGTGGATATTACATAGCAGCTTCGTTTTGGAACCATTAAATTTTACGAGTCATTTCTTACCCCAGTCCACCACAGGTTGCATGTCTTTTTTAAACTCGGCAGCGAGGTTTGCTTTTTCAGCCTCGGTAGATTTTTTATCATATTGGAGAAAGATCATATTGGAGAAAGAGGAAATACTCCAGCGATGGGAAGAGTATATAAAGGACCTTTTTTCTGGCAGGAGAGAACAACCGAGAGTACAAAGGTGGGGATAAACCGGAAATATTAAAATCTGAAGTGGAAGATGCAATGGCCAAACTGAACAGAAACAAAGCAGCTGGTCCAGACGGCGTCGTAATAGAGCTGACGATAGCCCTGGAAAAATATGGCATAGAAAATAATTATTTATATAATTATAATTATATACCGACATAATAAACAACATTTATAATAGTGGAATAATAACAGACGACCTATGCAAGTCGATATTTATAGAACTGCCAAAGAAACCAGGTGCACACCAATTCGAACTACACAGAACTATCAGATTAATGAGTCACATTACAAAACTGATTGTCAGAATCCTAATGAATAGAGCGAGAAGCAGAATCAGGCCAGAGATAGAACAGGAACAGTGCGAGTTCTTCAAAGACACTGGAACAAGGAACGCCATATTTAGGATGCTCTCTGAAAGAGCAATACAAATGAAGAAAGACTTGTATCTATGTTTTATTCATTATGCGAAGGCATTCGGCAAGATCCGACACAAAAATTTGATGGAGATGCTCGGCAGCCTCGACATTTTTGGGAAAGACATCAGAGTTATCAAGAATCTCTACTGGCAGCAAACGGCTTGCATACGGACAGGTAACGATTTCAGCAGATTTACAAAGATAGAAAGAGGCGTAAGACAAGGATGTGTCTTTTCAGCGTGTCTGTTCAACTTGTACAGTGAGAATATTTTGAGGACCCTAGATGACACGCCAGGATTTTTTATTGGAGGCCACAACTTGAACAACATAAAGTATGCAGATGATACAGTGCTGATTGCAGACACTGAAAGGCAACTACATGACCTCCTACAGGATGTATAGGTGGAGAGTGACAAAAAAGGACTACAAATAAACTTTAAGAAAATTGAATGCATGGTCATCACAAATTGTGCAAATGCCAAATACAGGTTGGGGAGACCAGAATCAAGCAAGTTCAAAAATTTAAGTACCTAGGAAGTGTTCTAAAAGGAGATGGAAAGTGCGATACAGAGATCCGAAGGTGAATTGGCATAGCAAAGGACGCGTTCCAGAAGCTGCGTAAAGTACTAACACACAGAAAAACTTCACTAGAAAATGTGAGTGCTGGATAATATAATCGAAAATGAGGACAGAACTTGAAGCAGCGGAAATGTGGTTCTGCAGAATGATGCTGTGGATATCGTGAACTGAGCATGCAAGCAACGATGAGGTGTTGGAAAGAATGGTAACAAATGGAAATTAATACTGAGCATCAGCAAGAGACAACTGAAGTTCCTGGGACATGCAATAAGGAAGGAAATCTTGGGGAACCTGATACTGACAGGCCAGATAGAATGAAAAAGAGACAGAGGAAGGCAGCGGATAACATATTTGCAAGTCCTAGTCAAGTAGATGACGGAACGGGGGTTGCAAAATATAACAGGATCAAACATACTAAGAGCCACATTGCATAAGGAGACGTGGAGAACCATGATCACCTACGTCCTGAAGGGACAGGGCACATAGAAGAAGAAGAAGATTTTGATGATATCAAAATTTCCCTGGTTCCTATTTCAAAGGTGTTTCTTCCAATTACCGCATGGCATTTAAGACTTACTCAATAACCTGCTAACATATAAGCTTAGTACTGAATAACTATATAGAAAGAGGACCATTTAATAATACGTAGCAGTTTGATGTCTATTTAACGTGATGATGCTATCCGATAAAAAGTACATTTGAAATCTTTGAGGTTGTTCTGCCAAGATTAAAATAACTGAGAAATGCTATATTCAATATTCTGAATTTAGACATAATTAATTTTGAAAATATGGTGGGAGTTAATCCTGTGAAAACTACCAAACCTTACAGGTGATTTTAATCGACTCCTCGCAAATACTTTTATGGTCTCACAGACTATAATACGAAAATATACCACAATGCCTTATGCTAACGTACAGACATAAATTTGTGACATCTTATAAAATTCAAGGGCACATTAGGACCAACCTAGAAAATTTTATTAAAATAACCTAATTTGTTCTCAGTCATTAAGTGAGAGTAATTATGATTTTTTAGGTGGGGGCTAACATGCCTGAAAAACGCATAGATTTAAAAGCTGATTGTCATAAATAAGAATTATATTTTCAATGTTTTTAATAGTAGCAGCTTCATTATTATGAATTTCTCAAGGATCAATATAAAATCATTCTTGAATTATTCTGAAAATAGAAAAATATCTCGAAGAAGCGTTTGTCTGTAAAATTTGTAGTGGCTGAAAAAATTAACGAACAGTGATAGCTGCTATGAAAATAATCACTTCAATTTTTTAAAAATTTAGACATTAGAAATATTCTTATTTATGAAAGGTGATAAATGTTAGTTCAACTTATTAGAAATCTCTCACAAATAAATTAGCAGCCAAGTTTTGTAAATGTCATATTCATTTTAAAGACCTTTTTTTCAATAATGTTTTTCACTTATTCCTTGTCCGTTCCGTTTCTGGTGTTTATAAATAAAAGCGTGTCTATTGATGGCTTTTATAATTACATTGCTAAGTTAGTCGTTTAATTTATATTCTATATTGGGAGAAAACAGGAGCATTTAAAATATAACGGGAAAATGGTAATGTATATCGACAGTATATTTGAAATTTCAAAAGATGATATAAATCTAACAGTGTAGCATACCGTATATAAAATAAAATAATCTTAAAATAACGAACATATTTTCTTTCATTTCACAACCAAGCAAGGCATGAATTCCGAATAAACAAGGAATTTACAGGAAGAAAAAGTGAAAGTGAAAGAGAAGACAGAGAATAGGGAGTACTGACAAAATATTAAAATATGAACGGGATTCAAGAAAAGAGAAGATTTAAATATTTGAAGATTGTAGTTACTGGAGAAGCAATTAAACGGAAGGGAGTTCTACAAGCCGGAAATGAGAGGAAAGTTGTAACCATACAGAGATGGTTAGTTTTTCTTTGATTCGACCTTGGGTCTTACTTAACCGAACTCCCTACAGCTTATAAGTTTTATGCAGAGTTATAATCATCAGAAGATTTTCATCAGAAGATTGGTTGTCGGCAAGTTGGAATGTGTAGAATTGTGGAATAATAAAATATACATTTTTCATGCTAAATAGAAATTTATTAAAGGAAGAATGACAAGAATTCGTAGAAATTAATGTTCATTGAGATACTTAAGTGAGTCATAAGTTCGTACAAAATGTTCTAGTAGTCATTGTTGAAATAGATAAAGTGAAAGAGGACAATGTCCGAGTCGCTTGAAGATGAAAGCTACATTTTAGTGTTATCTCTTTCGCTGCTTCTATCTGAATGACTGTGACTGGTTAGAGACCATCCTTAAATATTGGATCCAGTCACGTGGAGTGGCTCCCAGAACGATTTTGTTCTTTAGCTGTGGAAAAACTGTTTCTTTTTAACGCATTTTGAACTTTTGCGATTTGATGACCAATCAGTAAAGTAGGTAGAGTAGAATAGGATACTATATTTAGCTCTTTCAACAATATCGGGTCTGGACGTAGATGACAATTAAGTATCACAATTCATGTAGTCCAGTAAAAAAGGAAAAACCTCGCCAGAGCAGATGAGTTGAAAGTATCTGTAAAAAAGACAAAGGGAAACCAGATCAAGACGTTGGAAACGTCACTGCTGTCGGAAAGATTGGTCAGGGTCAGTTACACTAGATAGTGCCAAGAATCTCGTGAGGTACAGCAGGTTAACCAAACAGGATATGGCGACAGTAATCAATTTAAACGAATGGAAGTGCTGTAAATGTGCAAATCTTCTTCTTTTTCTATGTGCCCTATCCCTTCAAGACGTAAGCGATCATGGCTTACCACGTCTCGCTATCCCTGATCGGCTCTTAGCACGCCTTCTCCTGTTACACCACCCAAACCCCTCTCTGCCATCCACTAGTTGACGTCCATATATCTAAAATATAAATGTATAGAAACTAGCATGGCCACAAAATGAGGGATCACTTTTTTATATTGATTGGATTATGAACTTGATCCCCCAATTATATTCCACATTATAGTATATAAACAGTTGGCATATATCTTCTTCATATATCTGTCCTGTCCTTTCAAGAGGATCATAGCTTTCCACGTCTTCCTATCACTGATGGCTCTTTACTCGCCTTTTCCTGTTACACCGTGCAACCCTCGTCCCATCATCCATTGCAATTAAGTGAATTCAACTTGAATTCGAACTCGTTTCTTCGATTTCTCGTTCGTATATCAACTCACCAGAACGCACATCCTACGTTAGAGAGAAGAAATGTGAATCAATTACAATAGTCACTGCATTCATATGCTAAGCTCAGCTTTGCGATCAAAATCATCCAAAAAATTAATGATAATAAACTCTCAAAAAAATCAATTGATATATGGTGATCGTTTACGATGAAGAAACGACGTCTGCCTTTCTTCCCTTTTTCTTATTAAATTCACACTGATAATCATTTTACTTTTTTCTATTTGACTGTCTTTGTGTGTATGTGCACACGCGTCTCTGTGCAGACATTAAATATGTTATATAATAATATCTTCGGAGATTTTGAGTCTTCCGTTGCGTTCTTTGTGATAGAACATATTGTTATTGTCTACTAATGTGTGGGATGTGCGTTGTGGCGCAGTAAATATTGACTCAAAATGACAAATCAGAGTTTGAATTCCAGTTGAATTCATGGCATTCACTGCGTAAAAATAAACTTTGGAAATGTATTAATCTGTCTCTTCCCTCTATTTATGGGTCAAATAATAGGACATATTGGATTCTATAGCATTTGCTGGACACCAAATGACCGCAGAAAGCAATAGAAAATTACTGTAGGATAATCTTTTTCCCAGTCAGTCATGTCTATTTTGCGTGTATCACGTATGGCATTTGTATCTGACTACCGGGCACACCGGGCACACCGGGCACGGGTCCAGGCCGATCCGTGCAATTATAGTGAAAATCCGGGCAAGGTAAAATGTCTTCGTCAGAAATCAAACTAAACAATTCACGAAGAAAGAAAGAAAGAAAGAAAGAAAGAAAGAAAGAAAGAAAAAAGAAAGAAAGAAAGAAAAACGAAGAAAACATCCGAATTAACGCAATAAAAATCTGTTTGTTTATTTATTAATTTTGGGAAAAAAGTCTGGTTATACTCAAAAAGTCCGAACCCAATTTCCTGCTTTCGTTAACATTCTGTGTCTAATTTCCATTGGAATAGCCAAAAAAATCCGCAAAAATCATAGTTTCTGGAAACGGATGGACACTGATGACGTCATCACATTGTCAACTAATAAATCCGGGCAATTTTCTCTGTGGCCCGGGTTTTTTTTTTTTTTTGTTTTTATTTTTTATTTTTTATTTTTTTATTTTTTTTTTGGCATCACCTACGGCCCTGGTACGAATTTCTCTCAGTTTCGATTTTGAAAGTCAGTCTGTGAGAGAAATAAGAATTTCATGCTGTTTATTTTATCCTAAATGTTAGAGAAGTACTAAGTACCACTTAGTTCTTTTTAATGGTAGAATATACAGCTTAGGTCTTTTGTATAATCACAGAATCACGTGTAACGGTGAATTATGTTTTAAATTTATTTTTCATCCTTTTTTATGATTAGGTCTTGCGTTATCTTTTAAATTTCCTTCTGTAATTGTTGAAATATTCAAATTTGTAATTCGATGATTACATGTTTCTGCAAATGTTTACTTTTATATCACGAGATAGTTAATGTTTCGACGTTGATGTCCATTCGTAATTTAATGAAATAAAGCAGGTACACCGATGACACCAAAGTTACTCTCGCCTCGATCAAAAATCTGGTGCCGGCGACAAACCGAACCTCACTGCCGAGCTTGAGAAAGATCCTTCAATCCGTTGTGGACTGGGGTAAGAAACTTTTAATGCTTCCAAAATGAAACTGCTATCAATTAACCACCATAGACAATCGCTCTTACCTCCAATTAGCATGGAACAGGCTTGCCTCCCTGAGAGTAAAACATTACGCCTCCTTCGCCTCACACTCTCAGCGGACCTCAAGTGGATTGACTATATAGAATCCATTGCTAAATCCGCTGCTATGAAAGTCGGTTCTCTGTGAAGAGATTTTTTTCTAGCCTGAATATATCCTGCACATATATAAATATACTATCCGACTGTGTATTGAATACTGCTGCCGCATCTGGTCGGTTGCCGCTGCTATTCATGTCGGGCTTTTTGACAAAATACAACGGAGAATTTGTAATGTGACCGATAAAGACTCTGCAGCGACTGCAGTCACTCTCTCACTGGCGTGATGTAGCCTCCCTGTGCCTCGTCTATAAATACTGTCACGGCTTCTCCTCCAATGAACTTAGATCACTGGTGCCACCTAGGTATGAATTTGCACGAGATACTAGATTAGCAACTATGTCCCAAACTTTTACAGTGAAACAGATAAAATGTAACCGCAATTTCTACTGGAACATCTTTTTTTCTTGCACTTCCGCACTGTGGAACTCCCTTCCATATACTTGCTTCCCCGACAGCTACAATCTCCAGAAATTTAAAATGTAAGGTCAATAGACACCTCTTATCAAACTAACTGGTATTCATTCTCTCAAACAGTATTCTCATCTACCCAACCATCATCCTCGGTAACTCATCCGTCTATCACCCTCCTCCCGACATTTCCTATAACTCTTGCTCATCACTTTCCCCTATGTGACCCCCTGCGCAATAGTGGCAGTGGAATGCCTTGCTTGGGGTGAAATGATTAAAAATATTTTATTATTTGTTTTGAGTTCATACTAATGTGTATGATGATTTACTTTTGTCTCATCTAAGTGGTTTGCTAATCTGAAGATATTGCCGATTTAACGTACGTATATTAGGTTTTGGATGAATTATTGACTACTTTACTTTGTACTAGTGTCATATAGCAATGGTAGAGAGTCGGTCAGTATGCATCTGCTTGTGTATATTATGTACCTCTGCTCATTTCTGATAGCTAACTTTAAATGGAAATTAGAAAAATAAATAAGTTTTCGTTAATCTTTAAAATTAGCTTTAATTAAAGTCAAAGAGATTAAATGTAGTAATTCTAGTAAGCAAAATACACCGGTGTATTTTAAACCGAAATTATACTGATTTGAATCAAAAAATTTAATTTTTTCGCCATTTTTTATTTATCGACACATTTTGTAAACAGTAGAGAAGTTCCGTTTTTAAAAATAGCTAAAAAAACATAACTCGCTCACATGATATCTAAGTAAATTTCTTAAATTGAAGCATACCATAATCTGATTTCAAACAAGTCGTACCAGCTTACTGCATGAAATATACAATAAAAGCTTTTCTTATCTACTGTAGTCTTCCTATATCACTGTTATCAGAAGTGACGAAGGATTTAATGACAGCCATAATCTATTAAAAACGCTAAGTATTGCGGCCAAACACACTTGAATTAGAATAAAAGTGTGGTGTTCTCTAGTTTTCAATGTAAGGGAAATAATCCAAAACATTCCGTAATTTCTAAAATCAATATGAACTCTATGGAAACTTGTTATGACCCCTATAGAACATCGTACTTAATGAAAATGAACATATTTGCACACAATTAATTTTCAATTATTTTATAAATAAGAATGCAGCAAATTAAAATTGGATTAAAACTTCATGAATTTTCATGGTGGTGGAGTAACAAAGGTAAAAAGTATATTTTTTGAAGATTTTGGCAAAATACTAATTTAAAAAAATAATTTTCTTTATTTGTGAATGAGTACTGAACGTTTCATTAAAATGCGATTATTATATAATTTTTGCGAGAATTTTGAAATTAATGTGTTTGTCACCAGAAAAAAGTGAGTGATGTAATCATTACGTTTTCCATTGTAAACAGACGTAACGTTTTGCTTAACCGCTAACTCAAATCAAAACAAAAATTTCTGCCAAAATTTCAAAGAAAGGATTAAAAAGATTTAAAAAAGTAAATAAAAAATATTTTGATTTTTCCTCTTAATAATATTATAAACATTTTGGTGAAAACAGTTCATTTTTATTAAGTTTTAGTCCTTTTTTATTCATATTATGCTGTTTTTTTTTACTATTTAATTGGGGTACCTAGTGTATAGGATGTGCATTGTGGTGCAGTGGATATCGACTCGGAAGGAGAAATCGGGGAGCCGAGTTCGAATTCCAGTCGAATCCATTGCAGTCACAAATACCCTTGGAAAAGGTATTCATCCGTCTCTTTCCTACAGTTATGGGTTAAATAGCAGGACAGATTGGGTTCTATAGCTTTGGCTGGCAACCAATCTACCGTAGAAAGCAATGGTAACCTACTGCGGGATAATCTTTTGCCCAGTCAGTTATGTCTTGAAAGAGACATGATCGCCCTAGCGTGCTTCACGTATGGCATTTGACTGACTGACCTAGTGTATATATTTTGCCAGAGATATCGTAAACATGTCCTTCTGCTGGATATATACTGTCAGAAGTTATTCTCAAGTGGTATGTCCCGAGAAAAATTGCGTTCTTTAAACTATATTTTATTTTCCTGGAATATTAGTGTGAAATTTTGAGTTATTAAAGAGACTAGGATGATGTGATCTGGTTTATTAATCTGTAATCTATCAAGGAATTTGCTAGTGGAGTTTACGCTATGCTGACTAGGTAAGTATTCGTTAGTTTAAATGTATTGCTAAATTGTAATAAGGAAAGCCGGATTTTTTAGATTACGAGAAATAGCGTAGTGAGAATTCTGTGCGTTTTACGTTCCTGTATAAATGGCCAAGATAATACTCACCTACCATTTTGTGAAAATGTAAGGATCTGATTTTATCCTAATAAATTTGGTAAGGTGTATGTTTAGAAGACTGTTGGCATTTTTGTTTATACTTTTAATTAATATAACTTTCCCGTTAAAAATGGAGGCAAGGGATTAAGTTGTTCTTAGGCGAACAAAGCCGTTAGAATCATCACTTTTGTTAATAATGAAGTCTTTTTTGTTTCGCGATGCATTGATGAAGAGCTAGTTTATAATGGATCTGAGTAAAGTTTGTAATCTGGGTAGAGTTTTAATGTTTTTAGTTTTTTTCATCTTGTAGGTTAGTTTTATCATAAAGAATTTATTCTACCTTTTTTTTTTAATAGTGTCGTCGATGATCGAGAGTAGGTGACAGATTGGTCATATGTTGAGGAATTCAGTTTGTCATTGAGTGAATTGGTGGAGAAATCCTAAACATCTAAATCCTAAACACCTCAATATTAACGAATTGAATGAGAAATTAGTAAAATATTATTTCCTTCACATCAATTGTTCAACATTCTCGGAATCATTGCTTTGTGCATGAAAATTTCACTAACTAGGATGGTAAAGATCTAAATTTGGATGATTTGATAGTCGTCGCGAGAAGGGAAGGATTTTAGGGAATGAGCTGTTTAGGATGTTTTGCAGATAAGCCGGATGTTGTCATTTGCTAGGATGATTTATCTATTGGTAAGTGAGCGTATGAAATTCATTGTGTTAGTTTCCTTGTTTATCAAAGTGTTATGTAATATCGTCATATTTATGTAGTAATTATGTTATTGAAATTTTTCCAATAAGATATTGCGCTCCACCGAAGTTAATATTGTTATTGTTTACTTCAAGTACTCTCTAGCCTCTAGGAAATTTTCAAAAACCAATTTGGCGGGTGTGTTCTATTTACAATTCAATTGTTTAGGTACTTGAATCATTGAAAAATATGTCATTTGAAATATTCGACAGTGACTTGGCTTCCAAATGTTGAATGTTGAATGTTGAATGATACCATACATTATATATATATATATATATATATATATATATATATATATATATATATATGTATATAGTATATTTAGGCACTAGATAAATTTCTAGACATATACTGTTAAATATAAGAGGCAATGAATATCTATTATGTTTTTAATTTCAGGTGAAAATAAAAACAAAAATTTTGCAACATTTGAATACTTTTTTAATGAGTTGGTTCTAAGCTTGTAACCTTTCTAAAAATGGCACATGTGAGCCGAAAGCTTAGAACAAACTTAATAAAATTAAAGTCAAAATACGATGTTTAGAACGGCTCATGATTAAACATGATAGACATTCATTGTCTCTTATATTTACCAGTATATGCTTAGAATATATATATATATATATATATATATATATATATATATATACTCTAAGGTAGTGAAAGAGTTGACAGATGAAAACCTACTGTTCATGCATTTATTTTATAAAGTGTGGTCAATAGAAAGTACAACTTATGATTTGACAGTATTATGTAAACAACGCAAACATTTATTTTTAAAATTTAATTAATTATAATGTTCATTTAATGTTATATTCTAATATTACTTAAAAATTATTTTCTTACCATTTTTTTTAATGGTTTCACCCATAGCAAGGCATAAATGCCGCTGATGAGCTGGGGGCTACATAACTGTAAAATATTAATTAGAAAAGAGTGAGGAGTACAAACTAGTTAGAAAAACAGCAATAGAAAGCTGAGAATGCAGGTGCGATGACAGATATATAGATGGAGAGAAAGGGAAGGATATACGGGGGTGAGAGAGCTAGAGTCCAATGGTTAATAGATGAGTATTGACATTGCATTTAAATTTCTGGAGGATGTAGCCGTCAGGAAAGCAAGAATATGGGAGCGAGTTCCACAGGAGGGAAGTGCGAGAGAAGAAGCTGCAGGAGTAGAATTGTCGTCTGCATTTGGCTAACCTAACTGTGAATGGGTGGGACCCAGTTGCCAATCTGGTTACACGAGTAAACACCTGTTGAGGAGGCACCAGTGACTTAAGTTCGTCCGAGCAGAAGCCATGAAAGTATTTATAGAACAGACAAAGGGAGGCCACATTTCGACGGCGGGCAAGTGGCTGCAGTAAAGCGAAGCCATTCCTAACAAGATAGTGGACGTTACTGGGCAGTTGACCTCCCCCTCCCCTATAACCCAACCCTGTAAAATCTCTAAGTTTCGTCGATGGTCTGTTCCTCAAATTCAAATTCGTTCGTTTGCTTTGTACATGAACAGGCAGCTTAGCCAGAATGACACACACAATATTATTTGGTTTTCATGACTCCAATAAACTTAAGTATACAACAATTAATTAATTCTAATTTTAATTTAAACAACCACTTTAATAAATAAGGAAGATGGATCAATGAAAAATGCGCCGAAGTCGAGAGACTGAGCACAACAAATAATGGAGACATGCATAAGAAAACAAAGGAACAGAGCAAAGGACATGTTCAACAAAAGTATGTATAAAAGCAAAGGATGGTACACTAAGATTAGAAAATGAAAAACAACTTCAAAGATTGAGCGAGTATATTGGAGATCTCTTCGACGGCAAGAGATAGCAACCAACAATGCAAATAATTACAGATGGACCAGAAATATTAAAACTGATGTGGAATCTGCAACGCTCAAATTAAAGAGAATCAGATCAGTGGGAACAGATGGGTATGTATAGAGATGTGGGTGCTCCTAGAAGAATTTAGCGTATACAGTCTAACAGAAATAATAAACGAAAAAATATAACAGCGGCCAGATAGCGGATGACTTAAGTAGATCAATCTTCATTACACTAATTAAGAAACCAGGTGGAAAGGTATGTGAGCTACATCAATCAGTTTAATGAGCTACATAACAAAACTTATCATCCGAATTCTGGTAAACAGAGCGCACAGGCAGAATCAGCCCAAAATTAAGACAAGGAAAATTTCTGGTTCTTTAAAGATACCGGACTAGAAATTCGATATTTATACTCAGAATGCTACATTAACGAGCAATAGAAATGATTTGTCTGAGCTTTATAGACTACGCAAAAGCGCTCAACAAAGTACGACACAAACACCTGACATAGAATAAAAAGTGAACTCACCAGGTATGCAAAAATAAAATTGGGCGTAAGACAAAGATGTAATTTCTCACGAGCTTTTTTTTCAACCTGGACAGCGAAGCAGTTATGAGAGACGTAAACATCTTGCCGGGATTCATCATTGGCGACTATAACTTGCGTCAACATCAGATACCCGGATGACACGTTGCTGATAGTAATACACGGCAAGGAAACTGCAGTGCCTTTTACAGAAAGTGGCACAAAAAAAAAGAGGGAAGAAAGCACTGAGCCTAAATTTCTAAAAAACTAAATGTAGCAAAAACAGGAGCCCAATATGCTAACTAAAAAAAACAAGTAAAAAAATTCAAATATATGATAATTGTTTTGTTAGAGTATGGAAAATGCAAAACGGAGATCGAAAGACGTATTGTCATGTATTTCAGTTGACAAGCCACTTCTTGCCCCAGTTCACCACAGAGTGTAGATCCCGCTCAAGGTCAGCAGCGAGATTATGTCTGTCCGCCACGACAGGTTTCTTACTGGAGCGGGTGTATATTGTAGTGTCATCTGCGTCGATGCCTACTTGGGACTTGATCTCATCTGGGAGGTCGTTGATGAAAATAAGGAAGAGCGTCAGGCCCAGGATAGAGCCCTGTGGGACACCAGCATTCGTGCTGTAGGACAAAGAGGCACGCCCATTCAGAACGACCTTCATTTTGCGGTTATTTAAGAAAGATTGGATTATTGAATCCATAGCAAAATCTACTGCTAAGAAGGTTGGGTCACTATGTCGATCCAGGATGTTTTTTCCACCTGAATCCATCCTGCATATATACAAGTCAACCATCCGTCCGTGCATGGAGTACTGCTGTCATTTATGGCCAGGTGCCGCTGCCGTTCTCCTCAGTGTTCTTGACAAGCTCCAAAGGAGAGTCTGTAATGTGATAGGTACTGATCTGGCGACTCGACTGCAGCCACTTTTCCATCGTCGAAATGTGGCCTCCCTCTGTCTCTTCTATAAATATTTTCATGGCTTCTGCTCGGATGAGCTTAAGTCACTGATGCCTCCTCAACCCGTGCAACCAGACTGGCAACTGGGTCCCACCCATTCACAGTCAGGTTAGCTAAATTCAGACGACAATTCTACTCCTGCAGCTTCCTCTCTCGCACTTCCCGCCTGTGGAACTCACTCCCGTATTCTTGCTTTCCTGATGGCTACAACCTCCAGAAATTTAAATGCAAAGTTAATACTCATCTACTAACCACTGGCCTCTAGCTCTCTCCCCTCCCCTGTATAACCTTCCCTTTCTCTCCTCCTATGTATCTGTCATCGCACCTTCTTTTTCAGCTTTCTATTGTTCCTTTCTAACTAGCTTGTACTCCTCACTCTTTTCTAATTAATCTTTTTACATTTATGTAACCCCCTGCACATCAGTGGCGTTTCCGCCTTGCTCGGGGTGAAATGATAAAAAAAAAAGAAGCTAACCAGAGTAGTAAAAGACTTAAAAATCACATTAGAAACAAAAAAAAGATTGCTGGAGTCCTATGTGATATCTGTCTTTCTTTATGGAAGTGAATGTTAGACGATCCCATCGAGGTTTAAGAAAAGTCTTGAGGCATTAGAGATGTGGTTTTACAGAAGGATGCGGAGGATATTATTGACAGAGGATGAGTGCAACGATGAGGTGTTGTAAAGGATGCAAACGAGGAGAAAACTCAGGATTGACATCAGGAAGAACCAAATAAATTTCCTGGGACATGTAATGAGGAAAGGGCCTAGAGAATTTAATACTCACGAGGGAGGGAAGGAAAAACAGAGGAAAGCAGCGCTAGACATACTTGTTAAATCTGAGCAAATTGATGGCGTGGCGGGGATTACATGTGATACCAAGAGAAAAAGAGACAGAGTCAACTAGAAGTCACTGATCACCTACGTTCTAAAAGGTTGCCGCACATGAAGAAGAATATGTTTAGCTTTTAATATTATTCGTTGGCAAGGTAATACAGATTTAGTTATATAGATTTAACTAATTAACCCATGACTGGTGGAAAAGAAATGGATTAATACCTTTACTAAAGGGTATTTGTGTGCAAGAGAATACAACGAAGTAAATTGGAATAGGAATGCTGTTCACCGATTAGCAATTCATTAACATACCACTCCATCCAAATGTATAGCATCTGGTATTCCCAAGCGGTTTCCCATTTAGTTAATCACCAGCCACCACTTTGCTTAACTTCCGTGGTTGTTGATACGATGCTTTTTTACATTATTATAATTTTAAGAATGGATGGTTGTTTTTGTAGAATGTACATAGCTTTTATAATTTTTAATTTTTTTAAAGCAATGGAATTTTTCTTATCATATCACCCCGAGCAAGGCTGTAATGCCACTGATGTACAGGGGGCTACATAAGTGTGAAAAAATTAGTTAAAAGAGAGTGAAGAGGAAGACGAACCAGTTAGAAAGAAGCAAGAGAAGGAGGGAAATACAGGTGTCATGACAGTTGCAAATGTGGAGAGAAATGAAAGGATATACGGGGTGGGGAAAGAACTAAAGTCATGTGGTTAATAGATGAGCATTGACATTGCATTTAAATTCCTGGAGGTTGTAGCCGTCAGGAAAGCAAGAATATGGAAGCGAGTTCCACAGGCGGGAAGTGCGAGAAAAGAAGCTGCAGGAGTAGAATTGTCGTCTTCATTTGGTTATTCTAACTGTGAATGGGTGGAAACCCAGTTGACAATCTATGGAATATTTTAGTTTTACTACATCTGCCACAAATGTTTACGTTTCTTGTGGTGCTTGTTAATGTGCCCGTTTTTCAGTTAAAATGCATGTTAGCCTATATGAAAAAGTGACATATAATTTATTATTTAGTTTTTGGTCATAATTAAATTAACCTGTACGCAGTTATATTACTAGAATACTATTGTGGACTGTGGTTGAGAAATCACAAAAAATTATAAATAACAAAAGCAGATATAGAGATAGAAAATGCAAGTTATATTGAGCAAAAATATACAAACTGGAACACGGGTTAGTCAGTTCAGGAATACTAGGAATACTATAAGTAGAAACAATATATACAGTCTTGTAGTGAAGAAGTAATTCCGGGTAATCAGTCTATATCCGAAACACGCCAACTTAATATGCACCAACCTACTGACCAATTTTTTCTTTACTAACTCTAACAATCACTCAAACCCTGCCGTACTCTGTATAGGCAGGATTATATGTACACATCAAGCGAGTCCATTCTTATGTGCAAAAAGGTGTGATCCCTAACAGATAGAATTATATTGTAGAAATTTGGAATAGTTTTAATTTAGAAATGAGTTATTTCCGCGACCTATGGTTTAAATTTTCCGGTGACTGATTTTACCGTTGTTCATACGCTTGAACAGGTAACTTTTACGAACGCGCGATTGGAATTTCCAATTACTCAACGTCAGCAAAGAAATAAAATAATAATTACTGAAACACAAACACCCTAATAAGGAGATTTGGGAAATAAGTAAAGCGGAAAACAATAAGGTTCATGATATATATAAAAAACTGCAACGAAAGCCTCAATGAGACAATTATAAGTTCTGGGGCGTATGGGGAACGAGAAGTTATTTTAACACATGTATGACTTATGGAGAGAATGTTGTAATTATGTAAACATTGATTAATCAAACTAACGACCTTTTGGTAAGGGGCAACAGCGGTTGACCTCAGAGGTATATTAATATTGCTTCAAAAAGGTTGCTGTAGACCACCATGATAGGCTACAGCATGAAGCGTGATAGGCGACAACATGAAGCGTGATATTTTATAGAAGAAAAATGAAGTGCATATCTTGGCAAATGTATTTCTATATTTAGTTAGATTTACCTTTGTTTTATGAAGTCGACGACCTGGTTCCTTTCTAAGGCAATATTTTTTATGAATCTCTTCAATTGAAATAACTTTCATATTTGCTCCCGTTACTGATTCCGTGAATTATTTATTGCTTTATATTGCTTAATTCAATAATAGGGTCGTTTCAATGCAGTTCATGCATACAATTATTTACTATACTTCTAAAATCATTGTAACAATTTTTGGGAGGAAGTCAGCTTCATGTGACACTAATCAATTCCCTGTAATATAATTTTTCATATTTTGAAATATCTTTTTTATCGTTGCCTGATTTAGGGGCGAATATAATGTTATGTTTTATTGTTTTTTTTTTTTTTGTTTTTTCTATTAATTGGTATGCTGGCCTGGACAGCTTGACTTAATGAAAAATTTTAATTTCAAATTATCCGTTAGTTATTTTTTTTTGTGGCACATTAAAAACAAATTAATAGACAATGAAAAAACAAATATGTA
This sequence comes from Ascarosepion bandense, assembly GCA_037127315.1. Lineage (NCBI taxonomy): Eukaryota > Metazoa > Mollusca > Cephalopoda > Sepiida > Sepiidae > Ascarosepion > Ascarosepion bandense. The sequence goes on from JBBBDQ010000845.1 coordinate 2,084,252, forward strand.
CTTAGAACCAGAAAGATACATGGACCATTTATATGAAAATATTTAGGAATGATTTTCGAAAGAATACATTTAATCTAAAAAGAGATTCCTTACTACATCTAGATGGAAGATGAAGTAGTATATTATTATTATTATAACTATTATTATTATTCACTTTGATTTCCGTTGTATTGCCATGCTCATCCATCTCCTAACAAGACTTGAAATCAACAATTAATTTATTTAATTTTCCTCTGATTTTATTTATACTATACTAAGATGAGGTAGTATTTACATTATTTTCACTGTTCGGGAAGTTGTCATTTTTATTGCTATGTTTACGCATTTTCAGCCGTTTTACTCTCCGGGTTTATTAACATGTGCTTACTTCCTTTATGAATGTGTTTGATTATTTTTATTGGATGGTTTGATCTTGTTCTTACTTACTTTAAAGTTGTGTTTGTTTTCATATATGGAGAGAAACTACCAATATGTAAATTAAATTACACATCTAAATATTGTACACCTTCTTATATGTTTCAAAAACTATCTCAAGATTTAGATCTTTAAATAGATGTAAAGCATTTTTCTTATTCTCTCATTCTCTTTTTTCTTGTCTGGTCCTATCATTAATCAGTCGTCCGTGCAAAATCTGTGGTTGTCTATGTTGATTATCTCATTAATTTTACATCCATAAAAGAAATAGGGCACACACTATCAAATAATTCGTCAAACCTAGCAATCTCTGATGAAAAAAAAAAGATTATGAAAGTGCGTTAATAAATCTCGCCATAAGAACATTTTAGAATACAATCTCCAGCCAGACAAACAAACGGCAAACATTTAAATAAATATAAACATTATTCAGTTCAACCAAACGTTTAATTTAGTAGTTAAAACCAACATATGACAAACATATCTTTCAAATTAATCGATAAACACTGCCCAGATAACTATGAATTAAGAACATTTTTCAATAGAAATTCAATCAAATTAAATTATAGCAGTATTAGTAATTTAGAAAATTACATAAAAATCAACCGCCAGAAAACTAAATAACAAAGTACAAAATGACATGATTACAAAGGAATGTAACTGTAAAGACAAAACAACGGAGTTTGTAATACAGAATTGTTTATTTACCAAGCAGCGGTACATGCCATAAAAGTATAACATCGTAATAAAATTAGATGGAATCCTCACAAATCTAGATTTAACATGGAAATTCTCAAATATGGTACTCATCTGGCTAACTTCGTGGGAAAATTAAAAGTTAAATATGGAAAAGACCCTAATATATCTTGGAGAATAGGGAAAATAGCCAAAGTATACAATAGAGGTAACATATGCAGTTGGTCTCAGTTGGGACACTTATCTATTATGTTGTTCCCAGAATAACAAAAATACGAAATAAAAGACCAGAAATTATGTTTAAATGTAATCATAAACATAAATAATAATAGGATCATACAACCATAAATGAAAATGTTCTAAAATTCCTCAAATAACTCGTGTCTAGTGTTGAAAGCTTTTTGGTTGTTATAATATTTCAGTCGCACGTTCATAAAAAAAATTCCTGTTTATAAAACGGTAAAATGAGTTTTCGTGAATCGCTTGAAGATACCTAAAGGTTTTAAATTCATTTCTAAGTATATATATATATATATATATATATATATATATATATATATATATATATATATATATATATATGTGTGTGTGTGTGTGTGTGTATAAGTCATCTACATAAAATCCTGATTTGCTGTATTACAGCTCATCAGTGTGGCTAGCATCCACTTGTTTCCAGCTGGCATCAAAACTCGACCGATTTGGTGTCAGTCGGAGTCGTTAACCACTAAGCCATTGGCGCATAATCTCATGGTTGCAATTTTTGAAGGCAGGGGTACACTCGTATGAATAATAGTAATATCTCATTCCAGCAATTTAACCAAAAAGTATTTTTAACGATTATAACGCAATACTTAATAAAGACTTTTAATTAAGACATAAAAGAATGAGTGTTCATGCTATTAATAATATTAAATTGGGAGAATTTCAGAACTATATTATGGAATTCATTGTTGCAGCATTTTTTCTTCCGATATTGTGGCTTTTTCAATGCAATTCTTAATATATGCATCAATATTTTTGTATTATTCTAGTTTATTTTTTGAAGGTTATAGTGATTGTACGTAAATAAAATATATTTGCAATATCTTCTAATAATAATAATAATAATAATAATAATAATAATTCGAAAAACTGTCAAAATATAAAGACCTAAAAATTGAAATAAAAAAAATGTGGAAATTGAAAACAAGAATCGTCTCAGTGATAGTAGGTGCACTTGGAATGATAAAAAAATGGAACAAAACAACATATTAAAAGAATCCTTGGAAACCCAAGCTTAAGAGATTTACAAAATTTGTCTTAAGTACAGCTCACACACTACGATGTACTTTGTCTATGTAACGCTAGGGATGATAGGGGAGATATAAAAAACATGAAATGGAGCCATGACAACACACCACGACCTGCCATAGGTCTTCCCGCAGACTTGGATGGTAGTTCGGCCATAGCAGAAATCTAAATATGTTGAGAAATGACAACATAATAATAATAACAATAAGAATATTGTTATTAACCAAAAAAATACCACTGGTAATATTCATCGTTTCATAAAAAGGAAATATTTAACATTAACTTCTTTCGGTTGAAATTTATAAAATCCTTCTAGTGAAATAATATCTCATGGAAATATGTTTCTGAAATGTAGTTGCTGTTGACTTTCTTTCTAGTTGTCATGTTTCCTTCCTAACCTTTTACTTGACGTAGTTTACAATATCAACATCTTGAATAAATTATTATTTTCTATTCGGATGAAATCGCTACAAGGAAGAAATTACTGGAAAATAATTGAGATTCACATGAAGCGTGATGAATGTGTAATGCTCCTCATGCCAATGACATTTCTACCGAGCCTCTCTAGTTTTCATTGAATTTCTTTTATGTGTTCCTCCCAAATTTATATTTAAATTAATTAAATTTGGAGAAAATGTGCACAAATTGTATTTGTTGTTGCAGATGTTGTTTCTCTTATTAAGATCACTTTTTCTTTGTGATTTCTACCGCCTCTCGATAATGTTAGAAGAAAGATGGGTTTTGTCAACAACCACGGACTTCACTTACCGAAAAGATATATGTAATTATTGATCTTATTTGTGTACAGATGGCTGTTTAGGTATTTCTGAATGAGTTCGGTGCCTCAAGACATTCAAATAAACGTCTGGATCTGATGAGAATATTAAAGAACATGACTTTTCAGGTTCTTGCTTTAGTTTTGTAACAATGTGATGTATTGAGCAAAAGTAACTCTTCAAAGCCTATTCAATGTCCACCTTGCTTTCATCTATTTTAAATATGTATTAAAGAACGATTTTTAATTCACGGAGATACAAAATGTATATTGTACACGACCAATAAGTTAATACAGAAACTATGAGAGATATAAATGATGTAGGAAATATTATTATGATTATTGTTATGATCTCAGTGTGTGTGTTATCATCATGCCAGAAATTTTCTTTAAGTAGCGAATTACATTGTCACCTCCAGAGTCTATGAGTAAAAAGGTGCACTCTAGGAGAATTATATATACACAGTTGGGATGTTTCATTTAGAGTGTTTTGGGGATTATATATGTATTTTCGCACACTGACGTAATCTTTTTAGCCCTGACTTACTGATGTCTACACATATGATTTTCTGTACACATCTTTATCATAAACATTGCAATCATTACAATAGGGATGATTTTAGTTTACATTATAGAATTATTGGTAAAACTATTTGGTAATTTCCTTTCTTAAAGTTTTTTATTACTATGGTGCTGTAGATACCGGATGGGTAAGAGAAACCAGAGAGCCAAGTTCGAATTCTAATGGACTTCAATGCATTCACTTACGCGCAAAAACGATTGGGGAAGGCAATAATATGTCTTTTCTTCCTCCAGCTATGGATTAAATTGCAGAAGAGATTGGATAGCCTTGGTTGGTAATAAGTCTACCACACAAAGTAATGACAACCTAGTGTGGAAAACCTTGCTGCCCAAACAGTCATGTATTCTCAAGACATAATCGCCCAAGCTTGTATCACAGATGGCACTTAACTGACGGACTCCTCTATGTGCATCGATTTTTCATCTATGTGCACGTGGAAAATTCCATGGTATAATCACTTCATTACTATTTTTCATATAATCTATAAGGTTTCTCTATCATATATTCAGGACTTCGATAACATTCATTATTATTATTATTATTATTATTATTATTATTATTATTATTACGCAATTTTTCATCATATTTCGATTTCTGCTATGGTCGAACTAACAACCAATTCTGTGGGAAGGCCTAAGGCCGGTCGCGGCGTGTTGTTATGGCTCCATCCCATATTTTTTCTATCTTCCCTATCATCCCTAGCGTTACATAGACAAATTTTTCCTTAGCGTGTGGGCTGTACTTAATAAGACAATTTTGTGTATATCTCTTAAGCTGGGGTTTCCAGGGATTTTTCAATGTGTTGTTTAGTTCCATTTTTTTATCATTCCAAGTGCACCTACTATCACTGGCACAACTCTTGTTTTCAATTTCCACATTTTTTCTATTTCAATTTCCAGGTCTTTATATTTTGACAGTTTTTCAAATTCCTTAGTTGCTATGTTACAATCCGCTGGACAAGCCATATCAATTAATAGTAAAGTTTTCTCTTTCTGGTTTTTAAAAATAAAGTCTGGCCAATTTGCGTCAGTTTTTCTATCTCTGTAGATGGTGTAATCCCATAGAATGGTGACATCTTCTATTTCTGTAACCGGTGCTGGGTGATATTCCTACCAGTGTTTGTTTACTGATTTTTTTAGTGTTTGCACATTGTCCAATGTAAATATTACCCCACTCTATCGTGGTGATTTTTATATTCATTTGGGGCCAAGTACAGAACAGCCTTAGATTAGATGGTCTATTGTTTCTTGGTGTTTATGACAAAACCTGCATTTTGGATGCATATTATTATGTATAATATTTACCTGAAAGTTTCTAATGAAGAGACTTTTGTATTATTATTATTATTTATATTATTGTTATTATTATTATTATTATTATTATTTAACATATTATTATTATTACTTATATTATTTATATTATTATTAATATTATAATTACAGAATCTTTGATATTTTTACTCTTGAAGTAAACTTCCATACGAATGCAATACAAATATTCTATCTATCATGTAGCATCTCGCCTGTCCACAAAAACGTCTTATATATTTTTCTCCTTCGTCCGATTTTTCCCCATTCAGGTCATTTTACAAGGTCACTAAGTTCTTCCCAAGGTTTGTTTTTTATTGTGATTAATTTATTTTTTCTTGTCTGTTGTTGGAAAAAATCAAATTCCGAGAAAAAAGAAATCAATGATGCTTCTTTCTTTTTTCATTTGCTTGATCGTTCAGCGTATAAAATGGGAGAGATTCCAAGAAAGAAAGAAAGAAAATAAAACATATTTGGCACGAATCTCAAGCGGCAAGAACTTGTTTGAAGAAAACCGTTTGGTCGTCAGTCATAAGCTGCCAGTGTAACGATGCTTGCCAAACTGCCCAAGCATTTTATGGCGTTTGTAAACCATTTTAGTGGCTGTCGGTGAGGTTTGTTTTTGTCTCAGATGACGACCCGTTAGATGTAATCTTGCAATCAGACGGGATTATTATGTGATGTTTGTGAAATAATCTTATATATTTGGAATAGTTCAAATTTTCTCCTCGGACCTAATCTTGACAGATAAACACGAATACATTTATATATATATATATATATATATATATATATATATATATATATATATATATATATATACTATAGTCATCCGGAGACAGATCCGCCTCGCTGCACCACAGCTAATCAGTACGATTAGACTCCAATTGTTTTAAACCCAGGATTAAAACCCGAACGAATTGGTGTCAGTCGGCGATTCTACCTCTGGGCTACGAGCGTTCGGTAGAAGAAGCCAGACTTCTTAGCGCGTATATCATTATACACGCCATATATATATATATATATATATATATATATATATATATATATATATATATATATATTATTTTGAACGTTATTTTTACCGATACTCCTATTTAAGTAGATATTCTGTTTTTATAAAATAAAAACAGAATATCTACATAAATACGAGTATCGGTAAAAATAATGTTAAAAAAAAATTCATTACAAATTGTCGGTTGCTTATAACCAAGTTTCGTTAAAATTCGTTAATTTCCGTAACATGTTTATATATATATATATATATATATATATATATATATATATATATATATATATATTGAATCAAATACTACCTACATTCACCACTAAAAAGATAGGGTCACTGTGCACGCCAGAACAGTTTTTTTCCTAGTAAGCATCTGCCTTGAATTTACAAATCTACCCCTCGTCTTTGCACTGAAAATTGTTGCCATATCTGATTAGGCGTTTCTGCTACGTAGCCCAGCGTTCTCGACAAAATTCAAACAATGATCTGCAATGTAATTTCTCCCAAAGTGCAGTTCGCTTTCAGTTACTTTCTTGCATACGGAGTGTAGCTTCTCTCTGTCTTTTTTACAAATATATTCACGATTTCCCCTCTGTGGAGCTTCATTCCATGGTGCACCGCACTCATCAACCTATTCATTCAACAAGAATTGCAAGTTAGTTTGAGATAAATTATTGTAAAATACGGAGATAAATGTTATAGACAGACACACACAGAAACATATAAATACCTACATATGGACAATGGATTTTACGAATAAATTGACACCTCGCAAAAATTTTAGTAAAAAAAATTGTGTATGTATATATATGTTAGTATAAGTGTCTCATTATGAGTATATACTAGATTATGTCTGTGTGTCCATACGTGGGTATCTATATGATTTGTGATGTGTGTGTGTGTATCTATCACATTTCTCATTGATTCATATTTGAATAATTTAACAATAATCTAATACTTTATCAAACTTAGAATTTAAAATTCATAGACTGTAGCATTAATTATATATATATATATATATATATGTGTGTGTGTGTGTGTGTGTGTGTGTGTGTGTGTGTGTGTTTAATGTAAAATGAAACTAATAGTGTATTATCAGTGCTGATGTCTGTTTTAATCAAATAATATCATTGATTGACCAACCAATAAATTGTTTGTCGTATCTCTTATTTTTCTAACATTGGAAATTACTTGTATTTTGATTGGTCATCACAGACAATGTAATAGTTTTTCCCTAATTGAGGCGATTTTGCTACTTTTGAATATTTAAAATTCTTCAACTTGAAGTCGGCACCATCACATGATAAGACAGAAGTAGTTTCGAAACAAAACAGCTACATTTATCGTGATATTATTGCATATTTATGTTATAATTTCTATATAAATATCATTCGCTGCACTTTGTACTGACCACTCTTTTAAAAACAGTGTCTTTTTTGGACACGAAATTTTATTCATTTTATATATTCTATATACTTGCATATATATATATATATATATATATATGTGTGTGTGTGTGTGTGTGTGTGTGTTTGTGTGTGTGTGTGTGTGTGTATGTGTGTGTGTGTGTGTTCTAAACATATGCTGTTAAATATAAGATACAATGAATGTCTATTATGTTTAATTCGGCTTTAATTTCAGGAGAAAATAAAAATTCTCCTATATTTAGGATTTTTTTCTATTAAGTTGGTTTTAAGCTTTCGGCTCACATGAGCCAACTTCAGACAGGTTACAGGGACGTTTATATAAAAACATTCACCATCAAAAGTGATTTTATCTGTATTTACATAAAACGTTGCTGAATAACGAAAACGGTTACCAAATAGCAAACGGATTTCGTAAATTTGTAATGCGGTTCTATGACGTCACACACGGTGAAACCTCGAAATTGTAATAGGACCATGTATTTAAATTCAATGTAATGTGTTATGACAAGATTTAAACGTAATCCAAATGTTGAAGAATTTTTGTCTTTATTTTTACCTGATATTAAAGCCAAAATACCATGCTTAGAACAGCTCCTGATTAAACATAAAAAACATTCATTGTTTCTGATATTTCTGAACAGTATATGTTTAGAAAATTATCTGCTGCCTCCATGCTATATATATATATATATATATATATATATATATATATATATATATAGATACATGAAGAGAGATATCTATTGTCCCTGTAATATTATTAAATTATTTTTTAAGGTAATGGGTTACGTAAGGTTTTTCCGTCCTTATACAAGTGTCCAGTAAAAAAGTCCCTGTATCCTTCTGAGGATATACGTTGGCAGATAATGGAAAATATAAATCTGTACAAGACCTGTTTTTATTATGATGCTTATAAAGAACGGATTACGGTTTGAAACTGTTATTATTATAGTTATTGTGAAAACACTTTTTCAGAAGTTTATTCAAAAAGTTAGCAAAAGAACGTGTCAGATTTTTAATGTCATGGCACAAATGATTTGTTACCAATATTTTAGGATGGCCCGAGGTGAAATGTTGGACGCCTTGAAAGAGCAGAATACAGCAATAACAAATATAGTAATAAAACTACATTAAACCCTCAGAGAGGACTCCCCATACAAGATTTCTCATTTTGATCATCATATGACTGCCAGTATCAACTGCATTTCGACAAAGACGGCATTTACCCTTGTTTTATGTCAGATTTATTCTAACTTTATTATAATAATGACAGCTGTTATAAAGCTAATTTTTTATAACTTTCCCCTAAATGTGTCTGTAGAAAAACGGAAGTCACCGCGTAGATAGTTAAACACAGACATTACATTACACGAGAAGATGATGAAGACGGTTTGCTTTATTTATTTACAACGAAATTTGCAATTTACTCATCCAGATCTACGTTGTGGTGCAATAGCTATAGACTCGAAACAAAAAATCGGGGTGCCGAGTTCGAATTCCAGTTATTTTCCTTGCATTCATTTACGCACAAATAAGCTTTGAAAAGGTATTAATTCGTCTCTTCCCTCTATTTATTGGTTAAATAATAGGACATATTAGGTTGTATAGCTTTGACTAGCAACCAATCTAAGGTAGAAAGCAATGGCAACCTACTGCAGGAAAATCTCCTAACCAGTCAGTCATGTCTCTTTCGCCCAAAGTGTGTCTCTTTCGTATGGCATTTAACTGTCTGACTGGCTTCTACACATGAATAAGAATAGGCATAAAAATACTCTTAGCTAGATATAACAGAATTTGAGCCTATACTTTTTTATTGTTCCACTACTTCAAGGCACAGCAGCCAATTAAGTTTCGAGGCTCAAAATTGATATTATATTGTCGGAAAGAAACCAGGCATTGAATAATCTGAATGTATCGTAGATAGCGATTTACGATCGTCATAAAGATATCGATATTGTAATCTTCGGCGTATCATACTCTCGGAAGACCTTTAAATAATGCAAAATATCTGACGAAGACAATATGGTAATGGAGCTCTCCCTAACAAATAGCGGTCTTGAGTATGACAATAAAATGAATTCGGCAGCAACGCTCCTAATTAAGGCATCGTGAGAATCATGGAACTACCCATATTGCTATTCTTCCCAGGTCCACCTGACCCAGGGTGTTACCAATTGTTAGATTTCCAGCTATAGTCAAATATTTAACCAACAAGCTGGGGCGAAAACGCTATGAAAATATAGAAATAAACTTTTATAATAAAATTTCCACGAATGCATTTTTGAAAGAAAGAAATATTGCCAATAAAACAATTTTGAAAGAAAAGATATTGCCAGCTACACATTTTTGGAGGAATAAAATATTACCAGCAATACAATTTTGCGGAACACTAGGAATACATCTGACTCTTAACGAACATTTGTTTTTGAAAATACGTCAAACAAGAAAGCTAAATTATATACTTAATCTTAAATCTTATAAAGAATATATAATCTATTCATACATATCTGTGGCAAATATCTTGTCGGCATTGAGGTTTATGTAGCGAAAACAAACCAAACCTAACAAATGGAATATAAAAGATACAACGATGATTCAACTCACTGGTTCAGGGCTAATACGTTATAGCTGTAAATATCAGAACTGGTGTCAACAAGGCTTATATTTCACTCGAACATCTGAAAAACAGTAATAAAGCAGACAGTAAAAAAGTGGTTGGAGAGAGAATAAGAATTCATCACCAACAAGGCGGCACAATACCTTTAGTTGGAATGGAAAATAAAGATTGGCTTGCCCCAGAATAGGTATGCCAAGGATTAAGTATGCTCGTTGTAGAGTTTTAGTTTTAAAGAGAAACGACTGAATGCTTCTTCGTGGTGTGATGTCTGGCTGAGAAAAGAATCAAGGACCGGAGTTGTCATGGGGTGACCAGAGAGGGAAACAAAAAAGATCTGCATTTTGACGCTCTTAAGCTTGTTTCAAAGAAGACAAATCTCTCTCTCTCTCTTTTTATCTCACTCTCTCTCTCTATCTCTCTCTCTCTCTTTATCACCATCTTTATCTCTCTCTTTCTCTCTCAATCTTTTTATCTCTCTCTCTTTATCGCGCTCTTTATCACCATCTTTATCTCTCTCTCTTTCTCTCTTTCTCTTTCTCTTTTTATCTCTCTTTCTTTCTCTCTCTCTCTTTTTATCTCTCTCTCTATTTTTATATCTCTCTCTTTATCTCTCTCTCTTTATCTCTCTCATTATCACCCTCTTTATCTCTCTCTTCCTCTCTCTCTCCCCTTTTCTCTTTAACTCTTAACACTGAGGATATATAAATAGAGATTTATTATACCTCAGTACAATAAACCAAATACAAGTACACCAACAAACAGTTAACAAGAATAACAATCAAGAAGGCAATGTCTCTGTATAGGAAGTATGCGTCCGTCTTGAGAAGAAAGCTTCCCTCTAGTGACGTCTAACTATCGACTAAGGCCCATGGATTCGTCAATGACGGCCGATATCTGAACAAGGCAAGCTACGTGGATGATTCATTGCCGGTAACAGATAGAATAAAGAAATTACAAGATTTACAATAATTAGTTAAAGAAAGTAGGAAAAAAATCTACATATAAACGACAGGAAAACTGAATGCACGGTAATCGATAAAAAGAGATACTGAAAATGCAAACTATGAGTTGGTAATATTAAAATCAATGAGATGCAAAAATTAATTTTTTTTTTAATCATGTCACCCCAAGCAAGGCATTCCACTGCCAATATAGCGCAGGGGGTTACATAAGGCGATAGACGAATTAGGATGTACATAGGGGGAGAGTTGGAGAGAATGGGAGGGTTAATTTAGGAGGTGTCTATTGACCTTACATTTAAACTCCTGGAGGTTATAGCCGTCGGGGAAGCAAGCATGCGGAAGGGAATTCCACAGGCGGGAAGTGCGAGAAAAGAAGCTGTTGGAGTAGAAATTGCGGTTACATTTCATCGGTTTCACTGTAAAAGGGTGGGACCTAGTTGCCAATTCTAACAAAGGACGGAAATAGTGAGATACGGAGATCGACGAGTATTGGCAAATTATGCATTCCAGAAACTTATCAGAGACAAGAAAAATTTTATGGAAGCAATGAAGAAAATACTGAATTGTTATTTGAAGTCTGTCTATCGGTATGCCAGTGTGACACAATAACTAGACATATATATAATAGAGCTCAGAGCTAGTTTAACTTCTAATGCGGTAATCTCTGGGTAATTTCAGTATCTCTCGGTAACTTACGTGTCAGTTCCGTTACTCTCCGATAACTCGCACGGATCTCTTGGAATATTCTCAAATCTCAACTGCTGTTCTTTCTATAGAAGGAGTATAAGTGTGACACGATAACTAGACATATATGTATTTTATTATAATAGATTAAAATAGAAAATAGATTAGAATAGAAAATAGTTTAAAAACATATTTAACAAAAGTGAAAAAGAAGAGGAAAAAAATAAATAAATAAACGCTTTTTCTTTCATGAGGAAAATTGTCCTCCGGTAAATAATTGACTCAGTGATAAAGTTCAGCGAGTACGTTTTCGATGACCCGGTCAAAGGCTGTCCTTTACTGTACCTTGACCACACATTAAGCCTTTTCCGGCGGAAGCCTTATTAAGATAAACAAAAAAGATAACTGAAATTTCAGACTTACAGTCGCCGGTGTTTGTCACCGGTGGTCTAAAGCATTTCCGGATTTCCGGTCAATTTTGGATAAATTCAGGTATTTTTTCCGAGTCAGACAGAAGTTAAGACGAGTTAAGTGAAAGGGAGTCAGCCGGGTGCGAGCTTGAAGTAAGGATCTCCGTTCGTCTTGTTTCGTTCAGTTCGGGTTTGTTGATCTCCATTAATTAGAGTTAGAGCTGTGTGTCACATTCGCCTGCCCCAACAGACAAGGCTAACTCTAAACGAATAAAGCATTTTTTTCCACTCATCCAAATTGTGGAAGTTCGTTCCTTATAGTCAATCTTGTACCCCCAGCTGTTCGTCCGACGGTTTCTACAAAAAATCCGGCAACATCACAGCGTGGAGAACGGCCGCCGGAGGAAATTGTTAGGACGGACCGTTGGGGTGGTACACAGTGAATACTGGACAATCTCATCAAAGTGGAAGGAAAGATTGAAGCAACCAAAATGTGGTTATGCAGAATGGTGCTGAAGATACCATGGAGGGAACATGTGAGCAACGACGAAGTTTCGTAGAGGATAGACAAAAGAAAGGAATTTATACATAGCATCAAGAAAAGGAAAATGAAATTTATACAATTATTAAAAAGAGATTGAAGAACCTGATGTTCACGGGAGGGATAGAGGGGAAGAAAGACAAGAGAACGCAAAGCATGACATACTTGATGGACTTAAACAGATGGATATTGGTGCCAGGATTGAGTGGAATAAAAAGAGAAAGGGTATTAAGCGTGACAATGGATACGAAGATGTGGAAGGTCATGATCGCCTACGTCCTGAAAAGACACGGCACATAGAATTAGAAGGCGTTTTCCTCCAATCTTTTCTGCACTCTATTTAAACCAACTCTTTAGTTAGATTACTCTGTTTTTCCCCTTGCCTTCTTTTGTTTGTTTGTTTCTTCAATGTTTAACGACATATCAATCTTTATGTGATAATTTAAGGTCAAACAATTTTTTTTGGGGGGGAATAAAGTTGAATTGCTTTCAAATTTTTTTTTCTTGCACTGCAAGATTCATTGGGATTTGCTTTTTAAGGGCAGGGTCCCCAAGTCCTACCCCTGTTATTTAACCAATAACTGGAGGGAAAGGACGGATTAATACATTTCCCAATGGTACCAGTACTTAAGTGAATACAGCGAACACCTCCCCATAACTAGGGTGACTTAACTCGAATATACTGACCACCAATACATATGTCTCCGCCTGTCTCTCCTCAGTTCGGTTAGCTACCTATTCTTCCTTTACCGTACTCCCTCTTCTCCTGACTGCTCCCTACTAGATAGCATTGCCGACGACATAGATAAGGCTATTTCCTATCACCCATTTGCCCACATATTTGTATTTGGAGACCTCAATGCCCTCACCACTCTGAGTGGCTTGAAAACGCCGTTACTGATCCGGCGGGTACTCACGCCATGAACTTTGCTATTTCCCAGTCCCTTACGCAAGTGGTGGACTTCCCCACTCGCTTCCCAAGCACTCCCTCAGGTCATTCCTCACGGCTAGATATGTTTCACCTCTGCGCCTGACGCCTGTCGAGTCTCGCAGCTTTGCCCTCTCGGTAACTCCTACCACGCTGTAGTCTCCCTCAGTATTTCTTTCCAATCTCACTCGCCCCCAGGAGCCCCCTACTTATAGAACCTGCTACCTCTACCAAAAAGCTGACTGGGATGCCTTTCGCGATTTCCTCTGCGACGTCCCTTGGGGAAAAGTGTTTGACCTATCAGTTGATGACTGTGCCTCTGAGGTCTCGTCATGGGTGAAAGCTGGCATTGATGCCTTCATACCCACCAGGAAGTATAGCTTAAAACCTCATTCCTATCCGTGGTTCACTCCGGCCTGCTCAGCCGCCATTGCTCACAGGAACCATTACTTCCGTCTATTCCCGGAGACAGCCAACTGATCACAATAGGCGCCTGTTCACATCTGCTCGCAATGAGTGCAAGAGAACTCTAAATGACGCCAAACAGTTGTTTGCTGAGAGAATACGACAGCACATAGCTGTCCTCAAGGTCGGCTCCAAGGACTATTGGAAGATTTGTAAACGAGTGCTCAACAATCGGAAATCCTCAATACCTCCTTTAATCCATGGATTTGAGGTTCTCACGTCATCTGCGGACAAAGCTGAGTGCTTTGCCCGCAGATTCTCATCCAACTCCACATTCGACTCGTCCGGAGTGCACCCACCCGACTTCCCTATTAGAACTGAGGCCAAACTGCACGAAGTATATATTACCCCGATAGTAGTATTCAGAGTAATTTCAAAACTCGACCCCCATAAGGCGTGTGGAGACGATGGAATCCCGGTGATAGTCCTTAAGAAGTGTGCCCCTGAACTTTCCCCCGTCCTCTCTAAACTGTTTAACTACTGTCTTTCTGCTTCCTGCTTTCCTGCATGCTGGAAATTCTCCTCAGTCGTTCCTGTCTTTAAGAATTGTGGTGAACCCTCGGACCCATCCAACTATCGCCCTATCAGTCTTCTACCGATATTCGGGAAAGTATTCGAGGCTATAATCAATGCTGAAATAGTTCATCATCTCACCGCCCACAAACTGTTCTCCGACAGGCAATATGGATTCCGCTTTGACAGGTCCACGGCTGATCTGCTAACAACTGTAACGGAGTACATGCTACAGGCCCTTGATGAGTCTGACGAGGCTCGCGCGGTTGCTCTGGACATCTCCAAGGCTTTCGACAGGGTTTGGCACCCTGGACTCCTATGCAAACTACGCGGTTATGGTATGACCGGTCGCCTGCTTAACCTAAAAAAATATTTCTTAAATAACCGCAATATGAAGGTCGTTCTGAATGGGCGTGCCTCTTCGTCCTACAGCACGAATGCTGGTGTCCCACAGGGCTCTATCCTGGGCCCGACGCTCTTCCTTATTTTCATCAACGACCTCCCTGATGAGATCAAGTCCCAAGTAGGCATCTACGCAGATGACACTACAATATACTCCTGCTCCAGTAAGAAACCTATCGTGGCGGACAGACACAAACTCGCTGCTGATCTTGAGCGGGATCTACACTCTGTGGTGAACTGGGGCAAGAAGTGGCTTGTCAACTTCAATTCATCTAAGACCAAGCTCTTGTCTGTCAACCATTACAGCCAACCTCTTCTGCCTCCCATCAGCATGGACCAGGTGATTCTCCCGGAGAGTAATACACTACTCCTCCTCGGACTTACCCTGTCCTCAGACCTCAAATGGAACCACTATATTGAATCCATAGAAAATCTACTGCTAAGAAGATTGGGTCACTATGTCGATCCATGATGTTTTTTCCTCCTGAATCCATCCTGCATATATACAAGTCAACCATCCGTCCGTGCATGGAGTACTGCTGCCATTTATGGTCAGGTGTCCCTTGCCGTTCTCCTCAGTGTTCTTGACAAGCTCCAAAGGAGAGTCTGTAATGTGATAGGTACTGATCTGGCGACTCGACTGCAGCCACTTTCCCATCGTCGAAATGTGGCCTCCCTCTGTCTCTTCTATAAATATTTTCACGGCTTCTGCTCGGATTAGCTTAAGTCACTGATGCCTCCTCAACAGGTGTTTACCCGTGCAACCAGACTGGCAACTGGGTCCCACCCATTCACAGTCAGGTTAGCCAAATGCAGACGACAATTCTACTCCTGCAGCTTCCTCTCTCGCACTTCCCGCCTGTGGAACTCACTCCCGTATTCTTGCTTTCCTGACGGCTACAACCTCCAGAATTTTAAATGCAAAGTTAATAGTCATCTACTAACCTCTGGCCTCTAGCTCTCTCCCCTCCCCTGTATAACCTTCCCTTTCTCTCCACCTATGTATCTGTCATCGCACCTTCTTTCTCAGCTTTCTATTGTTCCTTTCTAACTAGCTTGTACTCCTCACTCTTTTCTAATTAATCTTTTTACATCGAAAGAGACATGATCGCCCAAAGCGTGTATCACGTATGCCACTTAACTGACTGAAATCCATAGTGATCGGAAAACCATCCTCGTAGGAGTCGGTTCAACCGAGCAGGGAATCGCAAGAGGAATCTGATTGAGTAGAGTTTATTTTCTAAGCGGTGAAATACGGAAGTAATACGGGTGATTTGTTACAAATTTATTGACATGACAAGTTAGGACCCACGGGACCAAGGACTGTAGTTCGTCCGACCACGTTTTTTAGAAGTAGCGATAGTGAAAAATGGACTTGGCTCATTCCGTCTGTTAGACAGAGGTCGGGGGCTAGAAAATTCTAAAATTAATAAATTTTTAGTAAAATAAAAACAACAAAGAACACTTATGCTTAGAATGAGAAGAAATTTTAACCAAAAGAGATTACTAGATTGCTATGTGATGCTAGTTATTCAATATGGCAGTGAATGTTTGACAATATCAACAAAGATGAAAACCTGAAGCAGCTGAAATATGGTTCTACAGAAGGATGCTGCGATATCATGAACCGAGCATGTGAACAATGAAAAAATTTTGGAAAGATTGGAAACGAAAAGGAAATTAATAGTCAGCAAGAGACAACTAACGTTCCACGGACACGCAATGAGGAATTGGAGCTTGAAGAACCAGACACTAACAGGCCTGATAAAAGGTAAAATAGACAGGGGAAAGCAGGCTGTTAACATATATGAAGGGCCTGATCAGAAAGATGACGAAATGAGGGTTGCATGGGGCAACAAGATAAAGCGTTCTAAAAGACACCAGGGGTCGGGAGATGTGGAAAGCCATGATTTCCTACGACCTGGAAGGACAGAGCACATAGAAGAAGAATATATATGCCAACTGTTTATAAGAAATTATAATGTGGATATAAAGTGGGAGATCAAATCTATATAATAATCATATAAACCGATCCCCCATTTTGTGGCCTTGTTAGTTTCTATACATTTATATTCTAGATTTAGGAGCTTCAGCTAGTGGATGGCAGTGCGGTGTTTGGCTGGTTTAACAGGAGAAAGCGTGCTAAGAGCCACCAGCGATAGGGAGACGTGGAAAGCCATTATCGCCTACGTCCTGAAAGGACATAGCAAATAGAAGAAGAAAGAAGAAACTAGAAACTTTACCTGTCATCCTCTAGTTTTCTCCAAATGTTTTGATATTCAAAAATACTGAACTTTTTTTAAGGGTTCAGTAATCAGCTGGGATATCGATACCCATGCTCCGATACAATTTTTGTCTATATGATTATTAAAGATGTTCCTCTGCGTTGATTGTTCCTAGTGAATTTCAAATCCAAAAATGGTTTGCTTTTGGTTTTTGATTTTCATAGAACGTTTTCAATTTGCTTTATTCAAATGTATTTTTGCAATTTTCTTCCCCTAAGTGATTTCTTTTTTATGGAGCAATTTTTTTTTTGTTTTTTTCATTCGTATCTTTTTTTATTTTTGCATTTCTTTTTGTCTATAATGATCATCCCTTCATTCTTCTGACGCATGGAAAGCACTCATCCGTTGCTGATCGAATCGTCAACACATTTTTCTCTACGAATAAAGCTTTTTATTTATCTCTTTTTATTTTCACATAAAATCTATCGATTTCACCCCTGGATTGCAAGGCGTTATGCCTGGTCATTAATTTTCTGCTCTTGTATTCCCTAGATATCAGTTTTCATATATTTTTTCCTGAGGGTAAGAAATGTCTTATTATTGATATTGCCTAAACGTTTATGAGTTTCTTAAAATTTCTGCTGAAGAGTTTCGTCACTTGAACACTTGTTTTCCTGATACTGTTCATACTTTTTTTTCATATTGCTTCTAAATTAGCTATTTCCATGTATATGTTCTTGTATTTTTTCATTCATTGCTTCAATATTCAGTAATTGAATTCTGTTTGCTGATTCCCATTTTTCGCTGGAAATCACTAACAACTTCTATTTGCAGATTACACAGTCGATTCTAATGTCTGTCTAAAATGTATTTCCAATGTTTCTGGTATATTTGTTAACAAATAACTTCGAATGAAATCTGCTGATATAATGTTTGAATAAATTCTCTGAAGAACTAGGAAAATTATTTCGTTTGATGTAAAATCCTTGCAGAAGTTATTGGGACCCGTCTTGCTTGACCATAACTCCGCATTTGGAGTTTATATGAGGCTGGCACAGCGTAGATTGCCCCTGGGGAGATTCAAAGGGGAGTGACGGTCCTGACTGCAGAGATTTGACATTAAGAAGATAAATGAAACTGTAAATATATATAAATTATTTTATACAATCATGGTGAAACTCATACAACTCATTGTGAAATTAAACTAAAGATCATAAAATAAAAGGCTCGAGACCAACACAAGCTAGTTTATTAGTGAATAACATGCGCTAGATGAAAGTAAGAAGAGGTTTAAGAAAGTGGGGATATATAAAATGGTTACCTGCTTGCCCTGAACATAAATAAATTAAGATGGTTGCATATAAATATTCTCGAAGGTGATTTCTCTTTAAATTTGTCGTTCTTGAAAAACATCTTGCTGAAAAGAATACTAAAGAAATGAATGTGATTCGAATCTGTAAATTTAGCGTGGTGTGTAAAAATCTGGATTTGTGAAAGTAAAGAATAAAGATCACCTGAAACTTTGGCAATGAAATAGTGACTTTTAATTATATGCTTTCCATTTTAGGTTTTTGAAAAAAGATGGCTAAGGAATCAATAAATATTCTTTTACCGCAGCGCATAAGCAGTTTTAAATACTATAAAAGTTAGTTTGCTTACGATACTCTAAATCTTTGCTTTATCCAATTCATGTGAATTTAAATAATGACAGAAAATGTTATGTCTTTCCCAGAACAATAGATTTAGTCTACTGTTTTTCAAGTATCGTTTCCAATGTAACGTATAGAGTTCAAATAGGGTTCAATTCGATGTCTAGAATAAAACAAAACCAAATAGACATTCACAAAGTGTATATTTAAACTCAGTGTGAAGGTAAAAACTTTCTGGTTAGTGATGATTAATCAGCACAAGCTGGCGTTTTCTTCTTTAGTTTACATTGAACTTTTAGTGAGTTAAGTGCTATGTTTGATACACGATTAGGCGATCATGTCTCGAAAGAGATATGACTGACTGGGCAGGTTTTCTCGCAGTAAGTTACCATTACTTTCTGCAGTAGACTGGTTACAAAGAAAGTCTAAAGAACCCAGTCTGTTCTATTATTTAATCCATAGCTGGTAGGAAGAGACGGAACAATTTCTTTCCCAATGGTATTTGCGCTTAGATGAATGCAACAAATTCAACTGGAATTCGAGCTCGGCTCTCTTATTTCTCTTTTTAAAATGATATCCTTTGCACCACAAGGCAAAACCTAAATAGATCTTGCTAGATTAATTTAAATTCTTTGACCCAGTCGAGAAAAAAATTCTTGATAGATGTATATACTCTGCCGGAAATATGTTGAAAAATCCAAAGCTATGGAAATTCATAGCGATTTAACAGTAAGTGTTTCGCTGATACTGTGGGCATTGACAGCCAAATTATGAAATGGAATTAACACAGAGAAACTAAGTACCCTGCCCAACTCAGCCATTGAGAATGGTACGCACGGAGTTTTTCATTGCTTACACGACTGAATTCTAAGCTTAATTTCAAATTTGTTGTCTAATGGATCCATTCTAATGGATCCATTCATTTCAAATTTGTTGTTTAATGGATCCATGCCTATTGTAAATCGAAAATATAAAACTACGGTCACAGTAGACAAAATCATGCTCCGTGTATTTCTTTATTAGATTTTGTTTTTTATAAAGTAAAATATCTATTTTCATTAATTTCTGGTTTTGGATTTAGTGATGTCTCGCTGTTAGCTTGGTGACCAAACAAACTGAACATCCTTGTCTACTCAGGTAGGAATGCACAGGTGGGGAAGGATATATGCAACGGATTCGGTTGAATTTTAAATTCAACACTTCAATCTCATGTCACACGCAGATAACCATTGCATTATACGCAAATAAAATATACATAAAACGCATAACATCAAACTGAACATTAAGGCAAATATTAATTAATTTAGCGTATTATATTACAAAGATATATATATATATATATATATATATATATATATATATATATCTTTGTAATATAATACGCTAAAATATATATATATATAAAATATATATGTGTGTGTGTGTGCGTGTGTGTGTGGATGTAAATAATTATATATATATATATATATATATATAGATATATATATATATATATAATTATGTATTCGCGCACATACGCTATTTTAAAGAAGCAATAATAAAAAAGAATTATTAATTCCTTGCGCTTTGACACTGGAAAAGATTTAATGACATTGTGTATTGAAACATTAATGTGTTATGATTACAGTCACTAACTCGAAAATTTGACGCTTTCGTGTAATTAATCTTTTAACCAGGTGAATTTTCTTACAGTGAGATTAACTGAATAATTTTAGGGTGAGATACATGAAAAATTAGAAGTAAACTTATATTACGCAATAGCTTGAAAGCATCAATGCTATGACACCCTGTAAGTTTAATACATGATGTCGCAAAGCTCAAGACGCGCAAAAATATCTGAATATTTTTACTATGATTCCTATAAGATTATATATATATATATATGTGTGTGTGTGTGTGTGTATTTATATATATGTATGTACATATATATATGTATATGTATATATATAAATATATGTGCGTGTATCTATATCTATATATATATATATATATATATCTGTATATATAAACATATATATATGTATGCATGTATATATATATATATATAAGAAGAATTAAGGCTAACATGTTATTTAATGGTAAATCGGAAGTATAGGCTTATTTCAGGTGAACCAGCATCAGCTTCCGTCTTTATTGTACAAAAGATTTTATTCGTGTAAAGACGGAGGTTGATGATGATTCGCCAGATATAGGCCCATACTTCCGATTTCCTATTAAATAACGTGTCTACCTTATTCTGTATTTTATTTCCTATTTATGTATTTATTTACATATATATTTAGAGCACTCTTAGAGAGTTATTCTACAACACTATGTACAGGATACATTTTGGGATACTTCTATATCTACACCGCATACTGATATATATATATATATATATATATATATATATCTGTGTGTGTATTTTTGTGCGTGTTTGTATCATTTCGATCCATGGTATTTGCAGCACCCTTCTGTAGAACATACAAATCCAGTACTTTCTTCTTTGTTTCTAGCTAAATTGTCCTGTTTCTTAATACTTTACTCAACATTTAATGCTTCCTTTGTCATGCCAATTCACCTTCGGATCTCTGTGTCGCATTTCCCGGCTTCTAACACTTCCCAGGTGTTTACATTTTAGTATATCCGACATATATTTAGCATATTGGGCTGCCCTTTTTTTCTGATGACTATGTCTTTTGTTTATCTTGCAGTTCATTGGAGCACTTTCTTGTCACTCTCTTCAGCTACCTTCTGTAGGGGGTTTTGTAGTTTTATTTCAGTGTCTGCTATCAGCACTGTATTATCTGCATACCTTATGTTGATTAGATTGTGGCCTCCAATGACGAATCCAGGCATAACTTCTAGGACACTCAAAATATTCTCGCTGTACATGCTGAACAGATCCGTTAAAAAAACACATCCTTATTTTTCAGGAGCCTACTTGTTATTAATCTGGCTGACAACCTGGCCAGTCCAACAATATTGATAGCACACTCAGAAATATGACTGAATAAACTCTGGGACCATACAGGAAGCAATATTAAATTAATAACTATTATAAGAAGAGAAACTCCATGTTTGTAAGCAAAAAAGACAATCCAGTGAGAGATAGGGTTAGCTGCTGTCAATATCAAGCTGTTACAAGAAATGATTTTGATAGACGTCAAACAATGTCGTACACAATTACGAATATGCAAAAGATTTGCAAACAATTGCTTCCAGAAATTAAGTAACATGTTTAGAATGTACAAAAATTTAGTTACTAACCAATGAACCAATATAAAAAGTTAATTAAAAATATAAGGAATTTTTTTATTTAATCTGTAATATTCATATGTGTATGTATATGTCTGTACGTGTATGTATGTGTGTGTGATTTTAACCAAAAGCAATGTGATTCTGCACATGAATGGCGAGAATACAATGGAACAATAAGGAATTAAAAAAAGAACTACGCTAAAGAAGCTTAGATACAAACAGGAATAGACAAAATGAGTGTTTCCTGTATTTATCAGCCACATTGGTTAATTAATGAAAGGTGAAAACAAGGTCTATCTGCTTAATTTTCTCATTATAATTTTCAGATAAGTGGCAGCGTTTTAGAATTAAAGGTGTGGATAAATTTTTCCAAGTTCTTATTTTGCTATGTTTGCTAGAACATATTCAGAAATAACATAAAATTCGCACAGATTATCAAATACTAAAAACATGTCTCAACATAATTATCAAACTTAATTTGAATATTGGATGTTATAAAATAGCAATATGTGTGTCTCTCAACGACAAAATTGAGACCAGTATTGTTTTCATTCACCCACACATGTTCGCAATATATATGATTTGTGTTTAGTAGATACGTTTCTTAGGGTATACCAACACTTTCCATGTTACTCAAATTCAGACAATGTGTTAGATTGTGAGAATTGATTTGTGTGGCTTAAAATGGTTCAGTGATGCAAGCCTTAGAAGTAGATTCAAACTGTTTCATAAATGTATTTCGTATCAGTGAATATGAAGGGACTAACTAAAATCTGAACCCGGCTCTTTGATTAACAGTCCCGAGCAATTTTTCATTGCAACGCAAACACAACCAAGCTTACAGAACCTGTTATTTTTCAGCAATCACCCGTTTAGCTACTTACCACGCTCGTTTAGCATAATTTTGTTAGCCTTACGCTCATTCCACATAATGTGGCAGTAAATCCCACAATATCGAAAACTACAACAGTGGCCTGCGTTTGATTTTAGTATTCTACCGGATGTACGAACTCTATTGTAATTTACTACAAACGAAAAGCTGATCGTCTACGAACACAGCTTGTAAATATAAAAGCTGCCTTGTGAGCGATTGTACAGTGACCTGGATAACTACGCATGGTGTCGTCTTTCGCATGTTTTTCTTTCATAATCATTTCATCCCAAGCAAGGCAGGACCGACACTAGTGGGCAGAGGGTTTCAGCGAGAGAAAAATTACAG
The DNA here is from genome assembly GCA_037127315.1 of Ascarosepion bandense. NCBI lineage: Eukaryota > Metazoa > Mollusca > Cephalopoda > Sepiida > Sepiidae > Ascarosepion > Ascarosepion bandense. The sequence goes on from JBBBDQ010000845.1 coordinate 2,107,608, forward strand.
GAGATGTAAAAAAAAAAGATAAGTACTTGATGGAAATAAATTAAATAGAAGCAAGCGGAATGAACTTCCGCGAACGGGATGTGCGAGAAAAAAGATTTTGGGAAAGGTTTAACTATTTTGGCGGTAAAAGGGTGGGACCTAGATATCAATCTAGTCAGTCATCTAAGTGTCGTATGTAATACACACTTCTGGCGATCATGTCTCGGAAGACACATCACTGACTGGAGAGAAGTTTATCCTGCACTAGTGTGCCATTGCTTTCTGCAGTAGACTGGCTACCAGCCAATGCTATAGAACCCAATATTTCCTATTATTTAACCCATAATGGGAGGGAAAAGACGGATTAATACCTTTCCCAAGGGTATTTGCGCGTAAATGAATGCAATGAATTCAACCGGAATTCGAACTCGGCTTTCCGATTTATCGTTCCGAGCCGATATCTACGGCACCACAACGCATATCTTGACTAAGTATTGTATTTTACACTCCACCCACATCTATTGAACAGGTGAAGAGGCTCATCCCTTGTTTCCTGTTTAGGTTGCGGTTTCCGGTTTTCTCTTTTCCATTCTTTTTACCCTTACGTAGCCCCCTGCGCATCAGTGGCGTTATCGCCTTGCTTGGGGTGATATGATTAAAAAAAAAAATTATAATATGTTTTTAAAATCAGCTCTTCTGAAGATTGGATGTAATTCTGGGAATACATATGAGAGGCAATATAATTAAATATTAGTTGTCTTACAAAATTTACTGTAAATGTATATTTTATAGTTATTATTATATAACTGGCATTGGAACTCGGCACCTCGACTTGTCGTTTCAAGTCACTATCCACTGCACCACAACCGACATCCTTATCAATCTAGTGCCACGATTAATTTCATGTGGTCGGGGGACAATTGAAAAAATTGAAGTTATAATGAAAACACTTGGGCAACGTTTTGTGACGAATTTTAAATGAAGATCCATGAATATTTTGCAGATGTTAACTTGAGTTGATAAGGTCAAGTTGTTACTGGCAAAGTTTTCCTTTTAAAGAAAAATCTATGGACCAACATTTTGGTGACATTTAACGACGAGGAAACTTTCCACATAAGGAGAAGCTTAAATAGCCATAATTTTTTATCGGTTGGAATAATGTCAATCCGCTCAGTGTTCATTGCGCGCAGACAACTCAACGTGCGTAATAAGATCGTACACTTATCAAATGTATACCTCCAATGGTTTCGCGAAGTAATAGACGTAAAGCAGAATCTGTCATTTATTGCAAGAAATGTAGTATGAAGTCGGTTGGAAGAGAAAGGACGGAACGCGACATTGATATAGACATTAAGTTACCCTGTCATCAAAAACTGTGTTTTCTAGCTGTGTACATTTATGTGAGAATGTCTCTACTATGTAACTAAATAATGTGCAAGAACTCATTGGACACACATTGAAGAAAAACAACCTAGAAAATGTATTAGTGCCGTACGTGATACACGTAGCGCGCAGAAACCTCAACGTGCATAATATAATTGTACACTTCTCAAATGTATACCTGCAGTCGTTTGGTTATTTAGAGCAAGACGAAGTAATAGACTTTAAGCAGAACCTGTCCTTCATTGCAAGAAATGTAGTATGAGGTAGGTTGGAAGCGAAAGGAAAGAACGAAACATTGATATAGACATTACGTTACCCTGTCCTCAAAAACTGTTTTCTAGCCCTGTACAATTATATAAGAATATGTCTCTACTATGCAACTAAATAATGTGCAAGAACTCTTAGACACATAATGAGGAAAGAGAACCTGGAAAATTTAATACTCGCAGGGTATATCGAAGACTAAAGAAGGAGAGGGACGTAGAAAAGAACATACATAAACAGGGCTTGAACAGGGATAGGTAGGAAGTGCTACAAAAGAAGTTGTGGAGTGCTAGCCTCACACTCAATCTGAATATACACAGCACATTAAAATGAATTAAATACCAGTAGAATCGTTTTGAATATTTAAAGAATCTTGGATTTGAAGAATATTAATTTTGAATTATTCATATTAATACGAACATTAGTCCACAAAACGTGACTTCTAATTTTTATGCCTCTGATATCAAACATAAAAGGAAATTTAAAAATATTGAAGTTTGTTTAAGGTGTGGTTCAACACCCACTCCTATTTTTCTGTCAGAAATTACGATTTGATGCAGTTCATATTTTTTATTATTATTATTAAATTTAATCATTTATTTATAAATTTAATTTTAAAATTACGTTTCATGTAGTCTAATCAAGAACGACTACGACATTTAAAGGAAAAGGCAGGGCCAACATTTTATCATTTAGAAAGGAAAGCAGAGTAAACAATTTCCAATTTGAAAAGAAAGGCAATGTCAACATTTTCCAAATTAGAAGGGATGGATGAGCAAAGGATTTCTAATTTAAAATGTTTTATCAAATCGTGGAGGCTACCAACTTTCTCAATTCATTAATCCGCTTTTTATTTCTTGCATAAAAAATGTATTTTTATTCCGTATATGAAAATGTGAGAGCGGCATTTGATAAAAAAAGGTTTAAATCTAACGCTGGCGAATGTAAAATGAGAAGAAAATAAAAATAAAAACAAAATTAAATCTCCCTAAATTGTGTGCCAATGCTATTTATTTCAACTAAAATGAAAACTGTTACTAAGAATTCATTTGAATATAAAAATAAAATATACATAAAAATACTACAAGCTCTTTATTTCAACTAAAATGAAAACTGTTACTAAGAATTCATTTCAACATAAAAATACTACAAGTCTTAATACCGTTTAATAATAGCACAAATAATAATAATAATAATAATAATAATAATAATAATAATAATAATAATAATAAATTTTAAAGACTTTAAATATATACAAGATATCGCCCGTCATCATCAATTTCATCAAACAGTGCATGTCTATATGGAAAACAACCCTTTACCTCAATCATATAAATGGAACCTATAAGTCTGATGAAATAAACCTCAAAAGAGGTATATTTCAAGGTGATTCTTTATCTCCCTTACTATTCTGCATATCATTAATAGCACTAATCAGTCAACTTAACAAGACAGAATGTGGTTATAAAATAGGACAAAAGAAAATAAGCCATCTATTTTACATGGATGACTTGAAGTTATATGCTAAGAATGATAATGAACTGGAAGGTCTTCTGCAAACTGTAAAATGCTTCAGCGAAGACATTGGAATGAAATTTAATTTGAATAAATGTGCTAAAGCTACAGTTTTACGTGGATCAATACAAGAAACATCCTCAATTAGCCTAGACCCTGCTGTAACAATAAAAGAATTGAAACCAGAAGAAGCTTATAAATACCTAGGTGTAAATGAGAGCGAAAACATTCACCATAAAAAAATGAAAGAAATAGTGCGTAAAGAGTACTATAGAAGGCTACGAATGATATTAAAAACTGAATGAAATTCACAGAACAAAGTTATGGCCATTAATAGCCTTGCAATCCCAGTTGTCCAATATAGCTAAAACAAGAAAGCTTCTTTCTAAGCATAAGATGCATCATCCAAAGGCTGATGTAGATCGTCTATACATACCCCGTAAAGAAGGTGGAAGAGGTCTTATTCAGCTGGAATTGTCATACAAGACAACAACTATTGGCTTACTAACATACATAGAAACAACAAAGGATTGGATGTTACAATTAGTAAGGCAACATGAAGAAAGAAAGAAAAAATATTCAATAATAAAAGAAGGCAGTAAATTCAAACAAGATTTACAGTTAGTAGATTCTGTAGAAAAGCAGAACGGAAGCCAAGAGCCGACTATAGCGGCAAAGAATATGAAAATGAAAGCCAAAGACAAATCTCTTGAACAGATGAAACAGCGCTGGCAAGACAAACCTCTGCATGGCCAATATCCAGTACGTGCCAATAAATCTAATGTTGACAAAGTTAATACTCATCGATGGTTACGTGCATCTGGATTAAAGTCTGAAACTGAAGGCTTTATTCTTGCAGCACAAGACCAAAGTCTTTTCACGAGAAACTTTCAGGCAAATATTATGCATAATAATATGGATCCAAAATGCAGGTTTTGTGATAAACACCAAGAAACAATAGACCACCTAATCTCAGGCTGTTCTGTGCTTGCCCCAAATGAATATAAAAATCGCCACGATAGAGTTGGGCAATATTTACATTGGGCAATATGCAAACATTATGGAAAAGCTGTAGGAAAACACTGGTATGAACATCACCCAGCACCGGTTACAGAAATAGAAGATGTAACCATTCTATGGGATTACAGCATCTACACAGACAGAAAAATTGAAGCAAACAGGCCAGACATTATTGTTAAAAACCAGAAGGAGAAAACTTGTCTATTAATTGATATGGCTTGTCCAGCGGATTGTAACATAGCAATCAAGGAATTTGAAAAACTGTCAAAATATAAAGACCTGGAAATTGAAATAGAAAAAATGTGGAAATTGAAAACAAGAGTTGTGCCAGTGATAGTAGGTGCACTTGGAATGATAAAAAAAGGAACAAAACAACACATTGAAAGAATCCCTGGAAGCCCCAGCTTAAGAGATATACAAAAAATTGTCTTATTAAGTACAGCCCACACACTAAGGAAAACTTTATCTATGTAATGCTGGAGATGATAGGGAAGATAGAAAAACATGAAATGGAGCCATAACAACATGCCACTACCTGCCTTAGGTCTTCCCGCAGACTTGGTTGGTAGTGAGACCAAAGCAGAAATCGAAATATGATGAAAAATGACATAATAATAATAATAATAATAATAATAATAATAATAATAATAATAGCAGTAGTAGGTACATCTAGACTGATAAAAAAGACACAAAAACACTGAAAATACAAAAAAAAGTCTTGATAAGTACAGTCCATGCATTCAGAACAAATTGTCCATGTAGCGCTAGTGATGTTAGGAAGACAGAAAAACAAAGTGTAACGATAATAACATACTACTACCTGCCTTAGTTCTACAATACAAGCATAGTAGGTAGTGTGACCAGAGAAGAAATCAAAAGATGATAATAATAATAATAATAATAATAATAATAATAATAATAATAAGAAGAAGAAGAAGAAGAAGAAGAAGAAGAAGAAGAAGAAGAAGCGAGGCATCAGCAAATTTTTGAGAGATTTTGTGACAAACGATTGTAATTTTGAAAAAAATAAAGATGCACATTCTGGAAAAAATATTCAAAATACACTAACCTTTCGAAACTGACGATGCACGAAGATAATTACGTATGCAAACTACTAATTTCCGTTTCAGTGGGAATGAACAGATTGATAGATGAGTTCCATTGGATTTATACTTATATATCTGATTATTCTGCCTTAGTAACTGATCGAGTTCAGCAAGTTCCCCATCATATTAAACTCGATTCAGTTTTATCCCATTCACGCTGACTGTGCTTAGTTCGTTTTCGTAGGTTTCTAAACAGTACGGACATTGTTCTCAAGACTAGAGTCTTTTGTATAAAAGCTAGTATTTTTGTATAATAATAATAATAATAATAATAATAATAATAATAATAATAATAATAATAATAACAGCAAATAATAGCAAAACAGTAGCCAAGAACCAACTATTGCGGCAAAAAATATGAAAATGAAAGCCAAAGATAAAGCTCTTGAAAAGATGAAACAGCGCTGGCAAGACAACCCTCTGCATGGCCAATATCCAGTACGTGCCAATAAATCCAATGTTGATAAAGTTAATACGCATCGATGGTTACGTGCATCTGGATTAAAGTCTGAAACTGAAGGATTTATACTTGCAGCACAAGACCAAAGTCTTTTCACGAGAAACTTTCAGGCAAATATTATGCATAATAATATGGATCCAAAATGCAGGTTTTGTGATAAACACCAAGAAACAATAGACCACCTAATCTCAGGCTGTTCTGTGCTTGCCCCAAACGAATATAAAAATCGCCACGATAGAGTTGGGCAATATTTACATTGGGCAATATGCAAACATTATGGAAAAGCTGTAAACAAACACTGGTATGAACATCATCCAGCACCGGTTACAGAAATAGAAGATGTAACCATTCTATGGGATTACACCATCTACACAGACAGAAAAATTGAAGCAAACAGGCCAGACATTATTGTTAAAAACCAGAGGGGAAAACTTGTCTATTAATTGATATGGCTTGTCCAGCGGATTGTAACATAGCAATCAAGGGATTTGAAAAACTGTCAAAATATAAAGACCTGGAAATTGAAATAGAAAAAATGTGGAAATTGAGAACAAGAGTTGTGCCGGTGATAGTAGGTGCACTTGGAATGATAAAAAATGGAACAAAACAACACATTGAAAGAATCCCTGGAAGCCCCAGCTTAAGAGATATACAAAAAATTGTCTTATTAAGTACAGCCCACACACTAAGGAAAACTTTATCTATGTAATGCTGGGGATGATAGGGAAGATAGAAAAACATGAAATGAAGCCATAACAACACGCCACTACCTGCCTTAGGTCTCCCCGCAGACTTGGTTGGTAGTGAGACCAAAGCAGAAATCGAAGTATGATGAAAAATGACATAATAATAATATGAGGAAGAAGAAGAAGAAGACAAAATCAAACAAAATTTTGTTTTAAATTTAATCCTGTACAAAGGCCTGGAGTCTCTCAATGTATATTAAGAGGTAATTTATGGGGAGAGGAGAAGAAAATAGCGGTTAATTCTAGACTAGATTGTTGTGATCTTGGATGTTTTCTCCGCAGGGCAGTGATTCGTAGGAAGAAATGTTCAAGCGGCACTTTTTCTTACCGATGAAATATGAATAAAATGTGACTTGCTACAATGTGTGTGGCATGGTGAATCTTAGATGACTAGAATTAGCAGAACAAATCAGTGTAATTCCTATGAGCATTAGACCTATACTGATTGGCCTTCAGAAAATTAGCATTAAGGGGTCGACTACTCTAAAAGTAAATAATGTTGATAGTATGGCCGTTCTTCTTCAAATAACCAAACCTTAGAAAATATCGCGAATTTGTATAAAAAATATTCTTAAAAGCAAGGTGTTGACTTAACATTAACCAAAGGAAAAACACAAAATAAACAATCATTTCTTTAACCAATACTATTAACAAAGAGGGATGGGAATTCATACAATTAGACATAACTGTTTTTACCCATTCATCAATGAAATAATACACACACCTTGGTGAAAAATTAAACATTTCAGAAAACCTTAAACATTTTACCAGCAAAATAAGATATGGATAGAAATATCACAAAACAAAAAGCAATGATACTAAAAATGAGTATATATTTGACATAACAACGAGAAGCTACGAAAGCGCAGTTTATGCGAAATTATAAACATATAGACAATCTACGAACTAATAAATACTATCACCAAAAATATAGGTTTCTAGAGACAACAGACCAATGTTTCGGAGAAACTGCAAATGTAGAAATACAAAAAAACAAAGTATAAAAGTGTTCTGCATTCTAGGTTTGGCAATTGACATAAAACAATCCAAAAATATAAACGACTTAGATATAAAATTGAACTGAAACAACGAGTTATACAAATCATACAGTAAAGAAAACAACAACTGCATATATATCTGTAGCGGCCTAACTACTTTTTTTTAGTTTGTTGGGTAATGAGAGCTTCTCAATTTTATGTATGTACAAATAAGTGAACAAACAAGACACAAGACAGAGGTAAATAAATTTTAATTATAACAACAACTGTGAATTATAGAAAAGGGGTAAAAATAAGTTATATCCCTTTTACTGCAGATATTTGCAAAAATGAATGAAACACTTTTTTTTAGAGATATTTGTTTAAACAATAAAATATTTTTGAATTGTACGTGGCCCAAAGCCAATGTTCAAAAGTTTGTATGTAGACAAATAATTGAAACAGTTCAAATTGTGAGCTGGAAATTTGTGAGTTGGAAAACAGTTTGTATGTTCAAATAATTTGATACAGTTCAAAGTTATGAGTTGGAAGATAATCTGCAAGCAAAGTGTGTGTGAATAAAAAATGTCAAAAATACTTGCGGTTTAGCTGAGAAGTTGAAACAATAATAAATTATTATACCAGGAGAAAATGTTGAATGCAAAAAGCTGGTATTGCAAAGCTTTGAATATTTAACTTAACTTCTCAGTCAGGTAAAGATGAAACCGGCTTATTTTCTTTTAAAAGAGTAGGCGAAAACATATATTGCCTTAAAAGAAAAGTGAGCTGAAAACAATAGGTCTGGTGGCTTCAAAAGAAACTTTCCAACTGGAGCTTGAAGAGCGGGAAGATACCCGCTTTTTCGAAAGAGAGGCAAAATGCTGCTGCTGATGCAGAACAAACCAATGAAAAGTTTGGTTACAAAAAGAAGATGGTTTGATTTATTTTACAATTTTCCTTCTCGAACTTTCTATAAAATATTGGTGATACGAGGGTATCGTAGAGAGCTCGACATATCAACAAAAATTCCAATCACCCTCTAAATATATTAATACACATACACCTACCTATCAACAACAGGTTATCTACGAACTCCAGCAAAATATTCAACGAAATCTTCAAAGAAACCTACGAATCAACTCTAAAAACAGCAGATACTCAAATAAAGTGGAATACACAAACGAAGATAAATCAAACAAAAACAATAGTAAAAGAAATGCAATCTAGTTTAACCTACCCTACCACAACAATATAAAAAAAGCAATAGGAAAAATGTTTTCAACAGGATAAAAACATCACCAACACAAAAAAACTATCCCAAATCATCAACAAAAACACAAATTCATTCAGTTGCTGAGAAAAAATGGTAAAAATATTCAAATACAACAGAAAAATAATTAACCAATCTAATAACAATAGCACAAATCAACAACACAATAGTAACAACTGTAAATGCCATAAGAAAACAACAATCTACTTAATAATACATCTAATTAAGAATATAATATAAAAAGCTACCGTCAGAATTATCAGCAAGTCAAACGAAAATCGGTACATAGATCAACAAAATCCACCTTCACAGAAATATTTAATCATCACAAAACATTACTCAACATAGAGAAAAAACAGCAAAACGGTATCAAAATACATATATTTTTTTTAATCATATCACCCCAAGCAAGGCGAAAACCACACTAATGCGCAGGGGGCTACGTAAGAGTGAAAAGACTGGAAAAGAGAAAAACCGGAAACCACATTCTAAACAGGAAACAAGGGATGAGCCTCTTCACCTGTTCAATAGACGTGGGTGGAGTGTAAACCGGGCGATAGTTTACTCTATCTACTCCAATTGAAAAAAAAAATAAAATAAAATAAAAAAGAGTGAAAATATTGGAAAGGAGAAAAAGAGAAAACCGGAAACCACATCCTAAACAGGAAACGAGGGATGAGCCTCTTCACCTGTTCAATAGACGTGGGTGGAGTGTGAATCGGGCGATGGTTTAGTTTATCTACTCCAATTATATATATAAAAGAGTGAAAAGATTGGAAAAGAGAAAGCCGGAAACCACATCCAAAACAGGGAATGAGGGATGAGCCTCTTCACCTGTTAAATAGACGTGGGTGGAGTGTAAACCGGGCGATAGTTTACTCTATCTACTCCAATTGAAAAAAAAAATAAAATAAAATAAAAAAGAGTGAAAATATTGGAAAGGAGAAAAAGAGAAAACCAGAAACCACATCCTAAACAGGGAACGAGGGATGAGCCTCTTCACCTGTTCAATAGACGTGGGATATGGGAGCAGAAAAGTAATAACATTACTAACGCATTTAAATGGGAAATAGTAAAAATACTATAACCACAGAGCAGCAACAAGAAAATCAAATAAAAAACAAACATAAAAATGAAAATATAAATATAGACATAAAATCATTTAATCACGACAAAAACAGAAAAATAATATAACAAACACTAAAATAAAAAATAACAAAAAAGCACAAATAAAGATAGAAATGTAAGCATGATTTATAAAAAACCCTCTCCAGTCAAATGTACCAACACAGTAAGAATATGGTCAAACCAATAAAAGAGGTCACGAAATCAAAAAGAGTCCAACTAAATGAGAAGAAAATACTGATTAAAATAGCAATTAAATGTATACGTATTTAATATAAAGCAAGTAAGCCGACACCCACTCACGCGTAGAATAAAAACAAAAAACATAAGAATAACTCAAATACCTGCACAGTAAATATGAAACTGGCGTAATCTATCTATCTATCTATCTATCTATCTATCTATCTATCTATCTATCTATGCTTCTCTCTCTCTCTCTCTCTATATATATATATATATATATATATATAGGCAGAGAGATAAATATATAGAGAGAATGACGATGGAGTAAGTTTAGCGATGTTGTGTGACTGGAAAAATGTATTTACTCAGGAGTAAACATTTTTTGTCAAATCGAATATAAACAAAGATGCAAAGACAGCAAAAATTTAAAACGAAAGAAATTAGACACGCGGAAGTAAATATTTGAATAAAAGTAACTCTATAGAAAGTCAAAAATCAAGTATTCATATGGGATAATATGCTTCATTTCTAATATTCTTTTCTGCAATCAAGTAAAGAATTTATGCGTAGCCCATTTTGCAGTAATTAACGTCCTTATAACCTAATATTTATGGAAATGATTCCTGTCAATTGTTCCTCCCCAATGCTAAGTTCACCAGCGAGACGCATCGAAATTTCCCTTGTCCAGAGCTACAATATCCCTACCTCTGCTCCCCTCCCAGTCCTTTACAATAGACGAAGAAGGGACATATTGTCCGACCGAGCGAACAGCGCAGATGTCTATTTGTATTTTACGATTCATTTATTTTTATCAAACTGGGCTGGCCTTTTGTATACTGACTCGTTCCCGGCAAGCGTCATGAAAAAATATGAGTGATAAGATCTACTGAATGAAAATATATGACTTGAGCAAGTTGGTCTTTCTTTGCTTCTTGCTGTGACTACTCCATTCTTACAATCATTAAAGGTATTGTCATAACATAACAGCATTTTCTGTTTTGCAGTAATTATAAAAAAATATGAATATTTCTATTGCCATTAGTTGGTTTCGCTTGTCTGATGTGTTGCTTTTTTGTTTCAAATATTGTATTTATGAGAAAATATATTCATTTTAAATACAAGCGTTATAAAATGATTTCAAAGAGCCATGCATTCCAACTTAAAATATTTTACATTTAACTGTAGGTGTCCGGTTCAATCTGATTAAATCTGAGTGTATTTTTAATTCGAGTTAACCTCAAGTAAAACAGTTATATCGCTAAAAAAAGGGCTTACCTGATGTAAGAGAATTTTAAACCAAACAATTTAAACTTATTTATAAATGGAACTTTGTATTTGTGTGTATGTGTGTGTAGGTGTCTGTTACCAATAGATTCCGAAACGGCTGAATCGATTTTCTTGAGAATTTACAGAGTTGTACTACAAGCATCTGCGAGTGTCCTTAGCTAAGTTTTATGTAGAGGTACCCATGATAAATATCAGACAAAGACATAAGAAACGATATTCAGAAGTTTCAAGGTTGCAGTTCTTACAATACTGCAGAAAATCGATAATATATATATATAAAAGGCAAGATGTCTGTGTGCGTCTGTTTAACTGTCTGTGTGTCTGTATTTTTTCAGCCCTTTTATTTTAGTTTTTGCTTCGGTTTTGTCTCTAAGTAGGTATAATTGTAGTTCTTAGTCACAGCCATGATACTATTTAATCAGAGGACTTATTTAGCCCTTCAAAATCCAGTTTACGACGAAAAAAACTCATTTGATATCGAAACCAGGAAATCAAAATTTTACTTACATCCATTCATTTTTCTTTCTGTCTACGGTTTCGCTTTAACTGGAAACAACTATTGCTTTTTAGTCTTGCGTGTTATCGTCCAAAAAGTCTGAGCTCCAGGACCATGGATTAGTTTTAAAGCTTTTATTACACCCGAACAACACCGGGCTAGTTATCGATAATTTCAATCGGCTTTCAATGCATCGAGTTTGTTATAATAATGCAACTATTTGCTTGTTTATCTTCAGTAACAAATAAATATCCGTTGTAGAAAAACTAACTTATTATAAACAACCTGCTTGTGATATACAGATTAACATTGACAATATGTACAATGAAAAATATGGTGATAGGCAAGAGCTATCTGGTAATAAATTAAAAAAGTACGGTTGGGTAACACCACTTTTTACACATAAGAATGGACACACCTGATGTGTACATATAATCCTACCTATACAGAGAACGTAGTAGTTGTAGTGGTAGTTGTAAAGAGTAGTTGTACAGTTGTAGTGTCGCTTAGCTGATCAGTAAGTTGGTGCATAACAAGTTGAAGTTGTTTGGATATAGACTCAATACCCGGACATGCTATTTCACCGTAAGACATATACATTGATTTCTACTAATAGTATTCTTAGTATTCCTGAATTGACTAAACCGTGTTCCAGTTTGTATATTTTTGGTCAATATAACTTACATTTTCCATCTCCATATTTGCTTTTGTTATTTATTATTTTGCTTGGTTTCTCAAACAGAATCCACAACATAGATAATTAATTCACAATAACTTTTTCAGGCACGTTCTTTCTAGTTGCTCTACATTTGTAGTCATATGTACTCCGACCAAATACTTAAACAAACGAAAATAATTGAGTTACAATTCTACACAAATACATACATGAAATAGCGTACCATTCACAGATTTAAAAATAAATAAAAATAGCATAATATACACATATTTCAAGAGATTATTATCGACATGGAGATATATAATGAATCGCTATTATTCTTAAATTATTCATTTATAAAACTAGAGAGAAAATTACAGGATAACATTGAGGAAAACTAAAGAAAGGTTAAATATTGATAATAATATATCTCATGTGGTTTAATGCTCCTTTTCATAAAAATGAATGTATATATTCATAATCACATTTTTTATTAAATGGACGACAAAAATAAATCTTACCTTTCAAATGAATTTAAAAAGAGAACTATTTCGTGAAAAAGGGCCATTTGGGACACAAAGAAATATTTTGTTTGTCCGTTAATATCACGTCGATCTTAAGAGAAATTAAAACAAAAACACATTGATGCTATTGAATATTTATTCAACTAAATATTACCTATTTTCTTGCATCAAATTCCTCTATTTTTTCCATCAACTTAAAGACTAAAACTTTCTAGAATTTCTGTGGTTTCTCGTTAAAAACTTCATACAGATTTTATATCATCAAAATTATTAAATAAGTGTATCATTGAGGTTATTTTTCAAAGAATCTGAATAAATGAACATCCAAAAGAGTAATGTCTGGAAAAATATGCTGGGTTGTGTAAAACATTCCAATCAAACTGCAACGATTGTTGACACGTCGCCGTAGAAACAATTTACCTATTGTACGGTTATTAAAAAAAAAAAAAAGAAATAAAAACTCGACTACAAATTAATCACGATACATTAATTTAACTTATTTATGCATTTTAAAATTATTTACGAGAACTAATAAAATGAAGAGAAATCAGAAATGCAGAATTTCGGGGAATTTTAGGTAACAATTTGTTTAAAAATCCAGGCACTCGCTCTTTTGATCCATAACCAATTAGCTGTTCTTTTCACTGTTTCGGTTATGGACTTGAGTGCTTTCCTTTCTATTTACTCCCACTATCCCAATATCTGTTAAGGCTTTGCATAATGACCTTGCTGCAAATCCTCTAGTCTCCACTTCTATAGGAGTGCATCTAGCCCTCCAGCGTTTAACCCTGCAACTCTCCAGCAGTTCGTCGTAATTTAACTTCTTCCTTTCATGGGCTTCTTTTGAGTTTTCTTCCCAGCGGAGCGTCAGTTCCCACAAAACTATCTTCTTCAAATGATGTGAGAAGAAAACTATATCTGGGCGAAGTTTTGTGATGGCAATTTGCTCTGGTAATTTCAATCTTGACCCTACATCGGCTCTTAGTTCCCAGTCTATTGCAGGAGATAGCACGATTGGATTTACCTTTCTATTTCGTGGGATCTTCGTGCCCGCTTTAATAAATTTTATCTGCTTTGTGTCTGGGTTGTAAACATTCTCGTTGATAGCATTTTGAACTATTTTCACGATCTCTTTTAGAATTTCGTCATGGCGCCACCTGTAACGCCCATCAGCTAGTGCAGATTTACAGCTACTCAGGATATGTTTTAAGGTACCTTTGCGCCCATAAAAATGACAATTTGGCGACTGGGTTTTATACCATAATTGTAAGTTTTTTACTGCCCGAATCAGAAATTTTAATCTGGAATCACCGTGTCATATCTTTTTTTTTTATATAAGCGTTTCACCCCGAGCAAGGCATGTCACTGCCACTACTGCGCAGGGGGCTACATACAGTGGACAAAGGATGATTCAGACCATTTGATTTAGCATTTCAACATAGAGCTCCATTTGGTCCATGTCCCTTGCTGTCTCATCCCGACTTGGATTGCTATTCGTTTCTCTTCTTCGCCGTTTCTGATTTCTTCCTGCAAAAGATGACTTTTCTTTTTTCCTTGCAGTTTGTCATATTTTTCTGAGGGAAAAAACCCGAGGCCCGCGCGTCCAGTAGCTACGGTCCCTAGTATTGCCTTTTCTCGGATTCATTCTTTTACTGTATTCAGTTCTTTCGAGGCGTTCCATTTTTTACCTGTATATACTGATATTCCCGCTCCGGCTACTTTGGGATCTTCCGAGCCCTCGTACTGGATTGTGGCTCTCAGTTTAGTTACTTTGAATTCTTCGTGTAGGCTTTTAAACGGGAGTTTCAGTGCGTTTGTTTTCCCGTATAACGCAGCGCTGCATAGAGATCTTGGCAAAGCTAACCACCTACGTAGTCGTGATGTTATGCTTCGTTCCATTAGTTCTATCGTGGAGGAAGTAAAATCGTTGATAGTTACAGGCCAGAGATTTTTGGCAGAATGACGTGTTGATAAATCCAAGCTTTATATCTGCCAGATAAGTCAGACTTATCAACCCTGATTAGCCACCCTTCTAGATTCTCCTTTGTTAATATTACGGATCTTGAATCTTTTAGGGTTTCATCGAACTGCTTCCCCAAGCTCTTTAATAGCTTTTGATGTATTGTAGGTATGTCATCTCCAAAGAGCTTAAAACTTTCATTTTTCAAAAGCTTACCTTTCTACATTACTAGGGAACGTGATTTGGAAGCGTTAAAACTCATTCTCGCTCAGTCGATGAGTTTTTCGATGCCCTTCAGCAACCACCTTGCTCCAATGGCGGACGTGCTGGTTATGGTCATGTCATCCATATACGCGCGAATCGGTGGTTGCCTTACACCGGATATGGAGACTGGTCCTTGACATTCCACTTCAGCAGCTTTTATCAGCATATTCATTGATAACACGAAGAGAGTAGCTGAAATGATGCAGCCTGTTTTATCCCTATTTCAAGATTGTGCCACGCTGAAGTTGAGGTCTTTGTTACTGCCCTCATTTTAAAATCCTTATAGTAGTGTAAAATGAGCTTGGTGAAAGCAGTGAGTATATGGTACCGGATTAAAGCTTCTTCTACCAGACGATGGGGAATTGACCCATAAGCATTCTTAGACGTCTTAGGATGACTGCTCTATAACACTATCAGCTTTCTGCCTTCAGGTAGAGGGTGCTCTCTGCTTCCGAGCAGAGAGCACAAACCCAGTCGTGGTTCTGCCGAAGGGTATAACCACGACTCGGTAAAAATAGACAGACATATTTTTGGCCTGGCTATATGGCCGGGAATACCCACATTAAAATGACCATGTGTCACATCCGGTCTTGCGTAGGAAGGCTAGTAAATACAGCATTCTTAAGGTCTAACCAGAGGACTGCAATATCTCCCTTGTTTTCGTTGACATCTTTTAGTAGTTGGGTAATGACCCCTGTATGTTCCATGCATCCTGGCATGCCTGGGACACCTCCTTTCTGAACAGAGGTGACAATGTAGTTATTTATTATTAGATATTTTGACAGCCTACTATTTAATAAGCTGAAGAAAAGTTTTCCTTCAACATTCAGCAGCGAAATACATCTGAATTGGTACATTTTCTTGGTGTTTTCATCTTTGGGGATCCATATCCCCTCGGAATACTTCCACAGGTCTGCTATCTTCCCTCTCTTCCAAATCACCTTCAGTAACTTTCATAGGATACGTTGTAATTTGGGGCATCTTTTATACACTAAGTACGGGACACCATTCGAGCCTGGAGCGGAGCTTGACCGAGCTTTTTTAAGCTCTAATTGCAATTCAACCAAGCTGGGTAGTCCTATGTCGAGATCAATTGAAGGAGGATCTGGTGTAAGAAGTAGATGGTTTTCGCCAAGTTGTTGCTGCTGGTAGGGTCGTTTAAGGAGGCTTTAAGAAAAGCATTTATTTCCTCTGTGCTAACAGATTTGTGATTATCTGTTTGGATGATACATATCTCACCGATTTGATATACTTAGCGCGGTTCGACAGATCTAAATGGTACAACAGTAGACAATCGAAATATCACCCCCCTAAAAAAAAACCATAATTTTTTCACTTTCGTTTGATTTTCCGTAGATTCCCACATGTCCATATTAGGACGGACATTTGCGACGTTTATATTCGAAAAGGTTTTCGTTCATTTGAAAAATAGCCCCAAAGAAAGTGGAATTCAAGGATGTGGGAGGGTTGACGATTGATACGTGCGAGAAAGAGAGAAGGTTAAAAACTTAGAAAGAAATATGGGGAAACCGGACAAAAGAAAAAAGAAAAAGGGGGGGAAGCAGATAAGATCAGAATGGAAGGCAAGATGCGAGAAAGGAAGTGACAAAGAAGCACAATAAAGAAAAGGCAAAGAGATACAAATTCATGAAATACTGTACCACACGAAATAAATCTTGATGCCACTTGTTCTGACAATGTTTCAAAGACTCCACCCATTCCTATAGACCGCAACGAGAAAAATTTACCTATGAAACTTAATTTCAAATCTATTGAGATATATTTTCGGTACGGAAAAAAAATTCTATCGTACTTTTAATGCTATTTGAAACCATACTTGCTCTCGTTATAACTTAAAAGTTGATTCTAATTTAAAGTAATTTTAAAAACAATTGAAACTGTCAAAATTAAACAAATTAAAAATATAATAATTAAACACATAGAGATAAGGGGTATGGGGATTTGGAAAGATTAAATAGAAAGTGATAACGGTTAAAACGATATAGGGAAGAATTTAAATTGAAATGGCTTGCCGTAAATTTCATATATAAGAGACCCGTCTACTATGTTAGTATTCATTATTAGGAACACGATATGAGATTTCGTTATAAATTAAAATATATGTGGACATGGGCGTCTAAGGAAAATCAAATGAAAGTGAAAAATTATGGGTTTTTTGTTTGGGCGGGGTGATATTTCGATTGTCTACTGTTGTACCATTTGGATCTGACGATAGCCGCTAAGAATATCAAATCCGTTATATATATATATATATATATATATATATATATATATATATATATATATATATATATATATTGTGTGTGTGTGTCTATGTGTTTGTGATAAAAATATAATTTTATAGTAATCTATATTTTTACGTTGGGACGTAAATATTAAACTGGAGTACCACAGTCATAGCCAAGTTGTAACTGTCTGTATCAGGATTCGCCGTAATATACAGAGCATGAGTGTTGTGTTTTTGGCCGTTTCTTTTTACATGCAGACTTGCATTATGGGGAGTAAGATATACGTTGTTGTGGGTACGGTTATTTGGTGGTCGGTAAAGGATAAATTTCATATTATTCTACGGGGTATCGAGCAGAATTCACTATGGATGCGAATGCGGTCATTTCTAAACTATGTTCTCAATATTTAATACATTTAAATTACCAGTTAACCTGACCCGTCAAAAAAGATGAAAAATTATTATACCGATATGCCGTCTAAAATGATGGATGATAACATATATATTAAAGGGCTTACTGTTGAGTAATTTGCATCGAGACATAAAAAAAAATATGCCAACTACTAGGTGGTAGAGGAGGGAAACATATATATATATATATATATATATATATAATTTGGATGCATATGTACATATATGTAAGTACAGACATTGTATACACATTCCATATATATAGATAATTCATACGTATACACTGTAAATTTCTTTACTTATTTTATTTTAGTTTCTCCGAAACATAATTGGCATTTTGGGGTCTTCTTTTTGCTGATGGCTATCCATTCAGTTTTTTTTACATTTATGATAAGAACTTTCTTCTCACTTCCTCTTGCTACCTTCTGTTGAATATCTTGCATTTTCTTTCCGTATCTAAGATCAGTAGTGTGTCAAGTGCGTATTGTTCAGATTGTGGCCGCCAATGACGAATATTGGTAAGGGTTTTATATGTCTAAGAATTGTTTCGTTCTATAAAATTAATAGATCCGGGAGAAAACACATCCTATGCGTCTTTCTATTTTGTATACCTTCGGAATTTATTTCCTATCTGTACGCAAGCGGTTTGTTGACAATATATATTCATGATTATCCTAACGACTTTTCCGAAAATGTCAAGGATGTCAGTCATCTCTATTAAATCTTTGTGGCGTACTTTGTCATATGCTTTGCGTAGTCTATACAGCAGAGATAGAAGTTGTTCTTATCCTCAATGAAACATGGCCGAGAGGATGTAGACGTCTGTTAGTTCCATTGACTTGACCCAAAGTGTTGTGAGGTCAGTACAAGACTACAGCAGTGGTGAACAAGTAAGCTGAAGGATTAGAGGGAGATGACTCATGACTTCCAATCGTTGCATTACTACGCAAGGAATGAGATACCCCAGTGATTGCAATAAAGGGTTAGTTTCGAAATTCCTAGCAAGGCCGGAGAGTACAACGGGCGAAACATCGTACGAATAGAACAAAGATGAGGACAATAGTCCAAATAATGTTAATACTGTAAAGATATTAATCCTATTTTATATTAAGGTTTGTTTTTGTTTTTTTGTTTTTCAAATTTCCGTGGGGTTGTTGGACCTGAATTTTCTGAAAAGTTTGAAACGCTTCCGGCTTCCAATAAAATAATTAAGTTTTCTTTTACTCTTAATAGTTTTGTTCTCATTGTGTCATGTCTTATGAATTTTGAGTGTTACGCATTCCTGGCTTTGTGTGTTTTCTCTTATTATTTCGTTCAAATTTCGCGTCTAATAAGGAATTATTCTGTATATATGAGGAGATGCTTAAACTTTCTTGAACTACCAAAGAAGAACAACTTTCGGATCATACTAAGAATATTTAACGACCCCCATATATATATATATATATATATATATATATATATATATATATATATATCAGACATCCATATATATATATATATATATATATATATATGTTAGACACATCCACTTGTTTCCAACCGGGATCAAAACTCGACCGATTTGGTGTAAGTCGGAGTACCCACTACCTAAGTTATTTACACTCTCACATCCTGATTGAGAACTACTGAAGCATGTTTAACTTTTTAAAAAAATAGCTACTCCAGCATATCCCATCGTTCATTCAGTAATGAATTTTAAACACTGTTAGCAGCTTGAGTATGTCTACATTTTCGATAACACGCTAAAGTCCGCCTTCCTCTACCGAGTGCTCATAGCTCAGAGATAGAATCGCCGATGTTTATTCGGTCGGCTTTCAATCCTGGTTAGAAGCAATCGGATGTCCAAACATAATGATGCGATGTGATGCAGCAAAATAGATCTGTCTGCGGATGCGTATATATATATATACAGGGTGTTTTTTTCTTTAGTTTTCATTAAAGGATTAAACTAGGTACACTACACATGCGCACAAATCGGGGATACTGGGAATTTTCATTTTTGTTTTATTCATTCATATATATATATATATATATATATACACACACACATATATATATATATATATATATATATATATATATATATATATATATAATTGCCGACTGACGCCAATGCAGTTGGTTTTCAATCCTGGGTTAAAAAGCAATCGAAGTCTAACCGTACTGATGAGCTGTGATACAGCGAAACAGATCTGTCTGCGGATGACAATTTATATATATAGTCATCCGCAGATAGATCTGTTTCGCTGTATCATAGCTCATCAGTACAGTTAGACAGCAGATTGTTTTTTACCCAGGATTGAAACCCGACTGAGTTAGCGTCAGTCGGTAATTCTACCTCTGAGCCACTGGCGCTCGGTAGAATGAGGCAAACTTTTTAGTATATTATTATTATACACGCCTAATAACTAAGAGTGTTCTACTTCATTGCTGAATAAACCATGCGTAAATGCAGAGTAGCTACTGTTTTTCAAAGTTTACCATTCTTCCAGCGTGCTCAATCGTATTTGGCCAGCAACCTTTCTCTTCAGACAATTTTTATTAAATACGGTTGAAAAAGAAGATTTAATCAATTTTCTGTTTCCATGCATCGTAGCATTTTCCTGTTTTGTTGGTGTTAAGGAATATAAAAAATCCTTGGCAATTGATAGTCATTTTCAAAAGTGTGTTATCCTGTGATAGATAGATAGATAGATATATATATATATAGATAGAAAGATTTCAGTGCTTTTTTTTCTTAACAAGTTTAAGGAAAATCAAACGTGTTCGGAATGTATAAAACCGCGATAATTTTTTAATTTTTTCTATTTTCATTGTATTTTATGTACACATTCTTTTGAAGAGAATTGATTGTTTTCTATGCATGAAATTTTAATATTACATCCTTTCGTTTCTGATGATTACTTTGTATTTGCATGTGGAAGATTTTGATAAAACGACCGATGGAGAGTGGGCATGCGCACAAATCTGCAAATAAAACTTTAATGAATTTTTCGGAATGCTGAATTTTTCTATATTCTATATTTTTTATTGTATATTTGTAAGTAAATATGCTAGTCTTAGCATGAATTCAGAACATTAAATTCATTGCAACAGCTGGTAAATATATATTTATAAAATTGTCGTTATGCCATAGTTTCAGGCATAAAATGAGGCGTAAATTTCGGGATCGAACAAGACATCATGCACACTTTTTCTGATGGATCTACAGTAAAGATTTCTTCTAACTCGCGATACGCAAGTTGGAAATTGATTATTTAAATTAAAAACATTCATGAAGATTCAATTATAATAGCTTTAATTGAAAGCGAAAATATTAAATTTAATATTTCCAGTACGCAAAATACTGTGATATATTTGAACAGAAAGGGTATTGACTAGAATAGATAATTTTTTGGATAAAGTCGCTCTTTGTTTCATTTCATATTCCTCTTCATTTGCAATATAATTCTACAGAGCATAAAAATGATCCAAGATGAATACATATTTTTCTGAAGTATTACTTGAGTATTATTAGCTCGTTTAAAATATAATTAATCTGATTTTAAATGAATATTGTTTACTTTATTTTGAGATCACACAGAAAAGCATAATTAAAACAAAAAATATACGTGTTTTTAATGTACATCCGCCACAGTTACGTGCTGAAGTGTGATGACAATGATAATAATGATGTGTTGACAGTAATGCAGTTATTCTATAGTGAATTTATCTGTTAAAATATAATTGAAAAAAAGAGTAAGTAACATAATTGTATAATATTTAAGTACTCAGAAATCTTTAAAATTTTGAACAATATTAAACGTTATCCAATTTTCAGAATGTTGATCATAAATTATATATATATATATATATATATATATATATATATATATATGAAATCAAATGAAATCAATTTGAAATGATTCAAACAAGACATTTAAAATTGTCGGTTGTTTATAACCGAGTTTCGTTAATATTCGTTAAATTCCGATATATATATATATATATATATATATATATATATATATATATATTGGTATATATAAAAATTCTGGTATATATATATATATATATATATATATATATATATATACCAGAATTTTCTAGAAATAATAATTAAAAAAACAAATTCATTCCTAATAAATAATTCCTGGAAATTTAATAAAGATGCGACAATTTGGTTTTGCAAGAATTTCCAAATATGTATCTTATTTTACCTGAAAAACGGCTTCAAATCACTGTAGTAACATTTGGTCTATGGTTATGAAAAAACAAACAGACAAACATAAAGTTACTTAACCTGTTGGGGCCAGAAATAAAGATAGGAAGAAGGAATAGAATAAACAAATATATTTAACACGAGAGTAATAAACACATATTCCTATGAGAGATATTTTGCGTGACTCTTAGATAGACAGATCTATCTGCAGGAATTGGTTCCGCTCTCACACTCAGCTCTCTGCAAAGAAGAATTGCTGCATATATATATTATGGAAATGTTCATTTTCAGTATGGGTAATTGATCATATTTTTTCTTTGAATTTTCAACGAGAAATTCCGTCAATTTTTTTTTTTTTTATATATGGCGCTGTTTCAGGGCCGTTGCGGTATTGGCATATCAAAATTGTCGTATATGAATTCATTGCTTTTTTTAACTTCAGGATGAAACGCTGTCAGTATCATCCGACATGCGTTTCCTAATTTGATTTAAATGTCTTTTGTGAGTGAACTGACGACCTTTAACTATATAGACCATTTTTCCTACTCTTTTGTCAATTGTACAAATTTACCAGAAACATTTATTCTTCTAGAATACCAGGAAAAAGATTATATCCGTGTTGGTGGTGTTTTGTAGGTAAAGTGTTTGTTCGTGCCGGCTTTTTCTTTGACAGTAACCAGTCCAACACAAACCTAATTTTATATGCAAACATTGTCTTGGTCGGGGGTAATGACAATGGTTGTTTGTCGTTGGGCGAGATTCTATGCATCTGAAAGAACTGTGAAAATGTCTTTCTTCAGAGCTCTTTTTAGTGTGTCAACAAAGTGCTCGACATGTCCATTAGACTTTGGGAGATATGGATCAATTGTTTTACAATTGGTCTGTACGGTCTCACAAAAAATCTGTAAATTCCTCAAATCTAAATTGTATCCCTTTGTTTAACACTAAACAAGAAAATTGATTGTCACTTCTGTAGTTGGATTTCTATGTCTAATAAATTCAGACCTCTTAGAAAAACTATCTATTAATATAAGATGGTAATATCCGTCTAGCATACCTGCAAATTTGCAAAAACATGATTTAAGACCATGTTCAGTCCATTCTGGACCAAGGACTATATTTAACTGGAGGTGACATCGCTGCCAAAGCACAGCTTCACTGGATTTTATCATAGTTTTGATATCCTTATCCATGTTCGGCCATTACACATAACTCCGCATAAGGCTTTTCATCCTTGTACCCCTGGATGAACATATGGAAATCTTTAAGAATGTTCCTAGTGTTGTGGGATTGACGACTTGCTCAATACATAGCAGTACTTCGTCGCATAAGGAAAAAAATAACTGAAGTCTGTTTGTTCATTTCAAGAATTTTGATATGATTACCTGATAAACTCATCATTTAGTGCTTCCTGTTTGATTTGGTTAAAGGTTACACGGAGTTTTTATGCTGTGTTGCATAATGTTATTTTACATTCTCCTTCTGTTCGGACAGAAATAATCACAATATCATCAAGAGGTTCTCTGTATTTCGGGATTAATCTGGATAGTGAGTTGGCGTGACATATTTTTTAGACCGTAGGAACTCCAATTTCAAGTTATAGTTTAAAAGAATTGTTCCTCATCTGCAGTCTATTTGCTGTATACAAAAACAAAGTTTTTTAGAACCGAAGATTTTCAGTAATGATTTATAGTCTTTCTACTAACGTACGGTGTCTACCTTGAATGTCCCGGTGTAACTTCATGACTGCGATAATGATCGCTAACAACACTTACACAATTTGTTGAGTAATACCTTTCTGCAGGAAGAAGCGTTCATGATGCCCCAGCTATTGTTTTGTGAGATCCATTTCTCATCTTGTGCATAATACATGCTCCAATGCTATACGAGCTGGCGTCGCTGGCAACTATAATGTCCAATATGGTATATAGTGGGTGAGAAACATGTCCGACGTTATGACGTCCTTTTTTTTCTTTTTTTTTTTTTTTGACGTATGCTTCTTGGTATTCAAGTGTCCATTCCCACTTCTCATCTTATTTCAAAAGTTCGTTTAGGGGAGCACGTAAGTCATACATATTCGGTAAAAACACCTGCCAATAATTTTCAAATTCTCAAAACCTTTGTATGTTAGGCACATTTTCGGGGCTGTCAAATCTTTGATTGCTGAAGTCCGTTTTGATCTGGTTGTATGCCATGTTAATCGATGTTGTATCTAAATTATTTAAGTTTCTCCATGAAGAAATCGCATTTGGATTCTTTCAATTTGAACCCGTACTCCTTAATCCTTGAGAAGACTTTATACACATGTTCTTTATGCTGTTCTCCATTTTGACTGATCATTGATATATCGTCCAAATATGCAACCGCGAAATCAAAGTCGCTCAGCATAGTATCCATCGCTTGTTAGAAAATTGCCCATGTTACCTTTACCCCGACCAGCAGATGTTCGATCATGAACAACCCAAGTTGATATATAGAAAGTTAGAACGTTCTTTCTCCACCGGTATTTCAAGATACGCGTCACTAAAGTCGATTTTTTAAAAAATTCCTCCCCCTCCATTAAGTTTTCTGAAAATTCTATCCGGTTTAGGTATACCATAATGATAGTCTTTTAATGCCGCATTAAGCCCCATCGAGAAATCAATGCCAACCCGGATCTCGTTCAAATTGTTGTTCACATAGACGCTCGGTGAAGCCCATTGACTGTAAACAATTTTCGACAAGACACCAATTCTTTCTAGTCTGTCGTGTTCTTCATTTATTTCTGGTAAAAAGGCGAAAGGCACATTTCGTTCTTTTCTGAAACACTAGCCGTATAATATCTTTTAACTCGAATTTTACTTCATCTTATTACACCAACCAACGTCACAGAAAAAAAAATCTGGTAAAGTTTATTTTAAGTGTTTTAGTATACTGCTTGCTTCGGGGGTCAGGTTTTCAAGTGGGTGTATGGTATCCCTGACCACTTGCGTGACATGCGGCCTGTCGTTGTCATGGAGGAAAAGTACACCTTTGCGATTCACCAGTACTGGCTTCTTCTGGCGCAATACCTTTTGTACACGTTTCAATTGCTGCACGTATAGGTCTCCCGTGACCATTTGGCACGTTGGTAGCAGTTCATAATGAACCACTGGACAACCTGTCCACCAGACATAAAGCATAATCTTGCGTGGGTTCATAGTCGGTCTTGCAGTATGAGAGACAGCATCCTGAGGAGACAACCAATGTCTGGAGCACTTGGGAATTTCGTACAGCACCTACTTTAACATTCATAAGCACTTGATTGACTAAGGATGCGATAATGTAGAGAGAAAACAGCAATACGCAGGCTCCACTCGTTGTCACTTGTTGAACTCCAACAGCGTTTGCGGAACGCACTTGCTCAGTTTGTACGTCTTACCTAGTCGGTGCAGGTGAAGTTTAACTGTTTCATCGAAAACGTTGAACTGTCTTGCAAGTTCTCCAAACGTTAGACTACTATCCTCTTCAATGGCCGCCTTCAGGACTCCATCATTCAAGACTTGTGATCGTCCACTGCAAGGCTCATCATAGAGAGACAAATCTCCCGACTTGAATTTTTGAAACCAACGCCTTGCAATACTTTCATCCACAGCACTATCCCCAAACGCCTGATATATGCGGCGACTTGATGCAGCTGCTGATAAGCCCACTTTGAAGTCGTAAAGCAAACAGTCCCTAACGAGACCTCTAGACACTTCCATCCTTCTCACAGCTGTTCGGCTTATAACTGATGACCGAGCACGGTGCGCGTGTTTTTATATCTTTATGTTCCTATTCTGGCTGCCCGAATTTGAAAACTATTGCTACACGCATTTTGTATATATTTGAACTTCATTCAATGAGTAATCTATAACTTTTTTGGTTACCTTGTATCGTTTATTTTTAAGTATAACAGAAATCAAAGAACACATAACAGGAATTTCAAATTAAGGAGAAAGTTAGTCAATATTAGCAAGATAATATTGTACACACTTTCCTCCGGTTATGTGCGAGCCCAAAATTTATTTACATCGGTGCATCATTTTGGACTGTTATGGGACCTACCCGTTTTGGACGATAAAGAACTCTTTGTATTATTATGAATACCGGGAGAATATGTCTGTCGGGGTGGAGTTGAGTTGAGTCACCCCCAGCCTAATACTTGGATTCCGGCTGATGTGTAACACTCATGTATTTATTCTTTCGTTAAATATATATGCTTCATTTTCTTCCGGACCTATTTTGGGTCCACAACATTGTACCACATTGGACCTTTCTTTTAACAACCTTTCTCGTTCTGGAAATTTCACTTCTTGTCACAATCTACTGACTTCACCACCGTTTAAAGGCTTGAGTTTTTTAATATAATCCAAGTTACAAAAATCTTTGTCATTTAATTTCAACACGCGGTTGAATAGTTTGATACAATTTTTACGGTTTGCTAACTTGAATGTTGTTGTCGTAAAAAAACACCTGGATTTCTTGCTCTTTTAGTGAATGTTGTGTTTTTCTTTATAAGAGTCGGGTTTTATAACCATTCAAATAACAGTAATTACATATAAATTATTATATGGATTTAAAATAATTAATCTTAGAAGTAGACGCTCTGCCCACTTTTTGTAGGAATGGACATTTTGCATGAATAAATAATTTTCATTTTGCTTGTTTTTTCCTGTCTATCGATTTCTAAGAGAAGCACAGATTTCTATGAAATTATCGTTTGTTTATCATTTTAGTTAATCTATTAAGAATGCTTAATAGTGAAAGCTAGATAAAGTTATCTGCCTCAATATTTAACACACAGCTGCTAAAAAAATTGTTAGACAGGATTTTTTTTTTATCACTGATCATCTGCGAGAAACCGACGGTAATTGTTTCATTTTTCATTCTTATTTTATTAAGATCAACATGTATATTTATAATCATTTCACTCCAATCAAGGCAGAAATGCTACTGGTGCGAAGGATGTTACTGTGAGAGAATTAAATAAAAGGATAGGAGATGTCGAATAAAGATAAGAGATAGATGTGAATCAAGTAGATAAAAGAAGGCAATTGACGTTGTATTTAATACTTTGAACGTAGTAGCGCTGAGGGAAGCAAGCATATTGAAATGAATTCCAAAAAATAGAAAATGCGTAAAAAAAAATCGATGAGTAGAATACGGGGTTATCATTAAACATTTAGACGGTAAAATGGAAGGAACTTGTTGCAAATCTACTAGCACGATATGAAATATATTTAATTAAATATTTAATTAAATATTTAATTAAATATTTGAAGGTTTTAATGCCTTTCATGTAATAGATGTAAAACAATGCTTTCTTTATGATTCATGTAGAATTTGGTTAATATAAAAGAAGAAGGGATATTAAGGGAGATAAAAATGGGATGATGTGGTAGGCCATGATCGCCTACGTCCTGAAAGAACACTGCACATTGAAAAATAAAAATTTAGAAAAGAGTTTCTTTTTTTTTAATCGTTACATCCCAAGCAAGGCGGTATTGCAACTGATGCGCAGGGGGCTACATAAGAGAGTAAAGTTCAGACAGGAAGAGAGTGAAGAAAAAAATCAACCAATTTCAGGGGGTGTCACAGAAAAGGGCAACAGAAAGATATGAACACAGGTGTGAAGACAGTTGTGAACCTAGAAAGAAAGGAAAAGAACAAGATATACAGGGTGATGTATCAAGGACTGGAGTTAAGTGGATAAGAGATGGGAATTGATATTGCATTTAAATTCCTGGAGCTTGTAGCTGTCAGGAAAGCAATAAATGGAAGGGAGTTCTACTGGAGGGAAGTTCGAGAAAAGAAGCTGATGCTGTAGAATTATCGGCTACATTTGGTAGATTTGTCAATGGGTGGGACATACTTGATAGTTTGTTTGCCCGAGTAAATTCTTGTGGTGGGGACGCCAATGACTTATGTTCTTTGGAGCAGAAGCCCTGGAAATTCAAAAGATATGTGCCTGTACTTCTGAGATGATGTAGTATTTACATTTTTCAGACTTTTGACTTAATCTCTATTGCCATGTTAATGAAGTTTCGGCCGTTATACACTCCGACATTCTTGAGAAATTTTGGACTGAATCCATTATTCTGATCACTGAGTCATATCATTCTCATTTCATGTGTGATGTCACTTATGCTAACTATGTAGTTATCTTCCTTCAACTTCACTTTTAAGCAATTTAATCATCACTGCTGTAGCCTGGTATTGATCTCATGGAACATTGGGTCAATTAACTTGAATTAATCAACACCTCTATCTACTGCCTATGGATTCTTCAAGATCACATTGTATGATTTTAACAGCGCTCATATTGCAATCTTAGGCACTTTTGAATTTATAATTTTTTACCAGATCTCATATTGCAATCTTTAACGCTAATTATTAGGGTTTGGGACGCTGGCCTTCTACAAAAGGTTAAGGGCTAAGTTATCACTGGTCACTTGCATAATCTGATCCAATCATTTTATCAAACCGCATAATGAATGTAGTCTTGAATGGGCATGCATCCATATCTTACTGCACAAACGCTGGTATTCACTAAGGCTCTATCCTAGTTCCGACGCTCTTTTTAATCTTCATAAATGATCTCCCAGATGTGATCGAATCAGAAGTAGGCATCTATGCAGTTGACACCACCATCTACTCCCGAGGCGGACAAACATAACCTCGTTGATGATCTCGAGAACGACCTCCATTCAGTTGTGAATTAGTGTAAGAAGTGCCTCGTAAATGTAAATGCCTCTAAATCAAAACTCCTATCTGTCAACATCACAGGCAATCTCTTCTGCCACCCATAAGCATGGACCAAGAAAGTCTCCCCGAAAGCAATTCACTGTAACTCCTCGGCCTTACCCTTTCTTTAGACCTCAAATGGAATCATTACATTGAATTAATAGCTAAATCGACTGCTAGGAAGTTGGGTCACCGTGTAGAATCAGGAATTTTTTCCGCCTGAATCCATCTTGCACATATACAAATCAACCATTCGACCGTGCATTTAATATTGTTGCCATATCTGATCAGGCGCTCTTGCTGTTCGTCTTAGTGTTCTCGGCATGCTCCAAAGGCAAATTTTTAATGTGATTGGTCCCGACCTGGCAACTTTACTCCAGCCAATTTTCCATAAGCGGAATATGGTGTCCCTCTGTCTCTTCTATAAATATTTTCATGGCTTCTGCTCTAAAAATCTTAGATCACTGGTGCTCCCTCCAAAACACTTTACTCAAGCAAAAAGATTGGTATCAAGGTCCCACCCTTTTACAGATAAATCAACCAAGCAGGCGACAGTTCGACTCCAGTAGTTTTTTTTTTGCGCTTCTTGAGTGTGGAACTCCCTTTCATATAATTGCTTTCCTGCCGGTTGTAACCTCCAAGAATCTAAATGCAAAGTCAATTCTCATCTCTTATCCACTTTACTCCAGCCCTTTCTAAAACATCCCGTGTATCTTGTTCTTTTTCATTTGTCTCTATCTTCGTAAATGTCTTTACTCCTGTGTTCATATCCTTCTCTTACCTTTTCTCTTTCTCCCTCCGTAGCTGGTTCGTCTTTGTCTTCATTCTTCTCTTTTCTAAAACTTCAAATCTCTTATATAGCCCTCTGCACATCAGTGGCGGTACAGCCTTGCTTGGGGTGAAATGATAAGAAAAAATTCTCTATTTACTAATTTACATATTGTATTAATTTCTATTATTTCTATACTTTGACCGAATTAAAGCTTTTGTTTCCAAATTCGTAGCACCTGATGAATGCTGGAGCGTACAATGTCTGAAACGTGGTAATGATTGAAATAAAGATGAGGACAGCAGTTCGAACAATGTAAATAATTTCAAAAGATATGTGTTGAAAATTCTGTGAAAATTGTGTCTTCAATTGTTCGATTTTGTTTGCAATGTCAAAGTTTGGCAAACACTTCAATGGCCACCGTTTTTCATAAACTAAGTTTGTTAATCAGTTGAAACTAAACCATTTCTTTTTTTCCTCGCAGGAAAAAAAATGTATACCGAAATGTTATGTAATATCAGTCCTTCTATATGTAATTTAATGCTGAAAATTTCTTGATATCAAAAAGAGACATGAAGTAACTTTAAAACGAGGCTGGTAATACCATCGATAGAACACATGAGCAACGACGATGTGTTAGAAAAAAAGAAATCTAACACTTAGATGATATAAATCTTCAATGTAATTGATCCTGACTAGGCACGCGTCTTCAGTGACTTTCTCAGAAGAGGATGCCCTGTATATTCTCAAAAAGTAATTTCATGGTGACTGCTCTTATGAGATTTCTTTCCTAGTACATCGACTTGATTAGCATTAAGGTCCCACACTTTTACCGTCGAACTAGTTGAATGTAATCGCCTCTTCTACTCTAATAGTTTATTTTATATCAATTTGAATATCTAAATTTGCTTTATTTAATTTGCATATCTAAATTTGCATATCTAATACCTGCAAAAGTTTAAATTCAACGTCAACTGCGATATTTTACCTACTTGATTCCCATGCATCTCTTATCTTTACTTTGACATCCTCTGTAACTTTTTATTCCCTTATTGTCACTCCCTGCGCACCAGTTGTATTTCGGATTTATTTTGGGGTGAAACGATTATATATATATATATATATATATATATATATATATATATATATAAGTTCTAAACAGAAGAGTTGTAATTTCTATGGCTCATTATGAGAAAAAAAGGCGTGGAAAATTTGATTCTCACGAGACAGTTTGAAGTTAATTGAGACAGAAATAAAGAATGCGTAATCTAGAAAGCGAGCAGGTACAAATGAATGGCAACGTAAGGCTTCGAAAGTATTCAATGAGGACAACATTTATTAGGAGTAACCAAAGGATGGAACCGTGTTGAGAGCCATTATCATTAACGTCCTGAAGATAGAGGCCACATTGAAGATTTTAAATTTACTATCGTTTCTTGAAGGTCACACTAAATACAGCGTTAGTCACATCGGTTTTCCTAATTCTTATGGTGTCATCCTCCCAGAACAATCGAGCTAGAGCTGAGCAACACCTTAAGTTACACACCGTGATTCAGGAGTGCAAAAGAGGAGAAATGAAGAAAAAGAAACAAGTTGTGAAGTAGAGATTGCTCGTAATTTAAAATATTATCAAAAAACATCATGTGACTAATTTATTGTTAATATTCGATGAATAGGATTTATGAATTTATTTTCATTGTATTAGTGAGCCTTTTAATTTTTTATTTACAGTATATATTATGTTGTTACAAATCTATAGACAATTTAAGAAACAATTTTATTCTTTAAAACATTAACTATAGGATTGTTTGAATTACTCAAACTTCGAACCTTGAGCATCTAAGCACCTCTGCTATCGATCGACAAAATTATTTATTTCTCGTTAATATAAAATTATTTGCTGTAATGCAATAAAATCTTAGAATGCTAATTCCACCTCTGGTTTTGAGCTGAACGTTTTACTATTAAGTTGTGCTTAAAAATGATATTCAGCAGGTGAAAGGCCAGGGGAATATGGAAGATGTGGTAAATTCCCCTATCCAAGTCTGTGAGTTTTTGTGAAGTCATTTTTGCAACATGTGTCTGCGCACAATCGTGGAACAGAATTGAACCACGTCAATTTACCAAAGCTGGAATCATTTTTTTTTCATTTTAGGCATGCATTTCAGCAAATTGATTGCCGTAAACCCCTTCATAAAGGCTCTGGTTGTCTTTCAGATTGCTGTAGTTGTAACTGCCTTTGTCACTGTCAGCTCTCTGCCTTTGGCTAGAGGGCTCTCTCTGCTTTCGAGCAGAGAGCACTAACACAGTTGTGGTTCCGCCGAAGGGTAGAATCACGACTGGGAAAAATAGACAGCCATTTTTTGGCCGGGACATATAGCCCAGAAAACCCACTTATAACTGACCATCTGTCACACGTTACCCTTAGTGGGAGGGACAACTAAATGATAGAGTTGATAGCACAAATTTCAGACCACCAGTCATCTACCAATATAATTTGCTGATGCAAATCTGGTTTGGGGAAATATTTCGTGGGGCTGATCGTTTACGGTATAATAAAGTATCACCAAGTGACTATTCGCTAAATGTGATCATTCGTGTTATGCAGAAGGAGCATTGAGCACACTTCAAAACGATTAAGTTTTTTTATTTTCTTTGAGATCAGGAGGAACACATTTATCGAGTTTTGTCGCCCTGCAAATGGCGTCAGACAGTTGTAGTGCTGACATCAAGCGTCTAAAGTAATTCTCTGACGTTTTGACGTTGCTCAACAACTGCTTGCAATTGTTCTTTGCCAAGCATGCATGAATGTCTTCTATCTTCTTCATCTCCAAGACTTTCATCACCAGTATGGGATTTTTGTGACCACTTTCGTACTGTCCCATCACCTGTGGAACCTTCACATCACGTTCTGATATATTGACAGATGTTTGGAAGGCACAGTGCCTAATTTTGAACAAATAAAAGAAAAATAAAAGATCATGTTTAACATGTTCTTAATTAAGGATACTCTGCTTCAAGAATATTTGACTAAAAGTATGTTAAATATTATTAAAAATCACATATTAATTATTATGTATATCAAAACTCGTTAATATTTAACGTGAGTATCATGTTAAAAGGGCTCTTATGAATACATTTCTAGCGGATATTATTTTTGTAACAACCTAATATTTTTAGCTATAAATGTAAAAGCAGTGGAAGGGAAGCTCTAAAATGCATTGTTTCCTGGGTGTATGACTATCATGGAAGTAGTTTAATGTTTACTCTTTCAGGATAGTCATACAAAACCTAGGGCAATTTTCCTAAATCCATAGAATGCTATATATATATTAAGAGTTTTTTTTTCCCTGTGGTAAATAATGTCTTTCATAAAGGGTGCCGGTATTTACCGAGTATCTTGTGTTCTTCCAAAAATAAAGCAATTTTATTCTGTAATAAAAACAAAAACACGACAAAATTATAGGAATACATGTCATCTCGAATAACGGGGGTGTTTTCACAGGGAAAGCAGCAACGTCAACCATCATTGTAGTTTCCTTCCTCCTTTTGCTATTTGTTGCATGTTTAGAATGGAGCATAATATCAAAGAGCGAACTAAGGGCAGTTAGAAACGAAAATTCTGGCCTGGCTTTTGGCATTTTACGTGCATAGAATCTGAAATGATAGGTTTTTGTGTGTAATGCAGGAATGGGATTTTTCATATGTCTCGGATTTCTAACTCACTCATTTATATCCTAGAATAAAAATCTATGAATGTATTAATATGATTTAGGTTGAGTTATATTATTTTCTATATTATATTCATATATATATATATATATATATATGTATGTATGTATGTATGTATGTATGTATGTATTCCCTCGCATATGCACACGATTAAAATTAAATTATATGAACAAAAGTGAATTTTTGAAAAAATATGATATCTTACATAGAAAATTTACATAGTATTTCCATTATTTTAAAATGTGATTGCAATGTTTCATTTATAAAAGAAAAATCAATAATCTAAACAATGAGAAGAAAATAAAGCAAATCTATAACAAACCTGTGAAACCAACAGGAAAGGAATATCAGTCTTAGTGACATTTGATTTTAATTTTTTTTTGTTAGTACTTACTCTCTACTACTCTTTCTTTGACGAGCCAGCCTCAGTAATCTATATTAACAATATATATATATCTTTTTTTTTTTTAATCATTTCACCCCGAACAAGGCAGAAACGCCACTGATGTGCAGGGGGTTACATAAGTGTAAAAAGATTAATTAGAAAAGAGTGAGGAGTACAAGCTAGTTAGAAAGGAACAATAGAAAGCTGAGAAAGCAGGTGCAATGACAGATACATAGGTGGAGAGAAAGTGAAGGTTATACAGGGGAGGGGAGAGAGCTAGAGTTCAGTGGTTAGTAGATGAGTATTAACTGTGCATTTAAATTTCTGGAGGTTGTAGCCGTCAGGAAAGCAAGAATACGGGAGCGAGTTCCACAGGCGGGAAGTGCGAGAGAGGAAGCTGCAGGAGTAGAATTGTCGTCTGCATTTGGCTAACCTGAATGTGAATGGGTGGGACCCAGTTGCCAGTCTGGTTGCACGGGTAAACACCTGTTGAGGAGGCATCAGTGACTGAAGCTCATCCGAGCAGAAGCCATGAAATTATTTATAGAAGAGACAGAGGGAGGCCACATTTCGACGATGGGAAAGTGGCTCCAGTCGAGTCGCCAGATCAGTACCTATCACATTACAGACTCTCCTTTGGAGCTTGTCAAGAACACTGAGGAGAACGGCAGGGGCACCTGACCATAAATGGCAGCAGTACTCCATGCACGGACGGATGGTTGACTTGTATAAATGCGGGATGGATTCAGGTGGGAAAAACAATCTGGATCGACATAGTGACCCAATCTTCTTAGCAGTAGATTTTCCTATGGATTCAATATAGTGGTTCCATTTGAGGTCTGAGGACAGGGTAAGTCCGAGGAGGCGTAGTGTATTACTCTCCGGGAGAATCATCTGGTCCATGCTTATGGGAGGCAGAAGAGGTTGCCTGTAATAGTTGACAGACAAGAGCTTGGTCTTAGAGGAATTGAAGTTGACAAGCCACTTCTTGCCCCAGTTCACCACAGAGTGTAGATCCCGCTCAAGATCAACAGCGAGATTATGTCTGTCCGCCACGACAGGTTTCTTACTGGAGCGGATGTATATTGTAGTGTCATCTGCGTAGATGCCTACTTGGGACTTGATCTCATCTGGGGGGTCGTTGATGAAAATAAGGAAGAACGTCGGGCCCAGGATAGAGCCCTGTGGGTCACCAGCATATAATTGATATAGCGAAACAAGCTTGCTAACAATTACACAACGCTGAAGTGTTCTAGCTTTATTAAGTATATGTATCCAAGTTTTAACTCACTACTTGAACTGAGTACATTTCTTAAGTAGCTCTCATAGGAACTAGCAATAAACTAAAATATGGGAGGATTTTAATATTGTTTAAAATCAAATGTCACTAATTCTGATATTGGTTTCCTAGTGGTTTGACAGGTTTGTTTTAGATTTGTTTAATTCTATTATTCTCATTTTTTAGATTAATGATTATCCTTTTATAAATAAAGAATTTCCATCACATTTTAATATAATGGAAATACTACATGAATTTTCTATTTAAGATATCATATTTCATTATTTTATAATTGATATAGTGATTCATGCTTGATAACGGTTACACAACGCCGAAGTGTCCTAGCTTTAGTAAGTATATGTATCCAAGTTTCAACTGACTACTTAAGTAGCTCTATAGCAACTAGCAAAAAACTAATCTGTGGGAGGATCTTAATATTATTTAAAGTCAAATGTCACTAGTTCTGATAGTCCTTTCTTGTCGGTTTCAGAGGTTTGTCATAGATTTGCTTAAGTTTATTTTTATTTTTTATTATTATTGATTTTTTTATAAATAAAACATTGCTATCACATTTTAATATAATGGAAATACTATAGGAATTTTCTATTTAAGATATCATATTTTTTCAAAAATTCATTTTTTTATAATTTATTTTTAATCTTGTGCATATGCGGGAGATTTGTAGCGAAGCGGAAAATGCAATTGTTAGTTCAAATTTAAAACCCAGTTAAGTCAATCACATTCGCACATATTCCCTTCCAAAATTTTAAATATATCTCTTCTATGAGTCACACCCAAGTTATAATAACAGGGAAAACTAGGTTCTCTAGTCGTGTAAGAAAAATCTTAAGAAAAAAGAACAATCGAAATTTAAAACATATTGGTCGCGAGATTAGGTAATATACATGTAAAATCCTATCAGCTACAGAATCTACAACACCAACAATTAATTTAGTACTGTTCGGCCGTTTCATTGCAC
This sequence comes from Ascarosepion bandense, assembly GCA_037127315.1. Lineage (NCBI taxonomy): Eukaryota > Metazoa > Mollusca > Cephalopoda > Sepiida > Sepiidae > Ascarosepion > Ascarosepion bandense. The sequence goes on from JBBBDQ010000845.1 coordinate 2,143,573, forward strand.
GCTATTGTCTAAATAAAAAAAATACGAAAATGAGATTATGGAAAAAGCATCTAAAACAAATATCCAGAAATATCATATTGGGGGGATACCGAGCAAAAGCGGATGACCGGATGTTTGCTCTCTCACGACAAAAATGCAAATGATAAAAAGTCGTCCGTGCGCCGCTGGCTCCGCGCAGATGTTCCGGTTGAAAACTAAAGACTAATTAAATATTAAATTTCCAGTTCGCGAGCCTAAGCGAATTTTATTTATCAGTCAATGGGAAGCCCAGAACAAAATACAAGTTTTAAATCTCAAATGAGCTGCTGTTATCCAAAACGAAGATATAAAAAGCAGATACAGAAAGCAGCGACACGCAGACCGACTCGAGGAGAGAAAGGTGTAATCAATATCCCCTTGACCTAAGTCAAGCGGCTACTATGTTTTCCTCCCTTCACCTCTGCTTACCTTCTTCCCTGTCTCAAAAACTACTTACTGACCTAAGGAGCGAATACATCAAAGACATTCCTTACTTACACGCTCAAAAATTTTTAAGCATTAATTCTCTTTCAGCATTTTATTGCCATGAACATTTTAACCTCCGTTGGACCTATACTTCATGTATTACTTCAAATGTAAAAACATTAATTGATAAGTGACTATATAAAATGTTATCTTTCAACCCAAATTGTTTTTCTTGGTTTATAACCTTTCTTTCTCACTTATAGTGGGCTATCTACAAGAAGGTCAAATTCAAGCAGGGATCAAAACTCGACCGATTTGGTGTCAATTAGAATCCATACGCCCTAAGCCAGAGAATGATAGAACATAAATTATATTGTGTTATATATATATGGTAATGATAGCATAATATATTAGTCATCCACATACAAGCCTTTTTCGCTCTATCACAGCTCATCAATGTGATTAGATGTATTTTAATATATATATATATATATATATCGCTAGAAAGGATGGGTTACTGTGGCGGGCCAGGAATTTTTTCACCCGAGTCCATCTTGTAAATATACAAATCAACAATCCGACCGTTCATTGAATATTTATCTCACGGTTCTCGACAGGCTCCAAATGAGAATCTGTAATGTTATCAATCCGACCTAGCAGCCCCACTTCAGCCTCTTTCTCACAGACACGATGTTTATTCCCTCTGTCTACTCGACAAATAATTTCATGGCTTCTTCTCCGACAATCTTAGCTCATTGATGTTTCCTTCACAAGAAATAACTCTAGCAACCACTCTATCAAAACTGTCCCACACATTTACAGTTAAATAAACCAAATGCAGCCGCCACTTATTGACCAGTAGCTTTCTTTCTTACACTTCCCGCCTTCGGAACGCCCTTTCTGTATTCTTGCTATTTTGACGGCTAAAATCTCCAAGATTATATAAGCAATGTCATTTCCTATTTACGCTCACGTGACCAAACTACTTCCCTCGTTCTTTCCAAATCACCTCGTGTATCTTGTTCATTTCTTTTCTCACTTTAACCTCGCAACTGTCTTTACACTAGTATTCCCATTCTTCTCTTGTCCTTACAGTGAAACTCCAAGTAAATCTCTAAGTCTTTCTCTTCATTCTCTCTGCTTAAACATTCACTTTTCTCTGATGTAGTACCCTGTGTACTAGTGGTGGTACCGCTTTGCTTGACGTGAATCGATAATATATATATATATATATATATATATATATTATAACATGGGTATGTTATAATATCACTACAAAAATAGCTATTTTGTTTCGACAATTGTTGTCAAGTATATATATATATAGAGAGAGAGAGATAGAGAGAGAGAGAGACAGACAGAGAGAGACAATATTATTCTGTCGTTTAACTTGATATTTTTTCAATAAAAATTAAATAAAAAATGCAGTACTATAGAAAGTATAAAAATTGACTATATATGTTATAAATTTCCTGTACTTTGTGTAGTTTCGTCAAGACCGCAAATTGCAATAAAGAACAAAATTATAAGAAAAACCTCGGGACATTTTTAAATATTTTCATCAGATAATGATTATATATGTACGTCATGTATTGTACCACGCTTATTCAAAAATATATCTACATTCGATTGCATAGTTACACTTTCTAAGATCAATATTTAGAAATGGTTTCGTGATAATGGTTATTTTAGTACTTAGCGAGGTCTATCATTTTTTAAAACATATGGACTTGCGCTACAGAATCACAAACGTAGCACTTTAAAATATATCAGAAACAACTACTTTTGGTATTTTCTACACTCAAAATTGATATTACATGGAAGGGGGATAATAGTTTTGTGAGAATGTGGACATACCACATTACTTGAAGCAAAATTTATCTATAAATTACCAATTAATGCAGGAAGGATCAAGAACTGGTACAGGTCAAAGGAAATCTAAATTCATGATATAAAATTTTGATATAAAATTTTGTAAATTTCAAGCAGAAACAGAACGAAATTTTAATCAATGAATATTAAACCTTCCTCATGAGAAAACTGCTAAAATTGTTTTTTTTATTTATTTATTTTTTTATTTATTTATAACCGTCTCACCCCAACTAAGGCAGTACTGACACCGGTGCACAGGGTGTTACAAAATAGGAGAATAAAGAGAGAGGATAACAGATTACAGTAGGTGTCGGAGAATGGGTAAGAGAAGTGTGAAAAGAGCTGCGTGGGAGGAATAACAGAAGACGGATAGAAGTCAAGTAGATAAGACATGACAGTTGACGTTGCATTTATATCGTTGGAGATTGTAGCTACCTAAGATGCAAAAATATGGAAGGAGAGTTCCACAGGTGGGAAGTGTGACAAAAGAATCTGTGGGAGTAGAAGTAGCACATAAACTTTAATGCTTCCACACTAGTCTAGTATCTCGTGTAAATTCGAGTAAGGTTGGCACCAACGACCTAAGCTCGTCCTAGCAGAATCCGTGAAATTTCGTCAGTGAAAGAGATGCTGAAGCCGAGACTATATGTCAGGATCGATTACATCGCAGATTCTTCTTTGGGTTTTTTCGAGAACCATAAGATGAACAGCAGAGGCGCCCGGACAGATATGAGAGCAGTATTCAATGCACGGTCGAGTGGTAAATGTACATGACGGATTCAGAAGAGAAAATCTGTCTGCTCCGACACCGGAACTCGACCTTAGGCAGTAGATTTAGCTATTGATTCATGTAGTCGTTTCACTTAAGAACAACTGAGAGAAAGAGGCCGAGGAGGCGCATTGTATTAAATTCAGTGAGACTAGTGTAATCCAAGCTGATGGCGAGTAAGAAAGATTGTTTATGTAGCAGCTTTGTTTTGAAAGCATTACAATTTACGAGCCATTTTCTATCCCAGCCACGACTGAATGAAGGTTATCGTTGTGAATAGGTTTGTTTTTCAGCATCGTCAGATTTCTTAGTGAGGCGGATGTAAATGGTGGTTTTGTCAGCGTAGATGCCTCCCTGGGATCTGATTACATCAGGGAGATCGTTGTTGAAAATCAGAAAAAGCTTAAAACCTAATAAGGAGCCTTGAAAGAAATCCGCGTTGGTATGATAGGATCTGCAAGCATGCCCGTTCAACACGCGATTTGAAAGGAACGACTGGATTAAGTCAAACAAGTGTCAAGATATTCCATATCTATGTAACTTGCACAGTAGGCCGTCGTGCAACACTCTATCAAATGCTTTGACGATATCCAGAGCAACACCTCGAGTTTCGCTGTTTTGATAAAGAGATTGGTATATATACTCAGTGGTAGTCGTTAGCTTGTCAGCAGTAGACCAGGCGAAACGGAAGCTATAATGTATGTCGGAGAATAGGCAGTGGGCTATGAGAACCATGATGCCTTGAACACTTTGCCAAAAATTGGTAGGATGATGAAAGGGAGATAATTGGAGGGGTCTGAGTATTCTTCAGAATTCTTAAAACCAGAAACCACAAATGAGGACTTCTAGCAAGTCAGATCGCAAGAAGCATTGAGAAAGTAGTGGTAGTGGTTGGAGAGGACAGGGGAGGATTCAGGGGAACTTTTCTTTATGACAATGACTGGGATTCTGTCACATGCTTTTGCCTTATGTGCGTCAAATTTTGAAATTGTTTTAGAGTCCAGCGACGGGGTAATGTAAATGTCACTTATTTTAGCCTCAGTTCTAGGTGAAAAGTAGGGTGCGGATAATTTAGATGAATTAAATGACGAGTTGGAGGAGAATATGCGCACAAAGCCTTCAGTCATGTTTGCTGTAGCTGTGAGGAAATCACACTTATTGATGAAAGGAGGGATGGAAGGCTTGTGGCTGTTTAGCACACATTTGCAGAACAACCACTTGTCTTTGGAGCTGAACTTGCGCGCTGCTAAACGCTGCTTCATGCTGTCATCAAATAGCAGCTTTGCGTCATTGAGGATCCTATGACACTCATTACGAACAGAGGCAAAATAACGCCTTTTATAGTCAGGCGTGTGGGAAACAGGGGAAGGTTATCTGGGATCGAGAACTCAGAAGAGAGGATTGTGAGTTTCAGGTTAGTTTTACAGATAGCTAGGATGTCTGGGGACCTTTCGTGGAGGAAATATTCTACACTGCAAAGGTTTGTACGTATAACACAGATTGTACTGTAGTAAATGTTGAGGGTTTAGGTGATTTTTGTGAGGCTAGTTTAGAGAGACAGTTGTTGTAGTATTTGTATTTGTAGTTGTGAGTTTCTTTGGTAAGGTGAGGCCTTGAATATTAGTAGAAGAGGGCCATCAACTGCTTTTGTAGGAAGGGAACTGGTATAATGTGGCCTCAGCATCGCCTACCGGAGGAACATGCAGGGACACCTATTCATGCGCGTTAAAACAACGCTACAAGAACCTGAATATTATGCACCTGTTAACCAAAGAAGAATGTCAAGTCTCTAAGCAAGAGTTAGAGCTCTTAACAACCAGTCGGAGGCAGCAACCAGAAAACTGCCAACTTGGAACCGTCAGTATAGAGAAACGTTCCTACCGTCCACCCACATCGTATAAAAATTTCGAGAGCTCGACTATTGAGACCTAATTAGCCAAAAAAGTGTTGGCCGGAACCCTTTCCTAAACAATAAACAAGGGATAAGCCACTACTCCTGATCAATAGAAGGAGTAGAGTATTAGCTAGATGATAATAAGGTCTATATATTCCAATTAACAAAATAAAATAAGAGTAAATGTATATTAAAAAAGAGTAAATAAAATAATGAAATAAGTAATTTAACAAAATATAGTAAAATAAAGAGTATGAGTGAGAAAATATTTACATTAAATTTTGAATCAGTCAGGAGGTCGGGTTAACCACGAATAAGAGAATTGCCAGTCCCGGTATGACTATAGTAAATTGTACTATAGATAAGTAGGTATTAGGAGAGACGATATAAATAGAAAGTAATTGTTTAGTACGAGTTCAACTAAACGCCATTTAAAATAATTTCGTGGTCAAAGGAGAATTAAACATGGCGGAAGATTCAAGTAAATTTGTCGGACATTTAAACAAGAACTATCGAAGATGAGGACATTATTTTCTGAAAGAGAAAGTTTGAAGAAATAAGAAAAAGAAGAAAAATCAAAAGAAAAGCACATGGGTGAAATTAACATAATATTTAGTTAGATTTCAATAGTTCTAGACAGAGGAAAAAACCCCGACCAACATTAGTATAGTGTGCCTTGACAGTAGAAAGAAAAAGATAATTTAGTGCCAATGTCGCTTGAGCTTTACAAGTGACTCAGCATAAACATTAGAAAATTTAAAAAGTAAATAAACTTAATAAACTTCAGAATTAATGATCTTTTATAAAATTAAAGGATCAAATCTTCAACGTTATGGCAAGATACTAGTAAAACAGATGATACCTACCGAGGCGTAAAAACCTGACGCTCATAACCTATTAAAATAAACACCGGGCACATACACAACTCTATCAGCACAAAATACTAATCATTTAGTACTTTTTTCTAAAAGCTGAAAAATTCAATCGAAATTAAACGATTTTTGATAAACATTTACATTAAACAAGAAAAACATGCCTTCAAAGCCGCATGCACCCTTGTCGGGGTTGAGCCGGCTTTCTCCCCGATGGAAAAATTTTCATTAAAATTTGTTTAAGAGCCGGGTCCCAAGTCCTGCCCTATTATTTAACCCATAACTAGAGAAAAAGGGTCGGATTTAATGGTACCAGTGCGTAAGTGAATGCAGGATATTCGAGAGGAATTCAAACTCGGCTCACTGATTTCTCTTTCCGAGGCGATATCCGCTGCACCACAATACACATTCGTCAATAAACGCTTACAGCACCTGGTATTTTGTAGCAGTCACCCATCTAAGTACTGACCAGGCTCAATTTTGCTTAACTTGATCGAGCAGGAACTGGTGTATTCAACGTGATATGACCGTAAGCATGCCTTAAAACCTGCCTTAAAACAGCTTGAATAGAAAATCAGATGTTGTAAATAAAATTGTTATGTTCACTCTCAGCAAAGTTTGGTCTGAGATCGAAATGAATTATTTTTGTTTTTATTTCATTCAAGATATGTTTCCACTTTTTCTAGAAATCCCATATATGTTTTGAGAGTGGTGTGCATATTTTCTTCTGTAGGTAACGTGTCTACCTTTAGTAAAGTGATAGTTCTCTATATTTTCTTTTTTCCTGTTTACTTACATTATCTTTGTATATAATTTTAGTTTTAAGGGGGTTATTTTTTATAAGAAATTCGGAGATATTTATGAGTGAGTGTATTTTTATGTTGTGTGTTAAATATGCATGCATTGCATATCTGTCTCGGTCTGTTTTAGGCTTAAGGTGATTCCAAATGAAACCTCACGTCATTTCAGTCAACCTCTTAAATTGTGTCGTTGAAATTATAAAATATATTTCACGTACCCTATATATATATTCTAACTATACTGATGAGCTGTGATACGGCGAAACAGATCTGTCTGCGGATGACAATATATATTGAAAAAAAAACATTATTAGACAAAAGGAATAAAAGAACAAGAATTAAGTGACTAAAAGACAACTATTGATGTTAAATGTAATTTTTAAAAGATCAATGTTGATGGAAAACTAAAAACTGGAAGATAATTCAGCAACAAAGAAGTGTAAGAAAAGCATGTTTTAGCACAGAACTTACGATTTCTAAAAGCAGCTAAATGTGACCGAACTGACAATATATTATCAGGCTGAAATTCATAAAATCGTGGTATCAAAATGAAATGCCTATCAGAAAAATTACCTACGAAGATAATTATTATTTAATTGGTGAAGAGAAGAAAGGTAAACTATTACTTAAATTAAGTTAAATATTTTTAACTTCATCCTTCACTGCATGTCATAGACTTTACTATTTTTCCTATTATTCACATGACAAAATCCAAATGAGGATCTGCAATATAATCGATCTGGACTTAGCAGCTTACTTTAGTGACGCGCTCACCGAAGTAATTTGGCATCCCTCTGTCATTTCAGCAGGCATTTTCATGGTAATTTTTCCCCTGGCTCACCGAGCAACTTTATTTATCTAGGTTACACCATTTAACAGTAAAAAAATTGTATACAACTGCTCTTCTACTCATTTTCTTTACCCACACATCCCGTTTTTAGAACTCAGCGCTGTTTACTAGCTTCTCTGGTAGCCAAAATCTCTTAAATTCAACGTCAATTGTCATCATCTATCAACTAGATTCCCATCCATCTCTTACCATTTCTTCGACATACCCCTTACCATGTATTTCCTCTCATTGTAACCCCTTGCGCATCAGTGGCGGTCATGTCTTGTTTAAGTTTTATATGATATTATTTTTTTTATCTGATTTTAACTTGCATCAAACAAAACATATTTACCGTAACAAGTATAACTTCTTTCCAAATATAGTCCGAAGATATCTTACTCAAATGCAGGCGTCTTTTACTTTGTTCGTTTTTATGAACACATTGCAAGCTGTATATGATTTTATTTTGTTTGCTCTCTGACGGGAATATCTGTTGTTATTTCAGGAGAGTTAAGTAACTTAAAAATTATATCAAACGGAATTATTGCTGTACTATTTCAGGAACTGCTGTTTTCCTTAGTAACGTTATTTTTCCGTTTAGTAAAGTATTTTTGTACTTGCTTGACTCTAGTATCACGCGTTCCAGAAAATGAGTAAAATACTAAGACACAGGAAAATTTCCCTAGAAACAAAAAAGACAATGCTAGATTGCTATGTGATGTCAGTTCCTCAATACGGTAGTGAATGCTGGAAAATACCGAAGATGAGGAAAAAATTTGAAACAACGGAAATGTGATTTACAGAAGGATACTGCGGATATCATGGACCGAACATGTGAATAATGATGGGGTTTTGGAAAGAATGGTATTGAAAAGAAAATTAAGGGTGAGCATTAGGAAGAGACAACTAAAGTTCCTGGGACATGCAAGGAGGGCTTGGAGAAACTGATACTGACAGCCCAGAAAGAAAGAAAATGAGACAGAGGAAAACAGCGGTTAACATATTTGAAGGGCTTGATCAGGTGGATGACAGAACAGGGGTTGCTTAAAATAACACGAGAAAACATATTACGAGCCACCAGGGATAGAGAGACGTGGGAAGCTATGATCTTCTACGTCCTGAAAGGATATGGCACATAGAACAAGAAGAAAGGAACAACAGAATGATTTTAATTAGAATACCAGATGCATAGACGGAACAGTTACACATCTGTGAAAATTAATTGAAACAACTGATTTAGTTTCTTTTTTTCTTTCAACATACCATGATGTGAATGCTTTCAAAGACTAGGTCTACTCGATATTTAAATAGCTCATAGTATTGTGGTCCACAATGTCAGAGGAAGAAGATGCTGGTATTCAAATAAGAAGTAGAATTTTCAGCCAATTGACCAGGATAATATTTATATTTAGTGATAGCATTCTGAAAATATTGAGCCTGATATGAAAATGAACATAATAATCTTCATATTGAAAAAATATTTATCAACTGACATGCATGTGAGGCGTGAAGACTTTGAGAGACAGAATGAGAGATGTTAATACAGCCTGGTTTTTAAAAGTAGCAAAATAGATATATTGTATATGATACATCCTTATCTGTCCTATACAACATCTTACGACAAAATACAATGGGAAAAGTCATTAAACTATGGTTTCCTTCAGCTATAGCTGACATAGCAAACGATTTTTCATTTTTCTTCTCAAAAGATTTTAAAGCAACGTTCTCGCAATCACACAAAAAAGCGATAAAAACAATTATAATTACCATCATTTTTAATAAGACGATATCTTCTGATAAGAAGTGTGGTGATTATATTGAATCAATTGTTTCGTTGGCTTCTATGAAATTCAGTTTATATTATCATCAGAGGTTATTTTAACGCTATTGATTTGAGTATATAGCCAAACACACCCATAAAAAAAGAATCCAGCGTTCACTCGCATATATAAACATATCAAAGTAAACAATATTTTATTCTGATGAAGTCATAAAGGAAAGACATTTCCATATATATATATATATATATATATATATATATATATATATATTCTGACGAGGAAACTCCTAAACTTTCAGAAAACAAAAGTGTTTTATCAGTATTACGAACAGGCTCGAGTACGAAGACGGTATGTGACATGATCGAGAAGGCCAACGATATCATCTTAAAGCCCTTTCAAGTAGCCTACTTTGGCAATAAAAATCTCAAAAGATTCCGACAGAATTGTGCTGTGATGCTCCCGCTTTTTGCTCCCCTCTCCCTCTAAAGAGATCTGCAATTAACCTTTCGCTTGGGCATCTGTGGCATCACCTGATAGCAACATAAGTAGTGTAATGGATCTAGGCTCATTTGTCATCAATGTCATCTCCCCGTGTAGAAGTGTAGATGAGCAACACTAATTATTGTGATAATATATTTCTGGTTTGCTATTTTAAATGCCAGAGGCCTGAGCTCGGAGTCTCACAGGGTCGCGGGGTGAATACATGGTATGAAGAGTAGATAGGTTTGTCAACTCAAGACCGTGAATGAAAGTGTTTTCTGGCTGTTAAGGAAGTCTTTGGATGCCGTGTGTGAACTGTCTTCACAGCTTTGTTAGGAAGATTTTGTTACGGGATATTAACATATAGGATAAGGTATTTCGTCTGATTGAGGTTTGTGCTCCTAAATATCATGCTAAGTGAACTGATTTGTTTCGGCATTTTGAGCCGTTTTTGACTGGTAGTTCCATCGACGATTAGAATACCGTTCGTGAATTCGATATAGCTCATATGGGGAAAAAACAGGTCTGAATCCATTTCTGGACTTTATTGCCGGGTTTAATCTTGTCTGTAAGTATTGTAGTGAACTGCCACAGGGGTTACTCTCAACGGAATAATGCTGGCAGCTCGTCTTTAGTGGTATAAGCTAGTTACTTCGGTCAAGTCTTAGTTGGAGAGAGTCGAGATAGAGCTCTTATATAGTCCAAGTTTTTGTTATATAATTTATTCAAATCACAGGCTCGTCCGTGTTCTTGTAACATTAGATAAGTTTAAGGTTAGGATGGTTGATCATGGAAATTGAACACTTATTTTTGTGCTGGCCGAGTGTTCCAGGGCCAGCTGCTACTAATAACACAGCAGGATATTGTGTGAAAAATTAAAATTCTAAATTATGTCTTTTCTGTTGATTATAATCGTCGAATCAATCTAGTTATATTAGCAGGGCTACTGGTGAGCGACCAAAATTTCTATTGTGCGATTCAATCCCGTGAAATTAGAAAAGTAGACGTAACTAGAGTATATGTGGAATCCTTGCTTATAAACAATGATTAATCTCTTGTAGTTAAAGCTAAGTTAAAGAAGAATGTCTCTCGAGGCAACGAATATGGTTTCTAAATTGGGATCAGACGAAGTTAGATCTGCATCCAAAAAAGCAAACCGTGACAACAAGCGCTGGCGTATGTGACTAGCTTTTGGAACTCTTCATCCGGTTGCACGATCTGAATACTGCACAGTTTGATACCTATTAGGCGGCCAATCCGTGTCTCGAGCCGGCTGAAGCAGCTGCATATGAGAGTCACATCATTGTCGGAATTTGGGAAAATTATTCGTTCGTGTAGCCAGTTCTGTCTTTAGCAAAGCCGTATCCTCAGTGATGAAGACTAAACGATATGTGTTCTAATGCTTGCTAGGTTTTATGAGATTTGTGACATAGACGATGTGTCAGTAGGTATACTATGGGGACGAGTTATTCACATCTTTTCAACTAGTATTTTGCTTTGGTCATCATCTATATGTCTAAATTAGGACGGAAAGCTGGTAGACCATCCAATCAGAATTTTGTAAAAGGTGAGTAAATCTTGTGAGAATCTGCTAAGGAAAAGAAACCGATCATAGTAACACTTTGTTGTCGATTAGGCATTAAAATAATGTGGCGATAGATATCAGTTCTCTGGTGGAAGGCAGAACTTTTCGTATTTATGGTAATTGTTGTTGCGTTTGAATGGTGATTTTCTAAACGCACATTGGACTGACACTGAGCCGAAAGTATGGGGCAACCAATGAGAATCGATTTCACTACTCAATTGGAATGATACTTGCGACTGCGAGACATGCTTACAAACTATTACACTACGTTGAGGTATCTATAATGCATGTTTAAATTAACGGTAAGAAGAGTGGGTGATTATGTTATTTAATAACCGCATTAATTTCGTTAATTTAACTGATTTTCTGCCACAATTAATGGTTGTGTTGGATTTTTATATAAGCATTTTTTTCGTTTCTTGTAAACAGCTTCTTACAAATCATAAATACATATTGGGGTTTATATGTTTAAATGTTAAATCAACATTACACATAAACAAAAGAAAATTAGATTAGAAGATTATTTATGACTTTGTAGAGATTATGAGGTATTATCGTTGATGTCTTGGAATGGTATGTAAGAATATGTTGTTTTTGACGTAAGGGATAAAGAGGTATGTTTAGATCAGCGATTGTGACTACTGAACTTTAATTATAAGACAGAAGAATACGAACCTTTTCCTTATCCCCATATTTGGCTTTGTGCCCCAATTTTCTGGTTTTGACACAAAATAAATATTGTTGAACATTTTATTTCTTCTGTTCGGCTCTTACAAATAAAATATATTCAAAACTCGATTGAGTTTCATTCGGAAATGTTGATTAAAAGAAAGTTGTATGATCCAAATTCTGAATGAAATCTTTTTTTTCCGAAGACATGAAAATTGAAACACTAATAGATACCGATTTACAAAAGTATTTCATATAATTGTAAGTATTTAAAGTTTTTGATAAAGTTTTACTATTTAAATTTATTTTCTACTGATCTATATAAAAATAAATTTCTTTCGTTTATCTCTTCATAATTAAATATTCTTGGTGCATTTCTCAGCCTTCAAAATATTATTCTTCCCAGAAAAAGATTCTAGAATTTACACTTTGTACTAATGGCGAGATTTGGTCTACGAATTTTATATACTTTTATCTTTTTCTACTTTTGAATTTAGGAATTTTGGATGTAGATTTGAAAATAATGTTCTTATATAATGCACATTGACGATGATGATAATTTTCTCCCCAAGGACAGTAAACAGCATAATGCCGTAAGTACACATAAACAAAACTCTCATCGTTTAGATTCCCATAGGAGAAAACAAAAGCCCTTTCATTTGTAAATAGCAAAATAGAATAAAATCGACAGAAAACAAAATGGCGTCTTCGTCACATTCAAATGACAGCGATTAATCAGGGTTCAGTAAAAAGAAAATCGGCTTTCACACACGATCGCATTTGACTTAGTCAAATATCATAAACTCAACCCCAGCTAGATAATCAAAACACCTTCCAAACGTTAAGAGAAGATTTGTCTACTCTATTATTCGAAGCAGACAAACATAAGAATCAGAAAAACAGAATGTTGTTCTTCGCTCTTCTAAAATAAATGAAAGCAATTGTTCATTTTAAAAAAATCTGACAAGGGGAAATAAATATTTACTTAGACCATAAAGGCATGAATATTTTTCTTTATAATATATATATATATATATATATATATATATATATATATATATATATATTTGTGGGTGTGTGTGTGTGTGTGTGTGTGTGTGTGTGAGTCAATTAAGTGCGATACGTGATACACGATTGGGCGATAGAACGAGACATGACTGACTGGGCAGAAGATTATCCCGCAGTAGTTTGCCATCATTTTCTGCGGCAGACTGGTTGCCAGCCAAGGCCATAGAACCCAATCTTTACTGTTAATTTAACTTATAACTGAAAAGAAAGAGACGTATTTGCACGTACGTAAATGAAAGGAATATCTACAGGGCGCCAGAAAAAGAAAGAATTGAAGATCACTACAATCCATGTATTCAGATGATATAGGCGGGCATTTCCAGCAGAATCGTTTATTTTGTCGGCCAGAGTTTAGGTTTTTCTAGTTTCATGAACCATGCACTTTCTTGTTACCTCAATTATCTGAGATAGCAAGATAAGTAGATGATAATCAGACTGGGCTTGAACATGAGGACAACCAGCACAATCTATGATATCCATCAAGTTAAAAAAATATATTTTACATATATTTTCCCTATTTTAATTTGTATTTATATTCTGTGGTTTGAAGTATTTGTTTTATATATATATATATATATATATATATGGTATCCATAAAGTCAGTGTGCACATGAAAATATTATAACTTTATTTGTATTTGTAATAAAAATAATCTGTAAAATCAGTTTGAATAATTAAACTTGAACGATAATACAGTCTTTCATCAATATGGAGCTCCTTGTAACATTCCTCTGAGTGTTAGGCAGTTTCTAAATCAGGAATTACCTAAATGATCGATGGGAAAGGGTGGACCATTTTATTGGTTCGCCAGATTTCAATACATTAGATTTTTTTGTGTAACAATAATTGTGTATGCAACCAAAACAAGTTCACAAGAAGATTTGAAAACTAAAATAATTGATATGATTTCAGACATTACTGTAAATCAGTTAACAAATGTTTTCCGCGAATTTGTATTGCTAATGATAGAGGACATGTGGAAACTTAAATAACATTTCAATAAATCCTTAAGACATAGATTTACTATTTTCTAATCTTTTTCACAAATTATTCATATATATATATATATATATATATATATATATGTTTACTGATAGAATGGAACAGCGTATAGCATCTCTTGAGTTTGGTTCAAAACATTACTAGAAGCTCTGCAAGGGTGCGTTGAACAAGCGAAAACCCTGAATTCCCCCTTCTATTCAATCGGTCCTCAAAATCTACAGCAGGCAATTTTGACTGATTTGTACTCGCAAATTCTTATCCAACTCAACACTTTATTTTTCTGGAGTACATGCATTCTATTCCAAACCTAAAACAGAGGATTAAATGAGATACATATATATATATATAATCCAATCTCTGGTCTCTAATGTAATTTCTGAGCTTGACAAGGCAAGCAAAGATGTTCTAGTTATCGTCCAAATGAAATGTACCCTTGTGCTGGCCCCAGTCCTCTCCAATCTTTCTAAATATTGCGTCACCTTTTGCTTTCCTGATTTTTGGTATTTTTCTTCTGTATTTAAGACTCTTTTAATTATTATTCTCCTATCTTTTTCGCAATGTAATCAGGACAGGTTATCAATACTGAAACGATTAGGCATCTCATATCTCGAAATCTTGTCTCTGACAAAAAATATGACTTCCGCTTCGCTAGGATAAGCTAACGACCATCCCTGAATATATATAGTAGACTACTGATTAAGAACGGCTTAGCTCGAACTGTTGCTCTTAATATCTTAAAACACATCTGACAGGGTTTGGCATGCTGGTCTTCTGTGCAAGCTCCACAACTACAGTATTTCTTAACGATTGTTTTTAATGTTCCTGTCAAATCGTGAAATGAAGGTTATTTTGGATGGACAAGCATCCATATATTTTCATACAAACGCGGGCGTCCTTTAAGGCTCTGTTATATGTCTAACTCCTTTTCTGATTTTCATCAAAGATCTCCCTGTTGCAATAAGTTCTCAAGTAGTCATCTATTTATATGACACCATCATTTACGTCCGTCCCGATAGGAAATCCGATAAAATTGACAAAGTAATCCTGATTCATCCACAATCTGTAATTGTATGTGACAGGGAAATTTATCATGAATTTACCTCCAATACGAAGCAGCTCTTTTTAAATCACTATAGGAAATCATTCCTCTCTAATAACGAAATGAATAATTGTAATTTCTTAGAAAGCAACGCACTCCAACTCCATGGCCTCACTCCTTCAAATAGAAAGACTATATTGAATCTGATGCGAGGAGGATGGGTTCACTGTGACAGGCCAGGAAGTCTTTTTCATCAGAATAAATTTTTTCGCATGTATAAATCTACCATTCGATTCTGCATTGACTACTCTTGCCATATATAGTAGGGTGCTCATGCAATTCCTCTTGAGGTTTTCGAAAAAATCCAAAAGAGGATGGCAATTGATCATATTAAATTTTCCCCTAGTACCTGGACCACATGTATTTACTTCGTGATACTAGATTAGTATTATGGTCCCACACTTTTAATGTCGAACTAGTTAAATGCATTCTTTTTTTCTACTCTAACATTTTATTTTCTCGCTGTTGCTTTTCTTGCAAGTTTTTAAAGACAAGCTCAATTTATTAACTTCATTCCCATTCATCTCTAATGTTTTCTTCAACATTCCATGTACCTTTTTTTATTCTCTGACACTAGCCCCCTGTGCATAGTAGACTTACTGCTTTGCTTGCGCTAAAATTATATATATATATATATATATATATATATATATATATATATTGTAATTTGCTCGAAGCATTGTGTATATTAGCATTACGGTTATGTCTTGAAGGCTGTCACAATGCGTTTAATAAATAAAGGAAGGTAAAGAAGTTTTTTGGTATTACCTATTTATTATACATTATAATGTATAATTGCTTTTGGGTATTATCGATTTATTATACATTATGATATATAATAAATCAATAATACCCAACAACTACTCTCCCTTCCTTTATTTTACTAAACTCATTGTGAACCATAATCCATATATATATATAGTCATCAACATAGAAGCCTGTTTTGCTGTATCATAGATCATCAATGTCGCTAGGTTCTTATAATAACAGTATTTATTGAACAATTTCAGAAAATAATGAGCAAAAGTAATATTAGACAACTTTCAAACAGTTGCTTTGAACCATAAATTTTGCCTATCTTTACAAATATTAATACTATTTTCATTTGCTTTCATACAATAATTCCTATTAAAACTCACTTTTTTAAAACATTAATTATAAAAGAATATTGTTACATTAAACTTTGTGCTATTAGAGAAAACGTTTGTTATCGTAGTGTTAATAGTAGTAGGAAATTGTTTTATCACTTGTGATAATAGTTATAATTAATATTAATATACATAAAAGTCTCACTATTTTTATGCTAAAGCCGGAACGTCGCCGTCCTGCGGCCTCGGCCGAGATAGAACTCACTACACCCCTCCAGTATACCATGTGCATGTGGAACCATGGCGAAAATATAGCGAAATTCATAATCTTGTCAAATAGCTGAATACTTGATGCTTCGTCAGGGCTACCAAGAGTGTTTTTATTGTGATACCAACACTGGATTTGTTGCCTCCAGGCCCCATCCTGTTATTTAACCCATAACTGGAGGGAAGGGATAGATTAATACCTTTCCCAAGGGTACAAGTGCTTATGTGAATACAGGTTACTCAATTGTAATTCTAACTCGGCTCACCGATGTCTCTTGCTAATCCGAAATTCAATGCACCACAACGCACATCCGTCACTAAACGCTTACAGCGCCTGGTATTCCCAAGCGGTCACCCATCTATGTACTGATCAGGCTTAACGTTGCTTAACTTCGGTGGTCGAACGAGAACCGGTGTATTTAACGTGATATCCCGTAAGCATATTATTAGCGAGGTTTAAAATTAACTATTTTAAATTTAGAAGAAATATTTTAAAATGCAAGTGATTTAATAGTAGTTATAAATTTCTGTTATATTTTAGAGATAACCGGTCATTACTATTAGGTAAGACGATAATCCATTATCCCTATAAAATCCCCTTTGTTCAGGTAATCACAATAAAAACACCCACCAACTCTACCCTTTTCAGCGGAGTCAAACGTACCCATAGGGTCATTAGTATCAGGAAATTTTCAATTTCCTGATGTGAATTCGTACCACGAATACATTGAAAGTTGAAATATTTTATTTCACCAAAATGTAATTAATAGGAATACAGAATGCATGGGACTTAAGTAATATCTAGATACGTTGATGAGATTTTTCATTTTATTGGAAATATTAGAATGTTTTTGACGCCTGAATTTTAGGCTGACAAGGTTCCATAACTAAATTCACAGCTACGGATTAATTTTCAGGTAGAATTAGTATATATTTTTTTATTGTCTATATTGCCGTCAAAAATTTAAATTCTTTGGAGTTAATGTGTACTTTTAGAACTTCATTACGAACGACGACGCTGAGATCCAATAAAAGTAGATATGATCGATTAAGCTAAACTGAATTAAACTAGGGTTGAATATACCTGATTCATTCGGTTTCATGTTTTTAAATTTTTACACGTCTGAGCGGCCGTAATACTGCTGATGAAAAATTGTTCAATTAAAATCATTCATATAGACGGGAAATTCTAACAATGTAAATTTGTCAATGAGACATTGAAATCAAAAGGTTGGATTCAAATTCCAAGCATTTGCTTTTGTCGTATGCTTTTTAGAAAATCATTATTTTTTCTTTCCGTTCTTTACAGATAGACTGTACACAGTGAGAAACTTCTGGCTATAGCCATGGGTGGTAACACTGCTAAGAGATAGAAAACTTTGACATTCTAAGAAGTGAAAAATCAACGGGAAGCCACTCCAATGAGTCATTGTAATTCATAGATAATAAAGAAAAGGGATATGTACAGAGACTTAATATCCTATGTCTAGTATGGACATGATATTAGGAAAAAATACCTGCTGGTGCTTTTAAGAATGTCTTTGTTTCAATGAGAACAAATTAAGGTTTGGTAACAAGGATTTACCTGTAAGTAATTAACTGATAAGTAATATCCCCTAGCATTGATCGCGAGATCGAAACAATCTACGCCTTTGGATGGGATAAATGCTAATAATCGGTATTTCTATGTTATTGAATCGAGGAAAAAACGAGAAAAACCCGAGGATTCCACAGCTGAAATGTTCTGGCTATATTAACCAAAATAAGAATATCAATCCGAAAATGACACGGGCTTACAATCATATCACTTCGAAATTCCCGTTTGTGTACGATCACAGAAGTTTAGACAATGGGTATGCTCAATACGTTGTTGCGTGAATTCTTGAGAACATCAGGTTCGGTAAGCTTAGATGCGAGTGTGGTGTAATGGATAACGGTTCCAAATTTTAAATCGGAGAGCTGAGTTCTAATTCCAGTCGAATTCTTTGTATTCACAAAGACCACTGGAAAAGGCATGAACCTGCACCTTCTCACTCAGCTATGGGTCAAGCAATTGAACTAACTTGCATCAGTAAATTATAATCTAAAAAAATGCTTACAATATAAATTTATTTTATGACTTCAAATAAACTGCAAATGGTTAATACAACGTAAAAACAAACCAACCACTCACTCGAAAAATGTCAGTCAGAACGACTGAAAATGATATATTGGATTCAAGTAAGGAAGAGAAAACTCAGAAAAATAGATTCCTTAAAAATTAGATTCATTAGTAAACCAAATAATGCATTTATCTAACCCAGATGAGAAAAACACTATAAAATCTATATCTTCTACATGTAGTAAGTAAATTAACATAGTTATTGATCAATATCTAAATAAATGTTTCCATGGGGAATTGCGAATTATTGATTACTGCAGATCTACTCGATGTTCACATATAAATCTGATAGAAAGAGATAGTGGGGGAGTGAGGAAAGACAGAGAGAAAGGGGATAAAACAGAGAGGTGAGAAGAGGGTAGA
Source organism: Ascarosepion bandense (assembly GCA_037127315.1). Classification (NCBI taxonomy): domain Eukaryota; kingdom Metazoa; phylum Mollusca; class Cephalopoda; order Sepiida; family Sepiidae; genus Ascarosepion; species Ascarosepion bandense. Next base: position 2,162,616 of record JBBBDQ010000845.1, read on the forward strand.
CTGAGAGAGGGTGTGTGAGAGAGAGAAGACAGAGAGAAAGAGATGGAAAGAAGGGAGACACAGAGAGAAGTGGGAGAGAAACAGAAAAACAGAGAGAGGGAGAGACAAAAAGGGAAACAGAGAAAACCATTGGTTTGCTTTCTACAAGGTAACGGTTATTAAGTTCGTTTTGCAGATTCTTATTGCTTTATTAATCTTGTAAATTCAAACAAATTTATGTCTGAGAAAATAGTTTTCCTTCATTATTTACAGTTCAAAACATTTTATAATATATAGCTTAATCGTAAATGCCTTTTTGCTATGTGCCATTGTAGAGTATGGCTCACCACCACTTCGAATCGTTTGCAGTTCTAAAGCAAATACTTGTTGTTACTATCATTTCCATTCCTTGGAATGAAACTCATTAAACAAAGTCCGTCTTGTCTTCAATGTTTTTCATGTGTGATATTTTCTAATAATGTGTCCTAGTAATTTCAACTACATATTTATTGATATCTTTTCTTTTATTTTCCTTGGAAACTATCGTCCATATTTAGAAAAATTTAAATAAAATAACTGTTATAGATTTTTCTGAAAACACTCGATGAAATGAACGATTTCTTAAGTGGATATGACTCATTTGCAAAACAGGTATATTCAAATAATACTCTCCAACCAATATACTGGTATTATAAGTAGAATCAAATGAACAAATCCAAACATTATAATATGTCTATTTCGTGTCATCTTGGAATGACATTGAGGTGGTATAGAAGATGTTTGATTTGTACGAGAATTTGACAGGGGACAAAATTAATCGCGACAATCTTTCCGGCCGGAGATTAGGTGCCCTTTATTTAGACAGACGGACCCGTTCGCATTCTTGGAGTGTTCTGCAAGGACGAATCTCCACCTGGACAAGGATTGGTCGGAGGTACTGGCAAAGTTCGTAGTATCTGTCCAGTCTTGGCATCGACGGCGGTTGTCCGTGAAGGGGAGGGCTGAAGCGTCTTTCCCCTCGTCCTTTACCGGTTGTCGGTATTCCTTCTTTGTCGTGACCGAAAGCCTGTCTCGTGGAGAGCTAGAAATGGCGCACGTGACGATTCACCGATACGCCTCGAGGTTGGCTTTCCTAATCCATGTGTTGACAGAGTATTCGATTTTAGAGAAGAGCGTCAAGGAGGCTTTCCTTTGCCTTACTATCATTCATCCCGTTTCGCGGGCTGAGGGCTACTGTTAGCCCGAAAACCAATCAGAATTCTTATTCAAGTATCGAATTGCCATTGTCGGCCATTCCTCCGTTCACTGACTTTTCTCGACCTTTGAGGCATTTGTATCGTTTATTAGTGGACAGAGTAACGACGAAGAACCCGTTACAAGATTGGCTCGGATCGCTGGTGGCCGATTCATCCTCGTTTTGTTCTTGGGCGCCAGCGGCAACTGGCGATTGATTCGCTCAATGACAGGGTATTCTAATGGGGCGGATCGGATATGCCAGACTGCCAGTGGTGTGACCTTGGTTTAGAAGAAACGATCGGGCAGGCATTCTACCGTTGTCCTCAGGTGCGCCCCTTTTCGGCGAGTTGACGGCTCGTATCGCGCCAGATTTTATGTGTGCATCGATCTGCTGCAGGCGTGCGATAACGTGTCGCCGCCGTATTCTGTATTAGGAAGTGTTTTGACAGGAGCTGGAAAGTGCAAGAAAGAGACAGCATTGCTAAGGGCGTGTTCCAGAAGCTGAGTAAAGTACTAAGACACACGAAAATTTCACTAGAAACAAAGACGAGAGTACTAGATTGCTATGTGACGTCAGTTCTTCAATATAGCAGTGAATGTTGGACAATATTATTGAAGATGAAGGAAAAACTTGAAGCAGCGGAAATGTGGTTCCACAGAAAGATGCTGCGGATATTCTGGATCGAGCATGTGAGCAATGATAAAGTGTTTTAAAGAATGCCAAAGAAAAAAAAATTAATAGTGAGCACCAGTAAGAGACAGCTGAAGATCCTGGGACATGCAATAAGGAAGGACGCCTTGGAGAACCTGATACTGATAGGCCAGATAGAAGGGAAAATCGACAGAGGAAGGCAGCGGATAACATATTTGAAGGGCCTGATCAGGTGGATGACAAAACGGAGGTTGCGTGGTGTAACAGGAGGAAGCGTGCTAAGGAGCCACCAGAAATAGGGAGACGTGGAAAGCCATGATCGCCTAGGACCTGAAAGGAACAGGGCACATAGAAGAAGAAGATTGTACTGCATCATGAATATTAAACTAAATAAATTATCCTAAATAATATGAAGAAAACCATGTTGGAATAATGAATTGGCCAATAAATTTGTCACCCTTTATATCTTTTCATTCACGCATACGCATTGTCTATTGTTATCTCTTCGAGTTTACTGTATTGTAGACGCAATTCCCTTTGCCAGAAATTTGCAAATAGCATGCTGTACTGCTTTGCACTTTCAGTACAAACATTTCAGGGTGTCTGAGTTCCAATCTGAGTACAATGGAAAGAGATGGATGAGTCTACTAGAGGTGGCGACGTTATACTTTCATTAATCTCTCTCAGAGTTTTAGAAGCAACACGGAAACCTATATTCAATTGACTTGAGGAGGTACTGCTGTACTCAGTCAAGAAGTAAGCTGTTCAACGACCCTAGGTCTAGCAATAGGACTCTGCTCCATTTCCACATTAGCATGTGAACTTTGTCATGATTCTCAGACAATGTCTCCGATCGCAAACTGTAACCGCTTTGATTATTATGTGTAGGGCACAGTTGAGCGAAAGATAAAAATAATCTTTGTAAAACCAAAGATGAACTGAAAACAAGAATTATGCTGGCATTCGCAAACTTAAACAAGGAGACCGTGCAAATGAGTTGCAAGAGATTTTGAAATTATCTAGAGGCTGATGTTGAAGTCAATAGTGATTTTATTGAATAAATTTATTCTTTGGTATTTCAACATAATTTTGTAATATTGCTTAATATATCTGTTAAAATGAGATGTCAGTGTTATTTTAATTTTTGAATGATCAGGACGACATTTCTTTTTTAAACATCTCACCAAATTTTACTAGTTTTTAAACGTGTTGTCTTATTCTGGTATCGATTCCTGAGGTTCACCTCTTACCTTATGCTTTGCATGCGGTAATCATATTGATATTGCAATACAAGATATTAGACATGGCTATATAAATTCGAAGGCCTTGCCAAGACATCACAGCTTAATCGCTTCAGGCAATGTTGTAAATTGTAATTTCAGAATATACAAAAGCTTTTCACTGCAACTTTCTAAGTTTCTTTCGAATTTCATCGTTTTCTCCCAGCTAATAATTGCGTCATAAAAACAAGCACTTAGCATCATAGTAAGAATCATCAATAGTATTTTACAGTATTTACCTTATTCGAACTATTGTCCTCATCTTTGTTGTCATTTGTACGACGTTGTACGATCCGGCCTTCTTCAGGTATTAGGAATTTCAAACCGAACACTTTATTACAATCGTTGGGGTATACGAACTCAATACCTTGCATAATAGTGTTAGTTTTGGTAGTCATGAGTTATCTCCGTCTAACTCTGTTTGTTACTTGTTAGCCTGGTATTGAACTCACAAAAATTAGGGTCAACTCACAGGAAATAATCAACGTCCATATCCACTTGTCCATGTCCTTAAAGACAAAAAAAACTGGGATTCATAAACCTAATGTTCAGTAACACTTTTTTAACAGAGTACATATTGCAATTTATTGATGTTAATAGATTTTTCAAGTATTTTCAACGTTAATAGTTTTCTCTAGTATGTTTTACTAGAGCTCATATTGCAATTTTGATAATAATAATTTTCTCTGGCACTTCGTTTTACTGGTCGGCTGAGTAGATTTTGTTGCCTAACATATATGCTGATTCATTAAGTTTACGTTATTTTCCAGTGACGTCCTCGATCTATTATTTCAACTTCATCCCATAGGGGCATCTTTCCCCCTCCATATTTCTCATGACTACCAAAAGACGCACCACAACACAAGGAATGAAGATTATATACCCCAGTTATTGTAATAAAAAGTTCGGTTCGAAATTCCTAGCACCTGAAATAGGCCGGAGCGTACAACGGACGAAACGTCGTACAAATACACCAAAGATAAGACAATAGTCAGAATAATGTAAATACTGTAAATACTACCTCATCTCAGAAATATAGACAAATAGAATGATCTATTATCCAACGCCGTGCAAATTGCAACAATAATGAGGACAATAGTCCGAATAATGTAAATACTGTAAATACTACCTCGTCCCAGAAATATAGATAAATAGAATGATCTATTATTAAACGTCGTACAAATGGCAACAAAGATGAGGACAATAATCCGAATAATGTAAACACTGTAAACACTGTCTCATCTCATAAATATAGAAAAATATCATCAATACATCTTTGAAAAAATATTACCAACAATATATTTAAAAAATGAAAAATAAATAAATTACCAGCAATACATTTATGATAACAAAATACTAGCAATATATTTTTATAAATGAACTTATTAATGTTTCTAAGAAAATATAATTACATGACCAATAAGGAACTGATATGGCGCTAAACAATCATCCATAATTCACTGCCATACATAAAGACTGGCATTACATAACATTTCTGTGTATATTTTGTTTACTTATTCTCTAAATGTTCTTCTTTCTTCACATGATCAGTCCGTAGTATTCAAAGCATAATACATTTATACCGTAAATAGCGATTCTTTGTTCAAAATGAAAAGTCAAAGTAAAAGAATTATATACGTAATATAAAATGCCTACTGATTAAAGAGCTTGGGATTCTGAACGAAATACATTTTATAAAGAACTTTTTCCATCGCGAAGTCACAGCCACTCAAGGTTAATGAAATAAGTGTGGGATATGAACGTAAAATAAAATTAAGAAAATTCTACGAGGATAGATAGGGAATGGTTCTTTTCTTGAAGATGTTAAAATAGTAGTATGTCTGACAGTTTTGCCTGGGTAGGTTTTTTTCTAACGAAGTTGCAGTTCTCGTTGAAAAAACTGCCTGAATATAGATACCACCTTTCAAGTGAAATAAATGTTAATATAGACAATTCGATTCTATGAACATGATAAGAAGAGAACTAGTCTTAAATATCAGAATATTTGCAACTGCTATTACAGTTTTTCTTTTCGAAGATATTTACCCTCTACAATGCCCCAAAACGACAGGAAATTCGAAGGGTTACATGAAGAAAAAAATTTAGTAGGAACCGAAAACCCAATCCTAACTAGGAAACAAAAGATATATATCTACTCTTTTTCAAAAGATTGCCAAAGAAGGTGAACCGGGTATATATACTTTTTTAACTGGTGGAACTTATGAGCGAATCAAATTTAAACGATTGCCAATCAAATTCCGATAAATCTTCAAATTTGGGAAAAAGGCTGTAAACTGGTAAACATCCTTCTTCTATATGACTGCATCAACGATTAAAAAATTTAGTGCTTAAATGAAGAGAAACTGAATGGTGAAAATCTGATTGGGTTATACAGAAGACATTCAGTATATGAATCCGTCAGTCAGTTATGTGCCATAAATGATACACATTTAGGCGACCATGTCGCAAAAGAAACAAGACTGAATCTGCAGATGCTTTTCCTGTAATATGTTTTTATTAATCTTTGCGATCGACTGGTTATAGAAGGCTATTGAACCCAATCTGTTCTGCTATATTATGCATAGCTGGAGGAAGAAGAGTTGAATTAATAACATTCCCAAGGGTTTTTGTGTGTAAGTGAAATTCGAAATCGTTACTCAGATTTCTAGTTCAGAGCTGATACCCACTGTACCACAACACATATATCTGAGCCACAACGCAAAATGAATAGCAAGAAGAACTCACCTATCATTAAATGCGATGAATCCAGCTGAAGAAATGATATACGGGAACATAAGTCGGACATTTTGGACCATTATTTTATTCCTATCATAATTTAAAAATTATTTTGAAAGGACAGCTTTCTTTATTAATTTACCCCAGATTGGCAGACATCAGGTTAAAGTGAGTCTTCATAGTATCTATAAAAGAGACAAAAGATTTTGTCAATACAACGAGAAGCAAATCTGAACGATAGCACAGAAGGAGACAAAATACATGTGCACACATAGAAGAAATGTGAAAAGAAAATGATTTACGAATTTTTGCGAAGAAGTGATTCAATGATATATGTCATATAACCGTACAGACATGAAAACTGACCTTCACTGATTACGAGAAATAACTGATATTCTTCATATTTCTATAATTTAGAACCATAATCTTCAAAGTTCTGTTTATTTTTCAGACATTTTGGCATGCTACCTGCCGCTGTGCATTGTGGTACAGTGGATATCGGCTCGGAACGAGAAATCGGGGAGCCGAGTTCGAATTCCAGCTGAATCCATTGTATTCACTTACGCGCAAATACCCTTGGGAAAGGTATTAATCCGTCTCTTCCTTCCAGTTATGGGTTAATTAGCAGTACAGATTGGGTTCTATAGCCTTGGTTGGCAACCAGTCTACCGCAGAAAGCAATGGCAACCTACTGCGGGATAATATTCTGTCCAGTCAGTCATGTCTCTTTCGAGACATGATCGCCCAAGCGTGTATCACGTATGGCACTTAACTAACTGACTGACCTGCCGCTAAGTAAGCTAAAGAGTGAGTTAGAAAGAGAGCCGGCGCAATTTTCTCAACTTTTTTCAGTTTTTCTCCGCACACGGTAAGCATAGTTGAATTTCTAACACATTTTATTTTACTTTTTCGTCTTTACTTTCTCATTATTTGCGTTACTAACTTAAGTACTTTGCCAGTCCTTCTCGTAGGCTACTTTAACTAGATTGTGTCAAATTGATTTGGTTTTTGAAGGTTCGCTTTGATATACATGATATTTATTTTTGTTAGCGATGTCCTACTATGAAAGAATTTTTTAATCCTTTTTCAAGGACCGTTACTATTTGAACCGCGACCATTTCTCCCTCGCTGGACACTCGCTACGTGACCCCTCCCCCTCTCTCTTTCCAACTCACTCTCTAGCTTACTTAGCGACAGGTAGCATGCCAAAATATCTGAAAAATATCTGAAAAATAAACAGCTTAAAGTTGGATTTCAATAGAATGTCCGGCGAAATTTTCTCAACTTTTTTCGGTTGTTCTCTGCACAAGGTAAGCATAGTTGAATTTCAGGCTCTTTCTCTACTAACTTATTTTATTTCATTTTTTAGTCTTTTACTCTCTAATTATTTCCGTTTTCTAACTTAAGTACTTTGCCAGCCCTTCTCGTAGAGTACTTGAACTAGATTGTGTCAAACTGATTTAGTTTTGAAGGTTCGCTTTGACTTAAAACTTAGTAACTCTTATTGTTTTTTATTTAATTCAGTTACAGTAGTTTAAGATTGGAATTTTTTTCCATCTCTCCCTTTAAAAAAAATGATAGCGTGCTTGTCTCTTGTCCCAATCGCTAAAAAAAACCCCACACGTGTTCCGACCAGTTGCGTGGCAGTTTAAAGATCTGCTGGAGTGACCCAAGCCAGCCAAAAGATGACTCTTCAAACAGCACAACATCATTCTTCAGACTACAGGTAATGTATGCTGATCGTAGCTACTGCAGACAAGTCGTATAATTTAGACTAGTTAAAGGAATTACTGTGTATATTGTATTACATATATTTTATTTCAGAGTGGCTTTTTTTTTTAGTTGGGACGTTAGCACCTCCGTAGGTAAAAAAAAAATGTGTAAATCTAGAAAGGGCGGAAGAACTCTCAAGGAGTCAACGGCCAACTAACTAGAGGTGGTGTCTCAATAAATCACCGTGGAGAAGGCAACGGGATACCACTCCACTATCTACCGCCGCTTAATCATGGTTACGTACTAAAAATGTATTAAAGCCAACGGCGTGAAGGGGGTTGCTTCACAAGGAAACAACTCCTTGCTCGGTAAGGACCGGCATGGTCAACAGTTGCCACCTGACCGTCATCCGGCGACTGTTAGCACCAACGGCGTAAAGGGGACATTTTACTCCAAAATTTGTCCCTCGCCAGGGAAAGAGCGACATGAGCAACAGGTGTCTCTGGACCGTCACCCTGCGACTGTGTGCAACAAAGACAAAACTACTTTCGGAACATGGAACGTCAGGACACTCAACTGTGGGCAACTAGAAAATGTTATGCAGGAGATGGACAGACTGAAGATCAACATCCTAGGCATATGCGAAACCAGATGGCCTAATAATGTGATATCAGCAGCGACACACACAGGATAATTTATGCAGGAGGCAAAAGCAATGAAAAAGGGGTCGGTTTAATTCTAAACTAAGAAGTAAAGGAATGCGTTATTGAATACTGTCAGCTTTCAGAGAGAGTTCTCCTTGGATTAAACTGCGGGGAAGGCCCCTTCAATATAGTTATTATAGTAGTGTACGCGCCCACAACTCAAAGTTCGGAGGACGAAATAGAAACTTTTTATTCAATACTGGACAGTGCCAAGGCCCAATGCAAAAGCCAAGAAATTAGGATTATAATGGAAGACTTCAATGCCAAAGTAGGTAAAGATAGGGAAGGAAACACGACGGCATAGTGATAGAGCTGCTGACAGCCTTAGAAGAATATGGCATAGAAAAAAATTACCGACAAAATAAACGAAATTTATAGCAGTGGAATAATACCAGACGACCTATGCAAGTCGATATTTATAGCACTGCCGAAGAAACCAGGTGCAAACGAGTGTGAACTACACAGAACTATCAGCTTAATGAATCACATCACAAAACTGATTGTCAGAATCCTGATGAATAGAGCGAGAAGCAGAATCAGGCCAGAGATAGTGCAGGAACAGTGCCGGTTCGTTAAAGAGACTGGAACAAGGAACGCCATATTCATGATTAGAATCCTCTCCGAAAGGGCAATACAAATGAAGAAAGACTTATACCTATCTTTCAATGACTATGCGAAGGCATTCGACAAGATACGACACAAAGAATTGATGGAGATGCTCGGCAGCCTAGACATTTTCGGGAAAGATATCAGAGTAATTAAGAATCTCTACTGGCAGCAAAAGGCCTGCATACGGACAGGTGTACGATCTCAGTAGATTTACAAAGATAGAAAGAGGTGTAAGACAAGGATGTGTCTTTTCACCGGATTTGTTCAACCTGTACAGCGAGAATATTTTGAGGACCCTAGACGACACGCCAGGATTTGCTATTGGAGGCCACAACTTGAACAACATAAGGTATGCAGTGCTGATTGCAGACACGGAAAGGAAACTGCAGTATCTCCTACAAAAGGTAGCGGTGGAGAGTGACAAAAAGGACTACAAATAAACTTTAAGAAAACCGAATGCATGGTCATCAGCAAAAGGTGCAACCCAAAATGCCAAATACAGGTGGGGGATACCAGAATAAAGCAGGTGCAAAAATTTAACTATCTAGGAAATGTTCTAAGAGGAGATGGAAAGTGCGACACAGAGATCAGAAGGCGAATTGGCATGGCAAAGGGCTCGTTCCAGAAGCTAAGCAAAGTACTAACACACAGGAAAATTTCACTAGAAACAAAGAAAAGAGTGCTGGATTGCTATGCGATGTCAGTTCTTCAATACGGTAGTGAGTGCTGGACAATATCATCGAAAATGAGGACAAAACTGGAAGCACCTAATGTAGTTCTACAGAAGGATTCTGCGGATATCGTGGACTGAACATGCAATCAACGATGAGGTGTTGGAAAGAATGGCAACCAAAAGGAAATTAACACCGAGCATCAGGAAGAGACAACTGAAGTTCCTGGGACACGCAATGAGGAAGGAGAGTTTGGAGAGCCTGATACTGACTGGCCAGGTAGAGGGAAAGAGAGACAGATGAAGGTAGCGGATAACATATTTGCAGGGCCTTGTGGGGTGGATGACGGAACGGTGGTTACCAGGAGTAACGGGAACAAACATGCTGAGGACCACAAGGGATAGGGAGACGAGGAGGGCCATGATCGCCTACGTCCTGAAGGGACAGGGCACATAGAAGAGGAAGAAGAATCTTCAAAGCTAAGTAAAATAAAAAAATTCGAAAAAAGTCATCATGCACATATACAAATCTACCATATCTGGTCAGACACCACTGCTATTCATCTTGAGGTACACGAAAAAACACAAAAGAGAATCTGCAATATAACCGACACGAACCTGACAGTTCGACTTCAGCCATTTTCTCATAGTCGGGATGTGGTTTCCCTTTGTCTCTACTACAAATATTTTCACGGCTTCTACTCTGACGAGGTTAGTTCACTGGTGTCCCGTCTACACGTATTTACTCGTGCTACTAGACTGGCAACTAAGATCCTTCCATTAAAATCAAATGTAGCCGCCACTTCTACTCTATAAGAATCTTTTTTCACACATTCCACCCGAGGAACTCCTTTTCGTAAACTTGCTTCACTGATGGCAACAATCTCCAAGAGTTTAAATGCAATTTCATTTGTCATCTCTTATCTCCTTGTTTTCCAGCCATCTCTTTTTGTTACCCTGACCCTCCCTGTACATTGTTCTCTCACCTACGTCTCTTCACACCAGTATTCCCATCATTCTTTTATGCATTATCCGACACCACGTATGATCTGTTCTTCTATCTCTTCGTTCTTTTCCTATGTAGGCCCCTGCGAACCAGTGGCAATACTGTCTTGTTTTGTGTGAAATAATTAGAAAAGAAACACAAATGTTATGGATTCGTATAAAGATCCCTGTGGAGAAATCTAGTAAAAACAAAATTGTTATCCTTAAAATTTGTTACCAAAACATTATTTACTAAAAATAAATATACTTTTAGATAATGATCTATTGGTGTAACTATATCTATTCAAAGAGGTTTTCAGAGAAATAAAATATAAATGATAAAAAAAGCTAAAGAAATATATATATATATATATATATGTATATATATATATATATATATATATATATATATAGTGTAACTAAGTTGTTGAACTCGTAGGTTTATTTACCTTTTTTTCATGCATTTACTTTTATAAAGAAAGTGCTCGATACAAATGTAGAGCGTTTTTTGTCTTTTTGATTTTCTCGCCTTACTTGGGCTGAATTAATATATATATATATATATATATATATATATATATACATATATATATATATACATATATATATATGTATATATATATGTGTATATATATATATATATATATATATATATATATATATATTAATTCAGCCGGAGTAAGGCGAGAAAATCAAAAAGACAAAAAAGGCGGACTGCTGGAACTGGAAGTAAATAAGAAGGAAATATTTTAAAAAGAACGAACCTCAATTTTAATCAGGAAAAAAGTGAAAACAGTTATTCTTGTGGAAAATAAAAAAACGTGGAGGAACTTAAATCTCGTGTAGAGTTAACCTATCTTATACTGTTGTGGAAATAAGCAATATAAAGCAAATAAAATTTCATGGTTTATAAAGAGGTTTTAGAAGTATAGAGTTGAAGTAGATTTTGCAGTCAGCCATTAAAATGCCATACGTGATACACGCTTTGGGCGTCCATGTCTCGAAAGAGACATGACTGAATTGCAGAACGTTATCCCGCAGTAAGTTACCATTGTTTTCCTTAGTAGACTGGTTGTCAGCCAAGGCAATAGAAACCAATCCGTCCTATTATTTAAACAATAACTGGAGGGAAGAGACGGATTAATAATTTTTCCAATGGTATTTGTGCGTAACAGAATGTAAGGAATCCAACTGAAATTCTAACTTGTCTTTTGTCATTCCGAGTCGATAGGCACTGAACCACAGCACACATCTCCAGGATTTTACAAGGAACCGGGAAGCCAATTTTGAAAAAGGAAATAAGGATAAATTTCAATTCCCTTTTAAAATACTCTTGAAGAGTGAAAGCCAGGCGTCCGGTGGACGTGTCTCTTTCTATTAAAGAAAACAATACCATTTGAAATATTGATAAAAATAATAAACGGATGTTTATCGTGTATGTGGAGACGTTAAAAATCAACAATTAAAGTAGACTTAAGAAGAAACCGATAAACCACCGGAAAAGTGGAAACAAAGGATAATCCACTACAAATGACTAGAGGAGGAGTGTGAATGATAATTGATTAAAATGATAAATAATTTAAGCAACAAAGTTAATATCAAAATTGACATTATGTCTTGTTCTTAATAAATTTAAAGAATTTTTCTTATCAAATAATTAAAACGTTTTATTTATCTTTTTATTCTTAGTCATGAAATTCATTCTTTTTCTTACTTCTTTTTTCTTTCTATTCCACATATTACTGTATTAGCCATAATCATCTAATAAAGGGTTTTATCCGCTTCTTTTCGTTCTTCACTCAGCGCATTCACAGCCTAATCTATAAATTAGAAAATTGGCATGTCACTGCAATAAATCTCCCCTTAAAATTCTTTTTTTTTCGCGAGGTGATTAAATAGATGGGCTTTAGGAACAGGAATTTACGGCTTCACTGCTGATTACATTCTCGAAAGAAAAATGAATGAACATTGTGTGGACATGTTGTTAATGATATCACAAAGGATAAAATTTGTTTCTGACTTCGATGATGAATTAAAGGAGACAAGTAGTGAACGATACCCACGAAAGAAGTAAATGTTTAAATGTTGAATTCCTTATTTCTGTTCCTTCTTACTGAAGTCAATCTCTCTAGTGCTTTTTGATCAGGTTGAAATACCAGTTTTCATAATCATTAATTATACAATCTAAACTGTTCAGGACCTGGAGTGGGTACAGCTTGTAAAAGCCAAGTGTTGTAGGATTGGATGTGCTCCTAGTCTAATGAGTCGCGTTCTAATTCCAGTCTCGGTCATTGGATTCACCTGCTTGGAAATACGAAAAACTTGGTAGATATCTCTTCTTATCATATTTAATCCATAACTGGAGGGAAGAGACGGATTAATATTTTCCCAAGGGTATTTTTACTTAAGTGAATGCAAAGGAATTCAATTGGAATTCGAATTCGCCTCCCCGATTTGTCGTTCAGAGTCGATATTCAGTGCACTACAACGCCGATCCATCACTGAGTATGATATGATTCTCATTCCATGTGAAATGCCACTTCATTAGCCCTGTAGTTATCTCCCATTAACTTAATGGTTTAAAGTTCTTTTTCACCTCTGCTGTAGACAGTTATTGAATGCACTACTCTTCAGCTCATTGGAACTAACCAACGCCTACATGCATGTGTCCTTAAGCGTAGAACAGCCGAAACGTCGTAAAAATGGCAATAAAGACGAGAACAATAGTCCGAACAATGCAAATAATCTAAATATTATCCCATCTCAGAAGTATAAATAAATGTTTATAAAATAAGTTTATAAAAGATCATGAATAAAATTAATGTAGTTTCGTCTGAGAGTAACACTATTTTTCTATGAATCTAAGGGGATATTTGTTTCTCCATATCATCGCTGTTAATTTAGTCAATTTATTTTAGTTATTAATTATTTTAATACAATTAACTTTCTGATGTGCGTTGTGGTGCAGTGGATATCGACTCGGAACGACGAATCGGGGGTGCCGAGTTCGAATTCCAGTTGATTCATTGCATTCCCTTACACACAAATACCATTGGGCAAGCTATTGACCATTCTCTCTCCTCCAGTTATGGATTAAATTATAGAACATATTGAGTTCTACAGCCTTTGCTGTCAAGAAGTCTACCGCAGGAAGCAATGGCCAACTACTACGGGATAATCTTCTATCCAGTCAGTCATGTCTCATTTGAGACATGATCGCCCAAAGCGTGTATCACGTATGGTATTAAATGACTGACTGATTTCAAATTCTAGACTTGACTGGTGTGCTTAATATACATCAATAACCTTTAGAATCTCATCTTTTTTCGCTGAGCTGTGGGTTAAGTAGCATAGTGGATTGTACTTGTTTGTTTACTAAAGAAGTGGAAAGAAATATTTGAATAGAAAACCGGGCGCAAGCCAAGGACAAACCACACTCCTATATTTGACATAAACGATCACGACAATGAATACTTTATAAATGTTGAATGAAAAAAAATAATGTAGAACTGTTGCGGATAAGTTAATTAAAATCAACTCTCTTCTTCAATCTTAAAAAAATTCACAAGGATGTGTGAAATCTTGGTTTTCCCAAATAGAAAAAATATTGACCATGTGTTAAACGAAAAAGTCGAAACCAGATTTCACGAGTAGGTGTTAAAATGAATTTTGACCAATGAGAGCGACTTGTAAGACTTGGCGATCCAGTGTGAAATTCAAAGGACTATATAAATGACCTCGGCGACAGTCAAGTGTGATAGATGGGAGCCGAGAGACGAAAGAACTAAAATGTAACCAACTTCAAATCAACCCGGAGATAAGGTCAGATCGCAGCTTGTTCTCTTTCTCCTTCTCTCTATAAACAATTACTTCTACAAACATTTTGTACAATCCCTACCCTTAAGTTCTCATTAATGTTTCTAATTGAACATTAATTTCTGCGAATTCTTGTCATAATTTCCTTTTTATAAATTTCTATTTTAAAATTCAAAATGTCTATTTTATTATTCAACTCTTCTACACGAATACACACATCCTACTGACAAACTTCTGCTGATTATAATTTGGATAAAGCTTGTAAGCTGTATGAAGTTCGGTTAAGTAAGACACAATGCCGAATACAAGAAAAATTACCCAGCTCTCTACGCTTTAGAACAACAACGTTCCATCTCTTGAATTTACATAGTATAAAAAAACAAAACGATTAAACATATTGAACCACAGAAGTAGTCTCCAAATTTTAGTCACTGGATATTATTTAATTACGAGATGTCATAATGTTTTATTCAGTCATATCTGTAGAGAAATTAAAATAAAATCCATATATTTTTTAATAGTGCTCACTTTCCCCCAAATACATGCATCTTTCGATTTTCTTTGAAATAATCTCCGAAGAGGAGACGTAAAAATTAGTTCTCCTTCAGTTGGCATCGATCCCTTTTTTGTTGATGACCAAACAAGTGGACATGTTGAAAGGCTCTCGTCACTGGAACGAGAATTGTTGATTTCGCTTCCGGGTGATCGACTGCCGCTAGGTACCGTAAAATGAACACATGCTTACTGCACGTGCGCGATCACTGTAGGGTAACTCTGGTAGTCAGGGTAAAGAGACGATATAATTGAATATGCATTCAAACTTTTCATATAAAAACGAACATCGTATAAAAAGTGAGAAAATTTACGAGGCAGTATTGGCAATCTATTTCGTATGCAAGCATTCAATAAAATATGCGATCTACAGTTGCGTATTTAAATAACTAAATATAAATATTTAAAGGTTTATACATTTACGCTGATATAAAAAACGGACACAGAATGCATATTTTGACCTCTGTCAAGATTATTAATAAATCTAACATAATTACATTATAAATGTATGGGCCGATAGAATATTTATGGTGAAGTAGTTCAAATTGGACAGCGTTACTATATTGAGGACCCTAGAATTTATGCAAGGATTCGTCAACAGAGGCCCAAATCTGAACAACATAAAGTACGCAGATGATCCAGTGCTGATAGCAGACACCAAATGGAAACTACAAGACCCCTTACAGAAAGTAGCCCTAGAGAGTGACAAGAAAGGACTACAAATAAACTGCAAGAAAAGTGAATGCATGGTCATCAGCAAAAAAGGCAGCCCAATACGCCAAATACAGGTGGGGGATACTAAAATCAAGCAGGTACAAAAATGTAAATACATGGGAATTGTTCTAACAGGAGACGGATAGTGTGTCACAGAGATCCGAAGACATGACGAAAGAAAGAATACCAGAAGTTGTGTAAAGTATTAAGATATAGAACAATTTCGCTAGAAACAAAGAAGTGAGTACTGGATTGCTTTGTGATGTCAGTTCTTCAGTATGGCAGTGAATGCTGGACAATATCATCAAAGATGAAGGGAAATTTTGAAACAGCTGAAATGCGTATCTACACAAGGATGCTGCGAATATCATGGATTGAGCATGTGGGCAATAATGAGGTTATGGAAAGGATAGAAACGAAAAGGAAATTAATACTGAACATCAGGAAAAGAGAGAGAAAGTTCCTGGGACGTGCAATGAGGAATGAAGGCTTGGGGAATCTGATACTAACAGGTCAGATAGAGGGGAAAAGAGACAGGGAAAGCAGCAGATAACATATTTGAATGACCTGATAATGTGCTTGACGGAACGCGATTTGCGTGGTGTAACAGGAGAAAGCGTGCTAAGAACCAACAGGGATAGAGAGATGTGGAAAGCCATGATCGCCTACGTCCTTAAAGGACAAGGCACGTAGTAGAAAAAGAAGTTTTAGGCAAGGTAATTTACGTGTAAATGAATGCAATGAATTCCGGTTGAATTTGTGGCATATACATACGCGCCAATCTAGATTAGATTCTGTAACTTTGGACGGTAACCATTCTACCACAGAAATTAATGGTAGGAAAACTTCTGTCCAGTAAGTCAGCGACTTTTTCAGATATGATCGCTCTAGTGTTCATCACCTAAGGCAATTCATTGAATAGCTGACTAGTTCAGGCAAGTGTTCTCTAAATCATAAATGCGTGCTATTGAGTAAATACTGCAATACGTTGAACAGAAGAGCAACTTAATATCATTTTTTCAAGTAAAGGTTGATAATAGCAATGTTGGGCATAAATCGAATTTGATTTACCGGTTTGGTTATACATATGTCCACTGTTTTATTTGAGAGATATTGCGCTCTTTTGCAGAAAAACAACACAGTTTTACTATAAGCGTCTATTTGTGTTCTTAGCTACGTTTTGTGTCGAGGTACCCCCGATAAATATCGAAAATCGATAATAGAATAAACCGGGTTTTAGAAGGATTGTTCCGATTTTAATAAAATTTGATACACTCATAGACAAAGACATAAGAACGATATTCAGAGGTTTCAAGGTCGCAGTTCTTACATTAGTGTAGAAAATTTGATATCGATACCAGGAAATCAAAATTTCACTTCCATTCAGTTTTCTTTCAGTCTACGGTTAACTGGAAACAACTATTGCTTTTTAGTTTTTCGTGCCAACGTCCAAAGAGTATGGGCTCCAGGACCAGGGATTAGTTTTAAGCTTTCATTACATCCGAGCAACGCCGGGCTATACTGCTATATATTGATCGATAAACATTTTACATTTAGCATCCCAATAAGTAAGATCATTAACAAAACTCATTAAAAAGTAATAACGTTCTTCTCTGAGAAAATAAGTTTTTTTAATATTGTAAATTAAATTTAACCACTTGATATTTTCGCGACTTGATGAGACGGATGCTCAGATGAAATAAATCAGGATTTGTAATCGTTTTCATTGTCCGCTGATTTTTTTTTTATTGCGTATTTCTCTAGTTAATATCAATCGAGCTCTCTATTTTATCCATTTAATATTATATATTAATAAAATGATTTTTGGTATTATCCTACTCTCAGTTTTACGGATTTATCATTATTTTCTCATATCCATTATATATATATATATATATTAAGGAAATTAGAAAATATTAACAAAATTGGTTAATATCAATGTTGCTTAAGAATCAAATTTCATGTACAAGTTTGGTTATACATATGTCCACTTCTTTCTTTAAGAAATATTTTTTGCAGAAAAGCAACACACACACACAAACACACACACACACACACACACACACACACACACACACACACACATATATATATATATATTATAAGTATTTATTCCTTTTATATATATATATATATATATATATATATATTTCAGAAGTATTCATTATATATATATATATATATATATATATATATATATATATATATATCGATCGATAAACATTTTACATGACCAAGTCAATTATATTATCTTTAACAGATTACATTAAGAATTACCTGTTCTTGCACTAGCAATATCCACATTATCATTAATTCTCGAAATGTTTTTTTTTAATATTATTTTACCCTAAGTAAAGCAATACTGTCCATGTTAAGCAGGAGTCTACAGAGGATTAGAGTGAAAGATTACTTATAAGGAAAACAAAGAGAAAATATGAAGAGGAACAGCTTACAGGGAGTGTCAGCGAAATGGCAAGAGAAATTTTTTTTTTTTTTTTTTTAATCATATCACCCCAACCAAGGCGGTAACGCCACTGATGTGCAGGGGGCTACATAAGAGTGAGAAGATTAGAAAAGAGAAAAACAGGAAACCGCATCCTAAACAGGAAACAAGGGATGAGCCTCTTCACCTGTTCAATAGACGTGGGTGGAGTGTGAACCGGGCATGGGAATACTGTTGTGAAAAGAGATGTATGAGAGTATAGCGAAAAAGGGAGAAAAACAAGATTCAGGGAGTTTTGGGGAAATTATAAGAGAAGTATGATTCAAAGCGACAAGAGATGACAATTGAAGTTTCATTTAAACTAAAAAAGGTTGTTGCACAAAAGAAAGCAATATAATGAAGGCTGTTCCACAGGTGGAAAATCCAAGAAAATAACTTTTATCGTAGACGTTTTGTCTGCATTTGTGTGTTTGACTGTAACATTTTGGGACCTTGTTGCTAGTTTGGTTGCTCGAGTAAAATCTCCTAGAGTTTGCACACGGTAATTAATTTTGCCGGATCCCTGAAAGCCACGTCTGGTTGTTGAAAATGTGACTAGAATTTAGCTCCCAGGTAGAGATCGATTACATTGCTGTTACTCATTGGGAGCCTGTCGAGAACCCCGATATAAATAGCAGGGGCAAAATTATTAAATGCCTTTGCTGGGGGTTGATTTATATATGTGTAATATGGGCTCAGGCGGGAATAATTACGTAGGCCGACACAGTGACCCAAAATTTCTAGCAGTATATTTAGTTATTGAATCAATGCAGTCATTCATTTTAATGTTAGTTGAGAAAGTGAGTCCGAGGAGGTGCAGTGTATTACTTTTGTAGAGACTAGCTTGATCCATGCTGCCAGTGAACAAGAGGAACTCTCTATAATGTTTGACGGATAGCAAATTTGGTTTGGAAGCTTCACAAAGTATCTCTTACACTATTTTCTCCAGCACTGATTGGAAAACCTTCTCAAGATCATCAGCGAGGTTATCTTTGTCTGACTTGGCAGCTGATTGAGATAGAATTAAATGATTGTATAGTCAGCTTAAATGTTTACTATGGTTTTATCACATCAGAGTGTTCGTTGATGAATATCAGAAAGAGCGTGGGGCCTAGGATGGACCCCTAGGAGACACGATTGGAACGATTGGATCAAACCAAGAAAACCAAGAAAAAATCCAGTGATACAATTGTCCTGTAGCTTGCGCAGAAGGCCGGAGTGCAAGACCTCATTGAACGATTTGGAGATATCCGAAACAGCATCTCTAGCTCTCCGTTCATATCAAGGTCCTGGTATATATAATCGGGCATTCTCGTTAGCGAATTCACAGTAGATATGGCAAAGCAAAATTCATAGTATCTGTCGAAGACTAGTTTATGGGCGGTGAAATGCTGCACTATGTCAACACTGATGATAGCGTTGAACACATTGTTGAAAATTGATAGCATGCTGCTAGGGCGATAATAAAAGGGTTCCATGTGTTTTTTTGAGTTCTTAAATACAGGAACTTCTATTAGGAAGGAAAACAGGAAGCTGAGAGGCAGTAATTGTAGAGTTTCGAGAGGATAGAGGAACGGTCAGGGGCACATTTCGTCAAGACAATGACAGGGGTTCTTATGAGAGCTAATTTTTTAAATTATCATAAAGACCAGAGACATCCAATGGTTGAGCCTCAGTTCTAAGAGGGAAGTCGGGTACAAATACTCCTGACAAGTCAAATGTGGAATTGGAGAAAATTCTGCAAGAAAAGCGCTCGGAATGTCCGCAGTGGCTGTGCCGACCTCAAACTTATTGATTGAAGGAGCTGTAGAGGATTTGCTGTTGTTCAGCACACATTTGCAGAGACGCCAATACTCTTTGCAGCGGAACTTGCTGGCTGCTATACGCTGCTTCATTTTCTCAGCAAACAACAGCATAGCTTCATTTATTATCTTCTTTCACTCATTACGAGCAGAGGCAAATTATATTATAGTAACACGCTGCAAAAATTGGTACACATACCCCGGGTGTTTGTGAGGAAAATGTTGAGTGGTTTAGATGAATTTTGTTTAGCTGGTATAGTTTTATCTTAAGATGCTATTTTCATTTTTGTGTAGTAGGTAAGTAGAGACCACAAATAAAGATGGCAGACGGTCATTGACAACGACAGTTAGAAGTGGCCTCGAAATTGCCCACCCGGAGCGCTTGCATGGTCACCTATCCCTGCGTGTCAATGCAAGAACCCTGATGTTATACAATTGCTGATTAGAGCAGACTCTTTCGACGCTAAGCAAGAATTAGGGCTCTTAACTACCAGTCGGAAGCATCAACCAGAAAACTGCCAAACCCGGTGCACTTGTGGTGGATAAAAAATTAAAATTAATAATATTTAGAAAAAAACCCAAAATAAAGTTACACCCGCAAAAGTGGATTCAAATGACTATTCACAAGTCAGTGCGAAAAATAAAATCCTGAATGCCAATTGGATTAAAAACAACAAATTCATATATGACGTATTTTCACACGTAGACGCGAAAAGACTCGCTGGAGCCGGCATCATGAGAATTTTCACTATTTAAACCACATCGCTAACCTGTCAAATGTTGTCTGATGTAAGAAACGTTATCTGAGGACCTCGTGACAATGTAACGAGAAGAAAATTCAAGCAGATCCGGACGCAGACCACGTTCACAGGTTCATTCAAACTCTTTTCTTTTCGTCTTTTTCGCTTCATGCCGCCAGAGAGAACAAATGGACACGTTAAGTACAAATTCTTTACTATTTTGCCCCCCTCTCTCTCTTTCTTAACCTGTCGTATCCTACCAAAATATGAAGGAACAAAGACTTTACATTCTACTACTACACATGAACTCTAACTCTCTGCGGACAATTTATATACCAACATTACTACGATGAACATATTTACAACTCTTGATCCCCATAACTTTATCATTAAACACGAACTCTACTTTTAACCTCTTAATAATTAACTCCTTCGACTTATGTTATTTTTTCTTCTTATAAATTTCTATTTTTAAATGCAAAATGTATATTTTATTCTTACACTATTCCACTCAATTCCACATATTCCAACCTGCAGGCTACCATCCTTCTGATAATGATTAAAAGCTTCTGATATTTATCATGATAATTCTAGATAAACATTGTAAGCTTGTATGACATAAGGCTGAATCAAAAAAACATTAAGAAGCTTCTATACGCCACACACTCACAATGAAGAAACATTACAAACATATCACAGCAACATTTCGAGAGCACCAATATTGAGTTATGATAGGACACGGAGAACTGGGAGCTAATTCCTAAACATGGAACAAAGGATGAGTTCAATAAAAGTTGAAAGAGACTGAGCCGGGCAATAGTTGGGCCTATCTACTCCAATTTAAAAAGAATGATTTAAAGTTAAATTTACTAAGTTTTAATCTAGTTAAAATCAGATCACTTACTGATTTAGTAGACCAGCAGTAGCTTACAAGACAAAGACAAAAAACCTAAACACAGCCCAGAATTGGACTGGCTGGACACTAACAAAGAAAAAGAAAGAGAAGAGAAAGTAAATATATCAAAATCTAGAATTGGAGAGGCCAGTTAATTGAAAATGATCATCCATTTCGACGGACAAGCTTACTTTTATTTGGTAAAAACCAAATGTAGCAGAGACATTAAATTTAGTCCTAACTATCTCTAATTTGCCACACTGGCTGGAGAGATTGTGTATTAGGGTAGTTTATCAAGGAAAGGAAATGTTAGATACATAACAAAACAGGTATGAATAAGACATAAAATTTAATTAAATCTCTCATTTAAAAGACGTTTCTAACAATTTAGAAAATCTACATGAAAGCGACATTCATTTAAGAATATCATAGGAAAAACAAATTGAAAATCTAAAGAATAAAAAATACATAAAAACATTGAAGTAAATCCATGCAAATTTCTCCTGATATTGTGGATTTAAAGAAAACTGTGCCGTTGAAGGTACGCGTATACCTGAAAAAAAAAACACCCAAAACTATATACCAAATAACTATTTTCCCTATAAAATTTAAGAAATAAAGAAAATTATATTTTGGAATTTTTGCCAGACCGTGGAAAGAAAGATTTTATAATCATAATTACTCATAAAAGACGAAACAATTATGTTCCTTGAAAAATCAATAGCCACCTAAAAGATACCTTATTAAAGCCTGTCCGAAAAGTGCGATACGGAGATCCGAAAGCGTATTGACATGACCAAGGATCAATTCTAGCAGGCGGGTAGAGTATTAAGAGACAGGAAAAATTTGCTGAAAACAAAGAAAAAGTGCTAGATTGTTATGTATTTCAATATGGCAGTAAATTCTGAAAAATATCCTCAAAGATGAAGAAAATGCTTGAAACAACTAAAATGCTGTTCTACAGAAGGATGATATGGATACCAAGAACGAAACACTTGAACAACGACGAGGTTTTAGGAAGAAAGGACATTGAGAAGATACTGATACATAACATCTTGGTGGATTGTGAAGCGGGGATTGACTGGGATAACACAAGGAGTGTTATTAAGTGCGACAAGTAATAGAGAGAAGCAGAAGGCTAGCATAGCCTACTCCCTATAAGAGAGAGGACACAAAGATGGAAAGAAAAGCAATCACACTTTGTGGAAGAACAGGCAAAAGTATCGGGTTTAGCACGAAACATATAACACTAAATAATTTTTTCTAGATTGGATGACAATCATGAGAATTAAACCCAGTCTTCCCTTCTCAATGAACACCTCGGAGCGGTATAATGATTAGCAAGCTCGTCTCGAGAGAACCATTAGAACTGAGTAGTGAGTTCAATCCTCATTGAGTACCCACTTCTTTCAGCCGTGTGTCACGTCTAAGCTAAGCTTAGAAATTCACCTTCCTCCCGGTTTGGGGGTTGGACGCAGGGCTAACATCCATGCCCCATAAAAAACAGTTTGTTACAGAAACAACAAAAACGCTACCCTACACACCATTGGGTTTAACGGATAAAGTTCTCTTCTTAATAGCTACAAAAAAGCCATATTTAGTTTTCTTCTAACGAAATTGACACGAAACGAATATTAACTCATTTTCACTTAACGTGTATATAACAGTTATTCTGGGCTTACGCGATTAGATATTTGCTACTGCACGTGCATATATAACGAATAAAATATTAAATTCCGTATCTAGAAGAGTAAAACAAGAAAATTATAGCATTATACTCAGGAAATGTCATATGACATTCGTTTTATTTTGTGATTTTTAGCCTGAAAAGCTAATTGATTGATCTCCAGACGGAGAAATTTATTATTTAGTCCTGCGCTACATAAAAACGCAGTAAAACTTGAACGCAATTGATGTAAGAGAAACAAAATAACATAGGCTTTATTTTATGCAGTCAGATATCTTATTTATGAATTACTCTGGTGATTCATGTTTCTAAAAGTTCGTTATGAAAAAATATATTCATCCTCGATTTCACTTTTGCAACTTCAGAAGAAAATAAAATGAGAAACAGAATAGGATAAAAGAAATCAATGCATCAGTTTTGTTAATACTAATGTCTTGTTATAGAGTGTGTTTAAAATCCGTCGTAAAATACTGGAATCGAGTTGCATTCATTTAAAGAATTTCAAACTGAGATATATCATTTTCAAACTAAAGAAATAGATTAAAAATTATTATTATTTATCCTTGGGTAGCCAATTGTAAAGATGCCAACAAAAGACCGCATGAAAAAATAAATATTTATATTTGTTGTGGATTCCGGGTGAGGAAATACACAAAATAATGAACAACAAAAACAGATATTTAGATAGAAAAGTAGGATATATTGAACGTAATATACAAACTTGAACGCAGTTTAGTAAATTCAGGAATACTATTTGTAAGAAATTAATATATACAAGCCTTGAAATGAAGTTGTTGGAAATAGTATATCCGTGTATATTATTCTAGCTGAGTGGAGCTCAGAGCTATTCTGACATCTGATGCGGTAATCTCTGGGTAACTTCGATATCTCTCGGTAACTTACGTATCAGTTCCTGTAATCTCCGATAATTCGCAAGGATCTGTATTATAATTCTCAACTATTGTTCTCTCTATGGCAAGAGTATATGTATTCTCAGTCGAGTCCATTATCAAATACAAACGAGAGATTCCACAATTGTATAATACTGTGAAGCTATTGTTTTCTTCAATTCTGTTCATGAGAGAAGAGATGACAAGAATTAACAAGACAGATGATAACAATTGATATTACATTTAAATTTTTAATTGCAAAATTTACTGGGAAATAAAGAAATAGTAAGAGAATTCTACAAGCGAGAATTACGATAGAAAAAATTGTAAGCAGTTCTCTGACGGTCACTACATGTATTTCCATGGCAACTCTGATAATTTTTTCCTAGTTCTCCGGCCACATGTATTGACTAGAATTACTGCATTGGCATATAGGTCTCACTCATTTGCCAGCAAAATAGCTAAAATGAATCTTCTCTTCTATATTATATTTCTTTTGTTTTCCTTTCCGTTTGTGGAATACCCTAACGTTTGCTTCCTTCCTTGATAGCTACAATCTTTAAAGATTTAAATGTAAAATCAATAGCCATCTTCTATCTCTTTATTTCCAATCGATCTCTTATTTTTTTTCTTCGATATTTCCTGTACTTTGTTCTTAACCCTTGCGCACAATGGCGCTTGGAGTGAAATGGTTTTAAAAATAAGGAAAGAAAACTTATAGTTACATGTAGCAATTTTAATATATGATGTAAAAACTTTATAATTAATGGTAAAAAATACATAATTACAAGCTTAGAATAATGAATGAAAATGTTCAAAAGAAATAACAAAATAACAATCGCAGTATATGATGAATTTATTATGCAAGTGGTGGAAAAAGAATGGACCTCTCGAAAAGTGTTTCCCAATAAACTGTAATAAATAGGTTAATTCATTTTTTACTAATTGCTGCTTAATTTTATATTGGTAAGTTTATTTTGAAATTACGGCATATTGTTGGAAATCATTGGTTATTATTATAAACGCTTCAACCTCTTATAATATTTAAAATTATAATAAACACATGGAAAGCATTTAGGGATCCCTATATGATGTTAGTGCAAATTTGCTTTCACTAGTGAATCGAGAGGACCTGTACGTAACTGATCCGTGTATCACTGAGCGATTCACTTGAATTCTGGACGCATGCATGGTGTTCATATCATGTTTACATTGTGAAATTTTATAATTTTATCAACGGGAGAGATATTAATAACGGTATATCATAGATTTCTGCAGGTGATCCCTTTGAAATCGAAATCTATATCAAGAATTATACAACGGTAAAATGATTTGATAGACCCTTGTCTCGACTTTTCTGGACAGCGTGGGAGGAATATGTTTAATAGTTCATAAATGTTTCACTAGGCTACAATATAATCAAAGAGATTTATAATTTATTCGAAATAGCAAAGACAATATACATAAATATAATATGAACTTCACTGCACTCATAATTCAAGATAAAGTAATTTCTTTAATACATGTTCCTTAAAAATTTGAATGGTTATTCATTTTTTCTCCTTTTTTTTACCCTACCTTCGTTAAATTTTCGTTTTTCTTTAAATTATGAATTAATAAAAACGACTTCTATATTACATTATATTGCACAACCTGTCACATCCTTCAATTCATGCAAATAGATGAATATCAATTTGTTTCAGGAGGACCACGAGGAGTATTTGTTAAGATTTTCACTATTTTTTTTTATGTATTATTCTGCTTTCTGAATTATATTTAAACATTATATCACGAATTATATTCTGAGATTTCAAGATATTTTTTATTTGACACTATTAAAGACATTATTTCTTTTTTGTGTTAGCAATGATTGTGCCTTACAATATTATTCGTGTTTACTTTGGTAGATTTTTAGTGTCATTATGTGCGGTATTTTTCTAGTATTGCGTCTCCATACAGCAGTTTGTTGTTTGTGTTTATTTTTTATTTGTTTGTATTTAGTTGTATAATGTATTAAATTAATCTCAGAACTGATTGATATTATATCGTCCATGACTTGCTTATTTTTTTATTTAAGATTTGCAGTATTTAGAGTCATTTTTATTTCTTTCTTCAATTTTATGTTTCATAAAAATACGACCACATGACATCTAAAAGTTTATGTTTAAATTTACCTAAAGTTTTATCAAAACACTAAATTGGTTAGAAACATAAAAAAAATGGAAAATTGAAATATTTCTGAAAGAAAGATATCTGCTTGATCTCCAATTACACATGCATAACTAAAATTTTGGCTGCAACAAAAATATTTCAATAAATTCAAATATTTAAATTTTTGCGGAATGCCTGTGTTTGAAAATAAAACGCAAAATAAGTATTAAATACATTAAAACACCAAATGAAAATCGAGAGTTATAAAGTTGGCTCTAAAAATGTTTGCCTTATAAAAACTATTTGCTATAATACGGGTAGTAGAAAGAATAATGCTAGAGTCATAACTCAAGAGAATCCCAGACTGAATAAAAAATTAGAACACACATTCACACCTATCTCTTTCTCTCTCTCTCTCTCTCTCTATATATATATATATATATATATATATATATATATATATATACACACTATAGTCATCCGCAGACAGATCTGTTTTGCTGTATTACAGCTCATCAGTACGTCTTAGACACCGGTCGCTTCCTAACCCAGCATCGAAACACGACCGAATTGGTGTCAGTCGGGGATTCTACACCTAGGCCACAAGCGTCCAGTAGAAGGAAGAATGCTTTTTAGAGCGTATAAACACGCCCAATAGCTAGAGTACTCAAATTCATTATTGAATGAGCGTTGCGTAAATGCCACAGTAGCTACTGTTTACAAAGTCTACCACTCTTCCAGAGTGCTCAATCAGGGTGTGAGAGCGTATATATATATATATATATTGAAAAGAGAATTAGGCGTTGTTCCCACGAAAAATTAAAAATTTATATAGAAGAAAAACTGTGGGAGACCGTGAACATTTTGATTAAATGTAGATTTATTATTATCATATTTTCTTAAATACATTAAATGCATTTTATGGTATTTCTGTCACTACATGTGTTACGAGTTGAAAGTTGATTCTCGGCAAGTGAATAAATTTGTTATTTTACACATCGTGATCCATTTGTCTTTTGGTCAAATGACAAACAGATCTATAGGTAAACGTTTAAGTTCTAGTTTGTCTGATAATGCATACATTTGTGTATGTGTCTGTGTGTGTTTGTACATGCATGCGTGTGTGTATGGGTATTGTAGCCGGTATTTATGTTTATTTATCTGCATATTGATTTAAAGTCATTTTTATAGAAACACCGGTCGTAGTAATGGTATAATATATATATATATATATATATATATATATATATATATATATACATATATATATATATATAGTCATCCGCAGACAGATCTGTTTCGCTGTATCACAACTCATCAGTACGGTTAGACTCCAATTGCTTTTTGAGCCAGGATGGAAACCCGAGCAAATTGGCGTCAGTTGGCGATTCTACCTCTAGGCCATGGGCGTTCGGTAGCAGAAGGCATACTTTTTAGCGTATATATTATCATTATACATGCCCAATAGCCAGAGTACTCTAATTCATTTTACTGTATAAGCGATGCGTACATGCCAGAGTAGCTACTGTTTTGCAAAATCTACCATTCTTCCAGAGCGCTCAATCAGGTTATGATTGCGTAATATATATATATATATATATATATATATATATATATATATATATATATATACGTTAGTTTATTTAAGAATAATTTAATAAATGTCAGTGATGAAATATTGTGTTTCTGACGTGTTTTTAAATTTTTTTATCAGATCTTCCCCTAAGTATCCTATTTCTTTTTACTTATGGTGGCATTTGTAAAATCAAATATATAGCCAGTCTTATTTTTGCGTGTGACGACGCTATCTGAAATTTTGTCCTAACGTAGGTCTCTGTTGTGTTCATGGGCCTTCGCCTTTAAATTTCTGGACGTCTCGACGGTCTAAATGAAACTACATTGCAAGCACTTTATTTATAAATCCATATATCTGAGGTGGTTTTACGTTTATTTTATTAGTTATATCCCCGATTTTACTTGAGTCGCTGGTAAATATCCTAGTGTTACCGAAAATTCATCTGAAAAAAAAATACTATAAGCAGATGATATAATGCTGATAGATGACAAAGAAAGAAAACTACATGACCTCCTAAAAATGTAAATGAAGAAAGTCGAAAGAAAGGACTACAAATAAACTACAAGCAAATCGTATGTATGGTCACCAGCAAACAGAGGGGCCCCAAATGCTAATTACAGATTGGAAAAAATCAAGCTAAAATCAAGCAAGTACAAAAATTTAAGTAGTTGGAAAGTTTTCTAACAGAAGACGGAAAGTGTTACACTGAAATCCGAAGGCTAATTGGCATGGCCAAGGACGCATTCCAGAAGCCGAGCAAAGTATTAAGAGACAGGGAATTTTCGCTAGAAACCAAGAAGAGAGTACTGGATTGCTATGTAATGTCCGGTCTACAATATGGTAGCTAATTCTAGGATAATATCATCAAATATGAAGGAAAAACTTGAAATGTGGTTTACAGAATGATGCTGCGGATATCATTGATCGAGCATGTGAGCAATGATGAGGTTATAGAAAGGTTGGAAGCGAAAAGGAAATTAATACTGACCATCAAGAAAAGGCAGCTGAATTTCTTAGACATGTGATGTGAAAGTAAGGATCGGAGAATATGACACTCACATGTCAGATAGAGGAAAGAGACACAGGAAAAAATCGCGGATAGCACATTTGATAGGTCTGAGCAGGTAGATGACACAGTGGGGTTTGTGTGTGGTAACAGAAGAAAGCTTGTTAAGAGCAACCGGGGATAGTGAGACGTGGATGGCCATGATCGCCTACGACATGAATGAACATGACATATAGTAGAAGAAACAGAATTACTTATAGAAATTTTGTAAATCGAAAATATTACACATCACCAACACAAAGGGTGTTTCTAAAATAAGAAAAATGGAATTAATTTATTGCTCTCTCACTTCTACGGTTCTTATGCTCTCTAACTGTGCACAGTATTTTACTTCACTGCAATACTTATACGTTCCTTTTAATATTTCAAGTTCTCTTATCTTAGAGGTTAGACTTATAAGGTGATACTTTAATTCCTCAGGGATAAGATAAGCAAGCATTTGAATTCAAATTATATCACGTTCCCTTAATCGCAAGTACAACTAAAAAACTGAAATTGAAAAAGTACTACGATATTGCATAAGTAATAAAATTTGGGTTATATGAAATTTAGTTTTCTTCTCGTAATACTTGTCAGATAGAAGCTATGGCCAAATATATAACGAAAAGTTTCAAATCATAGAGCATAAATTATGTTCGTCCATGAAGTAAACTGAACTGAAAAGGCCGAGAAATGTACCGATAAATTTGCAGTAATTTTATGTACGCTTTCACCCATATATATATATATATATATATATTTCCAAGAACATGAATTTATATATATATATATATATATATATATATATATATATATATATATATAAATATAAATTCCTAGTTCTATTTTGTTTTCTTTCTTAATCTCGCTAACCTTTTATTCTACTTTTTTAAAAACTTCCTGTGTATGGATATATTTTGGGGCCTATGCCGGTATATGAATTTTTGTACCATATTTGAATTTATAATTTTTTTGTTTTGTTTTTGATCGTAGCTGAAGAAGCGAGAATTTTCTCGCTGAAATGTTACTTCAAATGTGAAGGGTCGATTCTTGCACCGAGCCAGGAATATTTGCCGTCAGAATCTATCTTGCACATTTATAATTGTAACATTCGTCCATGAACCTAAAACTGTCATCATATATCGGGGTTTTCGACAAAATCCAAAGAAGGATCTGTAATGTAATTGGTCCCGATGTGGGAGCTTGCATTCATTCGCTTTCTCACCAAAAGGATGTGAATTTTCTCTGTCTTTTTTACAAGTAATTTCACGACTTCTGCTCTGACGACCTTCATTCTCTGTTTCCGCCCTCATGATTTTGCTCGTACAACTAGATTAGCAACTAGGATCTATAATTTTATTGTCAAAATACGCAAATATAACCATTACTTCTACTCTATCAGTTTCGCTACTCGCATTATACGCCAGTGGAACTCCAGTTTTCTAATAAATCATGATAATAAAAATCTTTAAATAAGCCAAACAGAAGATGCGACAAGCTCTCTTGGAATAAAATCTCTGTAGGAAAGCAAACAGAAAAGTACAGCTTCCAAAATTCAACAGTTGAACTTTTTTATAATCACATTTTTATGAAGATTAGGTTTTGTATTCAGTGTTTGCATATTAAGGAGTTACGGAACGGAAACCGACGCAAATCTTAAAGATGAACAGGAACAACGTCTTCAGAAATGCATACAGAGCCATCTGAATAAACACATTAAAAATACGAAAATCGATCTGCAGTAATCAATATATAACAATAGGCAGACCTTGTCTTAGAAATGAAAACAATAATAATGCATGTGTTTTTTCCAGCGTATAACAGAGAAAAGAGGCAGAGATACATTTTAAAAAGAGAAAGAAGTCGAGCTGAAAAGTGCTTTGTTTAAAATCGTCAAATTAAATTGTTTCAAACGAGAAATGAAATGCTCTCGTGCGAATACCGTGAATATCAGACGGATAATACGAGATATTAGATTTGACACTAGACGACTACCACAGCGTACATCGCTGGTGGAGAAATAATAATAATAATAATAATAATAATAATAATAATAATAATAATAATAATAATAATAATAATATTATTATGCATAATAATATGGATCCAAAATGCAGGTTTTGTGATAAACACCAAGAAACAATAGACCACCTAATCTCAGGCTGTTCTGTGCTTGCCCCAAATGAATATAAAAATCGCCACGATAGAGTTGGGCAAAATTTACATTGGACAATGTGCAAACATTATGGAAAAGCTGTAAACAAACAATGGTATGAACCCAGCACCGGTTACAGAAATAGAAGATGTAACCATTCTATGGGATTACACCATCTACACAGACAGAAAAATTGAAGCAAACAGGCCAGACATTATTGTTAAAAACCAGAAGGAGAAAACTTGTCCATTAATTGATATGGCTTGTCCAGCGGATTGTAACATAGCAATCAAGGAATTTGAAAAACTGTCAAAATATAAAGACCTGGAAATTGAAATAGAAAAAATGTGGAAATTGAAAACAAGAGTTGTGCCAGTGATAGTAGGTGCACTTGGAATGATAAAAAACGGAACAAAACAACACATTGAAAGAATCCCTGGAAACCCCAGCTTAAGAGATATACAAAAAATTGTCTTATTAAGTACAGCCCACACACTAAGGAAAACTTTATCTATGTAATGCTGGAGATGATAGGGAAGATAGAAAAACATGAAATGGAGCCATAACAACACGCCACTACCTGCCTTAGGTCTCCCCGCACACTTGGTTGGTAGTGAGACCAAAGCAGAAATCGAAATATGATGAAAAATGACATAATAATAATAATAATAATAATAATAATAATAAGAAGAAGAAGAAGAAGAAGAAAACATCCTCAGTTATCTTATACACTGCTTTCTTTTTTTTTTAATCATGTCACCCCAAGCAAGGCATTCCACTGCCACTATAGCGCAGGGGGTTACACAGAGCGATAGACGAGTTAGGATGTACATAGTGGGAGAGTTGGAGAGAATTGGAGGGTTAGTGTGTTAGGAGATGTCTATTGACCTTATATTTAAACTCTTGGAGGTTATAGCCATTGGGGAAGCAAGCATGCGGAAGGGAATTCCACAGGCGGGAAGTGCGAGAAATGAAGCTGTTGGAGTAGAAATTACGGTTACATTTCATCGGTTTCACTGTGAAAGGGTGGGACCTAGTTACCAATCTAGAATCTCGTGCAAATTCACACCTAGGGGGCACTAGTGATTTAAGTTCATCAGAGCAGAAGCCATTAAAGTATTTATAGAAGAGGCACATGGAAGCCACGTCACGCCGGTGGGAGAGTGACTGCAGGCGGTCAGCTAAGTCGGTATCAATCACGTCATAGAATCTTCGCTGTATTTTGTCAAGAAGCCCGAGGAGAATAGTAGGGGCACCTGACCAGATGTGGCAAAATACGGACGGATGTTAGATTTGTATAAGTGCAGGATAGATTCTGGTGGAAAGAATTTCCGGGCCCTGCACAGGGAGCCAACTTTCATAGCAGCAGATTTAGCAATGGATTCGACGTAGTCATTCCACTTGAGGTCCGCTGAGAGTGTCAGGCCAAGCAGGCGTAGAGTTTTACTCTCTGGGAGGCATGCCTGTTCCATGCTAATTAGAGGGAGGTGCGGTCGTCTGTGGTGGTTAATTGACAGCCGCTTCGTTTTGGAAGAATTGAATTTTACGAGTCTTTTCCTACCACAATCCACCACGGATTGGAGGTCCTTTTCAAGCTCAGCCGCGAGGTTCGCCTTATCATCAACACCAGGTTTTTGATCGTGGCGAGCATTTTCTGTGGTATCATCGGCGTACATGCCTACTTGTGATCTTATGGCATCGGGGAGTTCATTGATGCAGATTACAAAGAACGTAGGACCTAGGATAAAGCCTTGGGGGACACCCGCGTTTGTAGCGTAGTTCTGGGAGGCATGTCCGTTTAAAACCACCTTCAGTGTGCGGTTGGAGAATGACTGGATTAAGTCCAACAAAAGTCCAGTAATGCCGTATCTTCGCAGTTTCCGTAGAAGGCCAGCATGTCATAATCTGTCGAATGCTTTAGAGATATCCACGGCGACAGTTCGGGCTTCACCATTCTTGTCAAGAGCCTGTTATATATACTCGGTGATGGTCGTTTGCTTATCAGCAGTAGACCTGGTGAAGCGGAAGCCATACTGTTTGTATCGATATGAGCGCGTGGGCCGTGAGATGCTGAACGACCTCGTCATTGATAATGGCTTCGAACACTTTGCCGAAGATCGGAAGAAGGCTGATAGTGCGGTAATTTGCGGGGTCCGAGGTTTCACCAGTGTTCTTGAATATTGGAACCACAGAACATGACTTCCAGCAGGCAGGAAAGCAGGAGGAAGTTAGGCAGAGGTTGTAGAGCTTAGAAAGGGCAGAGCTGCTATAACAATAGCAGATTTAGAGCTAGAAAAAGCTTATAAATCCCTTGGTGTAAATGAGAATGAAAATACTCACCAAAGAATGAAAGAAATAGTGCGTAAAGAATACTATAGAAGACTACGTCTGATATTAAAACCTGAATTGAATTCTCAGAAAAAAATTAATGCAATTAATAGCCTTGCCATCCCAATGGTCCAATATAGTTTCAACATCTTGAACTGGACTCTAAATAACATCAAACGAATGGATTCTAAGACAAGAAGGTTTCTTTCTAAGCATAAGATGCATCATTCAAAGGCTAATGTAGATTATCAATATATACCCCGTAAAGAAGATGGAAAAGGTCTTATTCAGCTAGAATTGTCATACAAAACAACAACTGTTGGCATATTAACATACATAGAATCAACAAAGGACTGGATGATACAATTAGTCAAACAACATGAAAACAGAAAGAAAAAATATTCAAGAATGAAAGAAAGCTGTAAATACAAACAAGAGTTAAATTTAGTAGATTCAGTAGAAAAGCAAAACAGAAGCCAAGAACCAAATATTGCAGCAAAAATAAGAAAATGAAGGCCAAGGATAGAGCTCTTGAACAGATGAAACAACGCTGGCAAGACAAACCTTTGCATGGCCAATATCCAGTACGTACTAATAAAGACAATGTTGATGAAGTTAATACTCATCGATGGTTACATACATCTGGTTTAAAGTCTGAGGCTGAAGGCTTTATTCTTGCAGCGCAAGACCAATGTCTTTTCACTAGGAACATTCAGGCAAATATTACACATAATAATATGGATCCAAAATTCATGTTTTCTGATAAATACCAAGAAATCATAAACCATCTAACCTCAGGATGTTCTGTACTTACCCCAAATGAATATAAAATTGTCATGATAGACTGGGGCAATATTTATATTGAACAATGTGCAAACACTATGGAAAATTTGTAAACAAACACTGGTATGAACAACACACAGCACCGGTTAGAGAAAAAGAAGATGTCAACATTCTATGGGATTACACTATCTACACAGCAAAACTGAAGCAAAAAGGCCGGACATTGTTGTTAAAACCAGAAAGAAAAAAATTGCCTCTTAATTGATATAACTTGTGCAGCGGATTGTAACATAGCAACAAGGAATTCGAAAAACTGTCAAAATATAAACACCTGGAAATTGAAATAGAAATAAACGTAGAATTTGAAAACAAGAATCTTTCCAGTGATAGTAGATTCACTTGGAATGATAAAAAATGGAACAAAACAACACATTGAAAGAATCCCCGGAAACCCCAGCTTAAGAGATATACAACAACTTTTCTTGTTAAATGCAGCCCACACACTAAAGGGAACATTGTCTCTGTAACTCTAGGGATATTATGGTAGACAGAAAAACATGAAACGGAGCCATAACTGTGGAATATGAAATTAAGAATTATAATCAAACTTCTACTTCACTTTTACAAAAACTCACAATGACGTGTGAAATCCTGGTTTTTCTCAAACAGAAAAAGGATTGACCATGTGTTTAAAAAAATGTCGAAGCTGGATTTCGAATGTAGATGTTAAACAGATTTGCTGACCAATGGGAGAAACTTGCAAAACCAAAAAGAACTTTTCGATCCAGTGCGAAATACCTAAATGCTATAAAAGGCTCCACTCAGTGTCAGTCAGTCAGTCAGATTGGAACAGCTAGACGAAACATCTAAAATATAACTGAAGAAACTTCAACCACGTGGCACATCGTCCTCCTTCTTCTTCTTTCTCGTGTGCTGACTCATAGTACTTCATCTCCATCAAAAAACATTCATACGAAGCAAAAGCTCATACATACACACGTACGCACGTACATACGCATAAACTCTTTCCATCAAATTACTACTACAAGAAAATTTCTTCAACGCTCGATATCCTCAACTTTCTAATTAAAAATTAATTTCTAAGAATTTTTGTTTTCCTTTTCTTTTTAATAAATTTCTATTTTAACATGAAAAAATATATATTTTATAATTCCCCTCTTCCACACAAATACACTCATTTCAATCTGTTGAAAAAATTCTGATAATTTTTCTGGTAATAATTATGGATAAAACTTGTAAGCTGTAGGGAATTTGGTTATGTATGGCACAAGACCGAAGCAAAGAAACTTTATCCATCTCCCCACGGCAACATAACAACATATCACAACATGTCATAGCTTATTCCACAAATTTGATAGTTAGTGTGACCATAACAGAAAAGGAATTATGATGAAAAATGGCGTAGTAGTAGTAGTAGTAGTAGTAATAATAATAATAATAATAATAATAATAATAATAATAATAATAAAAATAAAAAATAAAAATAAAAAATAAAAATTTTATTTTATTTTTTTTTAACTATTATAATTTTCTTAAAAACAAAACAAAACAAGAAAATAAATGAAATCCGATGAAAAACAATTCATACGGTATTATTTTATAGAAAGTCTACGTATTTATTGATATATTTATTTTTTATTTATTTATTGATTTAATTTACTTATTTAATTTATCTTATTCTGATAACCCTATTTTTTGACCAACGACTTTATTGAAAAAATAAATGATAAAGTGGACGAACAATTATTACATTTTTTTTTCCGTTGAACGACCGTTACGTCCAAGTATGTTTGTTTTTTTTTCAACCAGCGTCTCTCTATTTGAATTTTTCCTTTTCTCAATATGAAATTCTGTTTTAATATAAACAGGATTTTTTTTTCTTTAGATATTATCGAATTTTTTTTTTTTATGAAATTCTGTTTTATTTTAATTAATTTATCTGTTTGCTATTTAAATGAACCTAAATACAATCATCCGTACTATATTTCCTTTAGCTGTCGATATTTCGTAAATTTTTTTTTTTTTTTTTAACAAAATACTCTAGTATTGATGTTTTGTTTCGTTGAGCCGTTGCTACGCCAAAGGTTTTTTTTTTTTTTTTTTTTAACCAGCGTCTTTCTCCTTGAATTCCAATCGCGTCTATGTCAGATGTTGCTTGGCAGCCTATTTAGGAGAAGGAAAACTCCGAACAACAACCCGCAACTCAAGGTGTTAATCGTGCCGAGGAGTGAATGGCTACTGCGTTATAAGGTCACAAACGATCCCCTACAGGCTTCGGGACCCTGTTTGTAAAAGAACGTTACCCAACGTGCCGGGCAACTTTGGGTGGACTTTTGGACCCGTGCGTCACTCGTGGGAAAAACATGAAAAATACAAATAGAAATAAAAAGTCCAGTATGGCTCTTCCAGTGGATAAACAGGGAGCCAGTCCTTCAGGAGGGAACCTACCTGAGGTCGAAAAATCTGCCATAGGAACAAACTCCTACACAAAGAATGAATCTTCAGGTCCCCACAACCAGGATAATCCTAATGATGGTCCTGAAAATTCACCAGCTAGATCTACAATCGTATATTTAAAGAAAGAAAAAATAAAATGGTCTCGTGAGGAGTACAAAGTCGTTATGACTGCATTTCATGAAGCGTTACTCAAACCTCAAAAAAACATGACTCGCCAAACATATGACATTTGGCGTGAAAAAGTTGGTCATGCAAATAGAAAGTATATTGACGAAAAAAATTAGCCAATGTACGTAGGTATATTATTCGTAATAACCGACTGACAGAGGCTGAAATTAATGAAATTAAAAGAATTGTAACAAGAAGAGACGAATCAACAAAATATGAAAAGGAACAGGAATCAGAAATAAAAAGTAATAACACCAAACAAGCCACAGGTCATAATGTAGAAACCGTGAAACACGCAAATCACTGCGAAGATAATGCTGTAAGTTTAAAAGTGCTGGAAAGGTGTGATCTGAATCAGTTAAAAGACAAAAATAAAACGAGTTCAGAACACATCGAAGATAATTATTTGACGGAAAATAAGAACAATATACAGGAAGCCAAGATAGAAATAAAAAAACAGCTAAGTCAAATACAAAGTATTACAATGGAGGAACGTGAACAGCTCCCAAAATTCCAACCAACAAAACAAACCCTCCGAACTATTAAATTGTACAATGCAGCACTGAAATCAATACTGGATGAAGACCCGAATACAAATCTTAACGAAGTAATATATGCATCAGCAACAGCAGCAACAAAAAAATTAAATATCAAAATAAAAACAAGGCAGTCTCGCAGGCGTGAAGATCCACCTTGGAAAAGAAAAATACAAAAAGAAATCGAACAACTTAGAAGCGAACTATCAGTAATGGATGAACTGAGTAGAGGAATAAATGTAAGAACTAGGAAACGCAGAAGAGCCGAAAAAAATATAACATCAAGAATGTAAATGAAGTCTTATCAAATAAAGAAAAAATAAAGCAAAAAATCCAACTGAAGGCTCAAAGAATAAGACGCTATGAAAAAAGAGCAAGATTTTACAGTCAAAACAAGATCTTTCAGACTGATACAAAGAGATTTTACAGGGAAATAGGTAAAAAAAGAATTGAAGTGACAGTACCCCCCAGAATGGAAGAAGTCACACAGTTCTGGGAAAAGATATGGGCTTGCCCTAAAGAACTTAACAAGGAAGTACATTGGATTACGCAAGAGATAGAACGAATGAAAAATAAATCCGAACAGACATGGTCTGGAATTACAGAAGATGATGTTAAATTTGCACTAAAAAAAGCACACAATTGGAAATTCCCAGGAATAGATAAAATCCCTAACTTTTGGCTATATTATTTGAATGCAGCACATAAAAAAACTAGCCAAAGAACTTCAAGAAATGGTTGACGATCCCATTAAAATTCCTGCATGGATGACCAAAGGAATTACATTTCTTCTACCCAAGAATGGTGACACAAACAACACGAAAAACTACAGACCAATTACATGTCTTCCGACAACATATAAACTATTAACATCTATTTTAACAAAACAGGCATATTTATTCTTAGAAAGAAATGACATGATACCGCTTGAACAAAAAGGGTGCAAACGTGGCTGTTATAGTTGTAAAGACCAATTGCTGATTAACAAAATGATCCTGGAAAACTGCTACAGTACAACGAAAAATCTTAGTACAGCCTGGATAGACTATCGAAAGGCATTCGATAGTGTGCCACATGACTGGATTTTAAAGACTTTAAATATATACAAGATATCGCCCGTCATCATCAATTTCATCAAACAGTGCATGTCTATATGGAAAACAACCCTTTACCTCAATCATATAAATGGAACCTATAAGTCTGATGAAATAAACATCAAAAGAGGTATATTTCAAGGTGATTCTTTATCTCTCTTACTATTCTGCATATCATTAATAGCACTAACCAGTCAACTAAAATAAGACAGAATGTGGTTATAAAAAAGGACAAAAGAAAATAAGCCATCTATTTTACATGGATGACTTGAAGTCATATGCTAAGAATGATAATGAGCTGGAAGGTCTTCTGCAAACTGTAAAATGCTTCAGCGAAGACATTGGAATGAAATTTAATTTGAATAAATGTGCTAAAGCTACAGTTTTACGTGGATCAATACAAGAAACATCCTCAATCAGCCTAGACCCTGCTGTAACAATAAAAGAATTGAAACCAGAAGAAGCTTATAAATACCTAGGTGTAAATGAGAGTGAAAACATTCACCATAAAAAAATGAAAGAAATAGTGCGTAAAGAGTACTATAGAAGGCTACGAATGATATTAAAAACTGAATTTAATTCACAGAACAGAGTTATGGCCATTAATAGCCTTGTAATCCCAGTTGTCCAATATAGCTTTAACATCTTAAACTGGACTCTAAACGACATCAGGCGAATGGATGCTAAAACAAGAAAGCTTCTTTCTAAGCATAAGATGCATCATCCAAAGGCTGATGTAGACCGTCTATACATACCCCGTAAAGAAGGTGGAAGAGGTCTTATTCAGCTGGAATTGTCATACAAGACAACAACTATTGGCTTACTAACATACATAGAAACAACAAAGGATTGGATGATACAATTAGTAAGGCAACATGAAGAAAGAAAAAAAATATTCAATAATAAAAGAAGGCAGTAAATTCAAACAAGATTTACAGTTAGTAGATTCTGTAGAAAAGCCGAACGGAAGCCAAGAGCCGGCTATTGCGGCAAAGAATATGAAAATGAAAGCCAAAGATAAAGCTCTTGAACAGATGAAACAGCGCTGGCAAGACAAACCTCTGCATGGCCAATATCCGGTACGTGCCAATAAATCAAATGTTGACAAAGTTAATACTCATCGATGGTTACGTGCATCTGGATTAAAGTCTGAAACTGAAGGCTTCATTCTTGCAGCACAAGACCAAAGTCTTTTCACGAGAAACTTTCAGGCAAATATTATGCATAATAATATGGATCCAAAATGCAGGTTTTGTGATAAACACCAAGAAACAATAGACCACCTAATCTCAGGCTGTTCTGTGCTGGCCCCAAATGAATATAAAAATCGCCACGATAGAGTTGGGCAATATTTACATTGGGCAATATGCAAACATTATGGAAAAGCTGTAGGCAAACACTGGTATGAACATCACCCAGCACCGGTTACAGAAATAGAAGATGTAACCATTCTATGGGATTACATCATCTACACAGACAGAAAAATTGAAGCAAACTGGCCAGACATTATTGTTAAAAACCAAAAAGAGAAAACTTGTCCATTAATTGATATGGCTTGTCCAGCGGATTGTAACATAGCAATCAAGGAATTTGAAAAACTGTCAAAATATAAAGACCTGGAAATTGAAATAGAAAAAATGTGGAAATTGAAAACAAGAGTTGTGCCAGTGATAGTAGGTGCACTTGGAATGATAAAAAACGGAACAAAACAACACATTGAAAGAATCCCTGGAAACCCCAGCTTAAGAGATATACAAAAAATTGTCTTATTAAGTACAGCCCACACACTAAGGAAAACTTTATCTATGTAATGCTGGAGATGATAGGGAAGATAGAAAAACATGAAATGGAGCCATAACAACACGCCACTACCTGCCTTAGGTCTCCCCGCACACTTGGCTTGGTAGTGAGACCAAAGCAGAAATCGAAATATGATGAAAAATGACATAATAATAATAATTTAACAGATATAAAGATGACATATTACAAAAAAAACAGTATATTCTTTTGAATATTAGAGAGTAATCAGATAAAATAAATATTTTGAAACTATGCCAGCTAGGATAATATAAGGATCAAGTTATAGAGAACGTTTTTCCTCTTAAAAGTATTTATGATACCTAAATGATCTGGTGTCCTGAATGTAATAAATAAATGTTCACACAAGTAATAAATGTACACAAAATAAGAGGATTCATTTTATCTTTCGATTTCATGAACTTTAAAAATTGGTACAATGTTGAAATTATCCTCTCTTTAAAAAAGCATTCTCAATTTTCGCAACAGAGGTTCAAGTATCACTTCACATCAGAACCTTGAGCAAACTGAATACGTATATTTATTCTGTACTTTAGAAAAGTCTTCACGAATTCCTTCTTACTACCCGAAACCTAAATGCTTACAAAAATGGTGAAAAACAGTTTCTATACAGGAATCATTTACGATTACCATTTACGATTTAAACTGACCGAAAAATTACTGTTACATTTGACTTAAATTTTAAAAATATTTTTTCTTGAAGAGGTTTTTCAGAAAATTGCATATTTGAAATCAACCTTGATCCCGCTTACGGGGACTTGATGAAATCTTCATTCAAATTACTTTTTTTATTGTAAAGATAGTGTGTTTACATATTCATTATATCATTATTTTATTCTTTCATTCATATGAGCTACACATTCTTTAGCTGCTGTTGGAAATATTTAATTGATGTGGATTTTGCGTTATATACTGTCACTAGAAAACATGAATAAACACGTTTCCATAAAAATATAGTCTTGTGTTATTATTCTTCGACAGTGACAGTTGTGTGGCACAGGGAATTAGCGGAATGTGCTTGCGCACACAAAGAAGTTTTCGGGTGTCGTTAGCCAGTCTCTGTTTATTCAGCCAAAATTTCTAGACATTTATATCTTTTGAAAACTCCTACACAATGCTTGTTAGTCCGTTGCATTTTGTTGATATCATTTACGGTGGATATATTTTTCAACCGGATCCTTTTTATTAACTTTTATCTAAGTGCGTATGTATCTGGTAAACATGACGACGCCGGGCCATTGCCTTTCAAGGCTGTTTTCACTTTTATTAACATTACCTATGATCAGATGTATCAGTTAATTAAATCCGACGTTAAAGGAAATGTAATATGCTCCTCGCTATCCTATTTTTCAAAATGTTCACATAATAACATCTTAAGTGTATCTCTCTTCTAATCTAATTATCCCACCCAATCGAGGCAATTATACAAAAACCTATACATATAAGAACGTACATTTTTTATCGTTTGTCTCACTTGCAATATAAAATCGGGTTGACGACATAGGCAATCGACGACAATTTTCATGTAAGTTATACATTCTTGTAATATCTTAATGCACAGTGTTTCTATTCTTTCTTTTCTTTTCTTTTTGATCTCTTAAAAAAAC
Source organism: Ascarosepion bandense (assembly GCA_037127315.1). NCBI lineage: Eukaryota > Metazoa > Mollusca > Cephalopoda > Sepiida > Sepiidae > Ascarosepion > Ascarosepion bandense. The sequence continues at coordinate 2,204,496 of JBBBDQ010000845.1, forward strand.
ATATCAAAGTTCTGTAAGGTTTATAATTTTGTTTTTCTCTGCGTTGTATTATACCATTAGATATATCAGTGTACGACCATACTTTCAAATTGACATTTGGTAAATGACCTTCGTGCATCTTCTCGAGTTCAACGTCCCACACGTATCCTCTTAATATTAAACATACCATATTTGAGCACAGAAATGTTGCCATTATCTACAGAACATGTCATTTAAAGTCTAACCGAGAAAACAACAAAAAACACCCAAAAAATAAAAAACAACGAAATACGATTACTTCCTCTACATGTAACAATTGTTCTTCTTGCTACTAATCCAAAAATTATTAGTATGTATTAACGCCAGAAATGGTAAACGTAGTTCACATATGCAATACTATTTAATTTAATATTTTCCACACGGATCACAATAACCGCATGCATTTTTACAAGAAAGCTAACCTAAATGCATATGTCAAGCGCCCCTTTTCTCTAAATTATCTAACAGCATGTCCGGCGCTAAGTTTACAAGATATTTCAATTGCTTCTTCATAGTCTGCCGTTCATTGATGGAACGTATAACCGCATCAGTTTTTTGTTGCCCCAATAGATGTTTGACTAACGTGGACATCTTCGTTTACCTCGCTGCCGTGTTATCCATCAGAAACTTCCTCGTCTACATAAGTAGGCTCCTCTTTTGGGCAATCACCTTGGGATTAGATGAAAAACTAGCAATTTCTCTTACTTCTCTTTATCAGCAATTGACGTTTTTATCCACCGTTATAGGACGCGTCCTGATACGACGCTCCATTAATGAGACATCAGCCTCAACGTCTAATATTTTCGGTTGATGTTAACTCTTGCGTACTGAAATTAAGTTACCCTGTTCTGCGCTGGCTTTTTATCAGAATCGCTAGATTCTACTAGAGCAGACAACATTATTTTCTATAACGAACTCTTTGTAGTAGGAATTTTTTCATTCTTCAATGGACACTGCCCAAAACTGCTCAGTATATTTCTTAGAGAGTGAGGCGGTTAATGATCTCTAATTCTGTAGAAGACGTTGCCAGTCTTTTTAAATACCACATAATATGGCCACCAGTGCATGATCAACTTCTTTTTCTTATGTTGTATCTTTAAGTACATCGAATCAACAAGGTTAAATTTTACATCCTTACTTATATTAAAGGACATATCAATCGAGGTTTTCTTTGCTTTTTATGTTATTATTAACAAAACGGCGATAGTATGAGGTCAGTCTAAGGAAGGCCCTCAGTTGCCTAACTGTGGTTTGAGTCGAGACTAATTTCATAGCTTTGAATGTATCGAAATCTAGATGTAATTCTTTCTCACTAATTTTGAAATCTAGATATTGAGTTTCTTTTAAAGAATTTACTTTGTTGTTTTCAGCTTAGGATTGTGCCTACGCAACCACCTAAGACTGCGTTTGTATTTTCTAAGTAGCCCTTCAGCGATCTTCGAAACTATCAAATAATCATTCAACAACTTGAAGAGTTCGATCAAATTTCTTCGCGTTGCAACGAACTCAATTTTTTTGGCAACCCCAACGTATGTATTCTCTGCCAGGCTCAATGTGTTCGTCACCGAACAAGCCACATTTCTCAACTCTTCGTTCAGCCTCTGCAAGAAATCGAGGAAGGAATGCTGTTCTATTTTCTTTTAATTTTCCTTTTTCTGTGTTGTTGTCTTTCTTAAACTAGCAAATTTTCTATAGCAAGCATAAGAGAAGAGTACACACAATGAAAATCAAAATCACTTAACGTTCCTTGATGTCGTCTCTTATTAAGGTCGTCTAGTGTTTTCGTAGATCTTAACGAGGTGCATCATCAATCTATATAAAAAAACAGCGTGTCACTGCGCATTGTAGATTATAAGTTATATACTGCTTCTGCAAAGCAATGAGAAACACATATGTATATAAAAAATATAGCCAGATTTTTTTTAATGTCAAGGTTGTGTGGAGCAGGGAAGTAGCTGGAAAGAGTTCGCACATATAAAGCAGCTGTTCGTAATCGGTAGCCAGTCTTTGTTTATTCAGTCAGATTTCTAGACATTTAAATCGTCTTAAAACTCCTATGCGACACTTGTTTTTCTTCTTATTTTCCCGTTGCACTTAGTTGACAACATCTACAACCGGATATATCTGTCAATCATATCAGACAACATATACAACATTCTGCTTTTTATAGTTTTTAGAATGTTTTGTCTAATTGTTATATCTCTTCATCATTGTTTTACAAAGCAATTTACACAAGCTCATTACTTAGGTTTAATAATCTACCCAACGAGATTGTGTAAAATGCTGACGTTCGCAATCCTTTTTTCTTTCAGTATGTATTTTCAAATGTCAGTTTTGGTTTTTTCTTTTAACAATTTATTGTTGTTTTTATATAAGTTTTGTGTCTAGTAATATTTTTTTCTTTTTGTCTATCAAGATTCTTTGGAATTTGTTTTTAAGAGCAGTGTCCCCAAGTCCTACCCTGTTATTTAACCCATAACTGGAGTGAAGGGACGGATTAATACCTTTCCCAAGGGTATAAGTGCTTAAGTGAATGCAGGTTATTCAACTGGAATTCGAAATCGGCTAACTGATATCTCTTTTCGAGATACAACGCACATCCATCACTAAACGCTTACAGCACCTGCAAGCTCAACGTTGACCAGGCACAACGTTGGTTAACTTCGGTAATCGAGCGAGAACCGGTGTATTCAACGTGATAGGGACGTAGGCCTCAAATTTCAGAATTTCATCTCAATATTACCACCCTAAAGATTTTCCCTTGTCTTTTTCTAATTTTTAAGTACAAATGATCATTTATTTATATTTCTTGGTAAAAGATCGTCTTCATTGCTCACATATTCAGTCAATGGTATTCACATTATCCTTCGCAGTATTCTTCACATATTCCTTTGCATTATGATTTGTTAGAAAAACATTTCTGTTGTCTGGAGTCGAATTTTTATCTGAATTTTTATACATGACAGTTAAATATTCTTTCATATGTTTCTAAGGAGTTTTTTTTTCTTAATAGTTTGCTTGATATAAGGAAGGCATCTTTCGAAATTCAAATGTGCTTTCTGATTTCGGTCTGATATTTTCTACTCTCTGCAAAGAGAACATATGTTTTTTGGTGTCATCTTTTTGTTGTATTTCTTCAGGGAGTCAGCCATCGGGGCTCTCCCCAACATTTTGTCCGTTGTAGCTTTTAACGTGTTTTATATTATCAGAATATTGCAGCAAATAAGTTATATTTGTTGTAATTCATTCTTACTATACGAAAATCATCAAGAACTTTAAAATAAGTATGTCAGTCGAGCTTGCTCTCATATAAAAATGACTAGTCTTTATGTATGTGCAAAACTAAAAGAGTACATATTAGTGTTTAATTATAATAATAAAGTATATTTCACTCTGGGTGTACAATAAACTAAGAATAACACAAATAAAAGCTTGTAAAAAATATTAGGTTTGATTGTTGATATTCAATGCAAAAGTTACTTCCAAGTCAAAACTTACTGTAAACATTTATTAAATAACTCGTTGTTGAACTTTTATATAAGCGAGTTAAACCAGAAATTTCTAGCGAATTATTTTGATATAAACAAACATTTAAAATATAGAAAAACAACGTCTGTCTCCTCAATTTTAATCCTGCCAGATGGTCAATAGCCTTTCTTCTTTGTCTTTCTAATCAATAACTTTGAATTCAAGTCGAGTTTAGTTGTAGTGAACAGTCGGAAATTATTGAACGGAAAATCAAGAAATAATGAAACAATAAACGTGTATTCGGGCGCCACTCAAGTAACCATTAAGTGATTCTTTTCTTTTCAATTGCATTTTTATTTAGAAAAGGAAAAAGCTTGCATGTCCTTAGCTTTCAAAAAATTATTATAATAAAATTATTAAGCCATAAAAACATGTATACATAAAAAAAATCTTAATTTTTTTTCCTTCGTCGTTTGTAAGTGTTTCAAATCGATTGAGTTTTGAGTCATTTTATTCGATTTTCGATTCAGATCATTATATTTTGCGATGCTTTTTCTGTCGTCTCTGTAAAAGTTCAGCGAGGCGAGTGTTATTAAAATGGCGAGAACAAAGAAGACACAAACTAGAATAACAAATAGAGAGACAGACAGAATGAGATAGAAGAAGAAAGAAACATTAAAACAAACAAATAAACGAACGACTAAAAAGCATTGCAATAAAAACACTAAAGAAATATCAGAAAAAAAGAAACCATTTGAAAATTGTAAAGAGAAAATGAACATTCAAAGTAAATTACATGTAAGTGTTTTTCTTGAGGAAAACGTCCGACTACTTGTCATTTTTAAAAAAAGTATTTGATTAAACTAAATATATTAGCCTATGAATATGCTTACAAGAACTAAGATCGGTTGAATGAAACGAGGTTATAGCGCCAGTAATCAATAACTGGAAACATTTCATAACAGCTCCAGTATTTTTTAGTGTAGATCACATATGTTGCTATTTTAAAGAAACAGCATGTATGTGTGCTGGGAACAGGTCCTTTAGCTCAGGGTTTGGAAACCTACACGGAGAACGCCAAGCAATTTACAATGGCATGATTTGTTGAACTGAGGAAGTCTCCGAATGACGAAGATTTAGAAAATTCTACTGCTATTCACAACTGTTCGACATCTCTTCCTGCTTGAAGAAAATTGTCTACTCTTCTTTTGATTTTTGGTTCTTTTAAAGGCATGCATTTTCTATAGTCAACTTTTAATTTATAGAGTAAATATTTAATAAAATTTCGGCCTCTTATGTATTTTCCTTTTGTTTGAAACATTTTGTTAAATCATCTTGTGGACATTAGATCTTCTTTCCAGATACACAAAAAGTCTATCAGTAGAAGCGTCCTTTCACATATTTTGGGCATGTGTAAAACTAAACTAGGAACATGCGTGGTGCGAATCCCAAGAGGTTGTATATTTTTCTCTCTGTGCAATGTCGAATTAGGACGTACAAATTAGCGGAATAGAAAAACATCCTAGCTTAGGCATAAACAACACACCTACTTCAATCTAAAACTCACCAACAGAATACGTTCAACCATTCCTTCATTTTTTTTATAAAACACGCTTATGATATGTCATTGAATTTCCCTTTTCTGTCTGGAAATTTCCTCAATTTTTCTTTTGAGAAAATGCTTCCGAAAATAATGAATATCATTTTATTCAACTCTCTATGGTCGTTCATTTCTCAAGAAATTCATGACTTGTATTTTTGTTCGTTGTTGCACAACACGGCCTCAATAAAACACCTGTAATTTCCTCAGTAAATATTAATGATATTAATGTTCATTTTTGCAGTTAGGACATGATACAAATTAACGTATTAGAGGTGTAATTATTTATTAAGACTTAAAGTTGATGTAAAAAAAAATTATAATTTAGCCATTATTTTTATTTTTTGCTAAATTTCACATAGTTTTAATTATTAGTTACAGAGATGTTGTGCCTTAAAAATCTACTTTTGAAACTGGAATAATGTTTCAATTTCATTTGTAAAGGACCAATATTTCTCGAAGAATAAATTCTCATTTATCAAATTTAATTCGTAAATTACTATTAATAAAAAACTTGAATATATATATATATATATATATATTTAGGAGGGAATAAATTCTCATTTATCAAATTTAATTCGTAAACTACTATTAATAAAAAACTTGAATATATATATATATATATATATATATATATTTAGGAGGGAATTTATAAACAAGTGCCGCCATAGGGCGGATTTTAACTTCTAATTTCAAATTTTAATTTTTAAATTCTAAATTTTTCTATAATTTTTTTAATATTTAAAAAAATTTTAATTTTAATTTTAAATTTAATTTTTTTTTTTTTATGTATATGTGTATGTTTGTATGTGGATGTACTTTTTTATATATATGTATGTATATGTATATATGTATTTATGTATGTGGGCTATATGTAATTTTGAAAAATTTTTTAGCTATTTAAATGCTCCTTTTCATAATATTCATTAATATGTATGTGTGTGAGTGCATATGGAATATGTGTATGTATATGTATATATATGTGTATATATGTATGTGTGTGTGTGTGTGTGTGTGTGTGTGTGTGTGTGCATGTGTGTGTACACATGTATATTATGTGTATATGAATTTTTTGTCTATGGGTGTGTACACACATATATATGTGTGTATGCGCATGTATATGTATATAAGTGTGTAATATATATGTGTGTATATATTTATATATATATATATGTATATAAGTGTGTAATAAATTGAATGTATGTGTGTGTATGTGTATATATGTATTCTTATTCGTAGAATTGTGTGTGTATATATATGTATGTATGTGTGTACTTCTATAGGTATGTATATAATAATTGTAATTAATTTTTTTTTTTTTTTTTTTTTTACCTAGTGTTGTCTTTATTTAGTTTAATTTCAAATGACCTAATTTTTTTAAAAATAATTTTATTTTAAATCCTATATCTTTTTATTCCCTTTTATTAATAATTATGCCTTTTTAAGTAAAGGCCTTTTTCTAATACTTCAACGTTTTGGGGAAATTAGGTTTTTGAATTTGTCCAGCGTCTGTAATATTTAAAAAAAATTTTTTTCTTTAGTTTCTTTCTTTTACCCTCCCTTCCTTCTTTTATCTCTCTTACCACCTTTCTTCCGTATTGCTTAAAGTTAGGTCGATTTAACACGGCTGTCTGTTAATTTTTAGTTACATTCTCCCTTTTTTTTTTTTTTTGCGAACCCAGACGATGTCATTTTTTTTTTTTTTTTTTTTTTTTTCGTTTTCTTTTTCTTATTCTTTCCCTTTATTTTTATTTTTATTTTATTTTATTTTATTTTATTATTTATTTTTTAATTTCTTTGCAATCTATTTAAAAAGGAAAAGTAGACTAATTTTTCTCCAGTTTCTGAAAGGTTTTTTCTGTTGCTGAGGTGATGTGTCGACCCCCGTGGGGATCTTCATATCGAAATGGCCATTCAACATCTTTGAATTAATCCTTTTTTAATATATATATATATATATATATATATATATATATATATATATATATATATATTGCCTTGTAAATAATTTTATCAAAAAATAATGTCAGGCCTTTTTTTTGAAAATATTTACTCAGTTTAAAAACTTTGTTTTTGAAACAGAAATATTGCAAAAAGATACAATATTTATCACAATAAAAAGTTAGTTTATATTTTGATTTTTTCTTTGTTTTTTAATGTTTTCTCTTTATTCCTCACGATTTTATTTCATAGTATATTAATATATAAAAAGTTTCGATAGATTCAACAATTTTCCCTGAAAATATATATTGACACGGAAATTGTAACATGCTATGTTTAAATATCCGGTTAACTTGTATTCTTTAATATCGTGAATAATTAAATATTGTCGTGAAATATATGACCGATATTGCTATTTTAAAAGATAATATAGTAAACCTTTTCGGATAGTCTTCATAGAGACGGCTGTACTACAGGAACTTATTATACTCTTTATTTTTTAGAATTAGAAACACGCAGTAGTATATTATACAAGAAAAAACGAGAACAGAATTACACATTTCTATTTAATTTGAAGCATTCTTTTTTATGACATATCATTTCAGAACAAAAGCATTCATGACTCCGAATATATTTTTATCTTTATTAAATTGGAATTGCTAACTCTTCTTGAAAACCCTGAAATGATTTATTCCGTGACCTTACCCTCAAATTGAAAATCATCTTTATTTCTTCTTGTACATCCTTTGAAACCCAAGACGAAAGAAAACCTTCTACACTACTTTATAACCGTGCGAAGAATAGGATAATTATTTTTTCTATTCTAATATTAAGAATGTAAAAATGGACAAAACCCATTAGATTTTTTCTTCTTCTTTAGTTTCTATGTCTCTTCAGGACTTACGTGATCACTGACTTCCACTTGGCTCTGTCTCCTTTCACTCTCAATATTTTTCTTTTTGGTATCTCTCACAAACCCCGCTCCGCAATCCATTAGTCCAGGTCTATCAAGCATGTCTCGCACTGCTTTTCCCTGTCTCTTTTTCCTTTTATTCATCCTGTGAGTATTAGATTCTCGATGCCCTTCTTCCTCATTACGTATCCTAGAAATCTCATGTGTCTCTTCTTTATGTTAAGTATGAGTTTCTTCTCGTTTTCCCCTCTCCAATTCATCATTTGCTAATATGCTCAAATCATGGTATCCTCAACATCTTCTGTAAAGTCACATTTCTGCTGCCTGAAGCCTTTCTTTCATCCTTGATGAGATCGTCCAACATTCACTTCTAAAGATAAAGATAGATATCCCATACCAATCCAGCATTCTTACCTTTGTTTCTAATCTAATTTCCCTGTCACTCAGTACTCTAGTGGTTTTTTAAATGCTTCTTTGGACATGCCAATGCGTCTTTGGATCTCAGTGTCAAACTTCCCAGGTATTTAAATTTCTTTACTTTTCGTTTTTTAGTTTCTTCGCTTTTAATTTTCATTTTGGGGTTTTCTTCTTACCAATTCTTCTTACCAATTCTTCTTACCAATTAGATAAGAATTTAAAATTATCTCGTTATTTACTCCTTCCGTGCTGACATTCTTTACTGAATAATAATTTTTAAATATTGTAAATATGGTTTAGATTTCTGAGGTAAATTGCATATGAAAATTAGTTTTTAATCTGAAGAGGAATATTTTGGTTTTAGCAAAGGCGATGGATATATTTCTTTCGCTTTATTATACTAAGTTTCCCCTAATTAATTTCCTCTAATTAATTTCGCCTAAATACTTTTCGGTTGATATATGGGTGTATGTATCTTTATTTTGCTCTTTATTACTCAGTAGCATCTCATTTGTTTGTTTTTTAAGCGAAATATTTTTCTAGCTCCTGAACTGTTATATAATTGGTAAGTTCAAATGAAATGTTATAAATATATCAGATGTAGTCAATCAAGGATTCAAAAGAAAAAACACGTTATACATCATTTCAAATACTTTTCATTCCGCCACTAATGTTAATGTAGCTTTTCAGTTAAGATGAAACTATTATAATATAACGATGCTTAAACGTAAATATATTCAGTTAAGTGTCACACGTGATCCACGCTTGGGCGATCATATTCCAAAAATAACAAAACTGACTGGGCTGAAGATTTTCCCGCAGTAAGATGTATTTACTTTCTGCGGTAGCATTGTTCCCAACCAACTCTATAGAACACAATCTGTTCTTCTATTTAACCCATAGCTGAAGGAAGATGAGCCTAATTAATACATTTCCCAATGGTATTTGCGCATAAGTGAATCCAGCGAAGTCAACTAATATATTATAAATTTGATTTAATAATCGTTTCTCCCACTTTAGTTATATTGTCGACCCATTACCCATAGAGTTATTTTTTTGTTGTTGTTGTACAGTGCTACAATATCCTTATAAGTAATAGGATTACGGGATTCAAGCTTGTCCTTGAGCATATTTTGGTAAGCTCACTTCTCTCAACAGGTTCGTTAGTCTTTCGATTGGGTGATAATATCTTGGTGTCATTGCTGACCGCTCAGTCATGATGTTTCTACCGCAAAGAAAGGTTTCGTTGCTTGAAATTATCAACAATAAACTATATTAATAAAACTCTTTTGTTGGATGAAAGAAATGGAAGGCATAATGACACCATCAATATAGAAGGTTAATATTAAAATAGTAATGATGAATTAAATGAGATCTGAACAAAACAGGATGTGGTCGGAAGAAAAAAATCCGAGCTTGGCGCGGAGTAAATATAACACAAATATTAGCATTTACGAGATGGCATCAATGTAGAGGCCTTTTCTAAAATAAATTTTAGTGAATAAAATATCATATGAATGAAATATGGAGTTGTAGTCGGTAAAGAATTGAGTGGGTCTTGTGTTGGATGAAAGAAAGAACAATATGTAAATTAACATGGCATCTCGACTTCAGTCAATTTCTTACCTTCGTGACATGTTTTCTCTCTGTCTTTTTTACAAAGAATTTAATGGCAGCTGCTGTAACTAGCTTTTTTCTTTGCGGTCGGACCATATGAATTTAAGCGTGCATGTATTTGTGGTGCAGTGGATATCGGCTTGGAACGAGAAATCAGTGAAACGAGTTCGAATTACAGTTGTATTCCTTGCATTTACTTACGCGAAAAAACCCTTGGGAAGGTATTAATCCATCTCTTCTCTCCAGCTATGGGTGAAGTAGCAGGACAGATTGGATTCTATAGGATTTGTTGGCAAGAAACTAATGTCAATCAACTGCGAGATAATCTTTTGCCCAGTCAGTCATGTCTCTTTCGAGACATGATCTTCTATCACATATGGCACTTAACTGACTGGATTAACTGGCCACCCTGTAATCATTGAAATATTTCAATTTAACCACAATTTCTACTATGACGGTTTTTTCGCACGTCTGTCTCGTGAAACTCCTTTACATTTACTTGTTTCTGTGATAACTACAACTCATCTTCATGTGCCGTATCTCTTCAGCACGTAGGCAATCATGGACTTCCACTTGGCTCTGTCTCTTGTCACTCCCAAAACTCTTCCTCTTGGTATCCCTCTCAAACCCCGCGCTGACATCTATTAGACATCTCAAGTAGGTCTCGCGCTCCTTTCCTCTCTATCTATTTTACTCTATTCGTTCTGTGAGTCTTTAAATCTCCAAGCCGTCCTTTCTCATTACGTCCCAGAGACCTCACCTCTAAATTCTCTTTGCTAAATATGTTTTATTCTCATTTTCATCCTCTTCAACATCTAGTCGTTAGTCCCATGCTCAGTCCATGATATCCTCAGCCTCCTTCTCTAAGACCACATTTCTACTCCCTCAAGCCTCTCTTTTATTCTTTAGAAGATTGTGCAACATTCACTGACATATAGAAGGACAGACATCACTTAGCAACCCAGCACTCGCTTCTTTGTTTCCATTGACTTTCAGTAATCTGGTTTGCTTCTGAAATGCGTCGTTAGCCATAACAATGCATCTTTAGATCTTAACATCGCACTTTTCATTCTCTGTCAGCATGCTAGCCAGGTATTGAAATTTCTTTACTTGTTTTAATTTAGCTTTTTCGACTTGTAATTGGCATTTTGCGGTCTTCCTTTTGCTGATACCAATACATTCAGTTTTCTTGATTTTTCTACTCAGACCTTTCTTTTCGCTTTCTTTTGCTTCCTTCTGTTGAAGGTCTTGCTTTCTCCATTTCCTGTCTGTTATCAGTAATATGTCATCAGCGTATCTTGTTAAGGTTGTGGCCGCGAATGAAAAATCCTTTGCAAGGATTTTAATTGTCTCAGAATTGTTTCAATGCATAAGTTTAAGACATACTGCGAAAAACACAGCCTTGCCTGACGTCCCTTTCTATTTTTGTATACCAGCTGAATTTACATCCTATCCGTACGCAAGCGGCTTGCTGTCAATATATATTACTGATTATCTTAAACTACTTTTCTAAATTTCTCGAGGTTGTCGAGCATCTCACTCAAGTCTTTATGTCGTACTTTGTGAAATGCATTTGTTTAGTCTGTAAAGCACAGATATATTTTCTTTTGCATTTATATTGATCTTTCAGATAGCATTCTTACCAAGATATCTCATTGCTTTTCCGGTATCTTTAACAAAGCCATACTGTCCTTGTCTTATTTCTGGGTCAATTCTGCTGCTCGCTCTCTTCATCAGAATCTGAATGATGGGTTTTCTTATGTGGTTCATTAAGGTGATTGTTCAGTGGAGTTCACACTGCTGGCTTCCAAGGTATTTGCAAGAAATTTGAGCTGCTTAGGTCTTTCGGTATATTGTGGCTGTTGTAGATGTCATTTATGATTTCTGTGAGTATATCTATGTCCAAGATTTCTAAGGGCATCAACATTAATATTAGAATACCATCGGTTTTTTCTGTTTTACTTCTGTTAAATTTTGCCATTGTCGATTCCTCGTTAGTTTTTTTAATATTTCTGGTCCCTCAGTATTTTTGTGTATGGTAGGTTGTTTTCTCTTGTCGTGGAGAAGAACAGCAATATACTCATCCCAAATCTGAAGAATTTTATCCTTTTCTACATTGAGTGTACCACTCTTGTATTTTATAAACCCTGTTGCTGAGCAGGTCTTTTATAAAGTTATTTCCTTTATTTTTATGGATATCACCATTATTTGTCTTACTCTTCCTCTTTATTCACCCAAACAACAACAACAACAACAAAAACAACAACAACAACAATAATAATAATAATAATAATAATAATAATAATAATAATAATAATAATTAAAACAAGAAAACTTCTTTCTAAGCATAAGATGCATCATCCAAAGGCTGATGTAGACCGTCTATACATACCCCGTAAAGAAGGTCATATTCAGCTAGAATTGTCATACTTGACAACAACTATTGTCTTACTAACATACATAGAAACAACAAAGGATTGACTGATACAATTAGTAAGGCAACATGAAGATAGAAAGAAAAAATATTCAATAATAAAAAAAGGCAGTAAATGCAAACAAGATTTACTGTTAGTAGATTCTGTAGAAAAGCAAAACATAAGCCTAGAAACAACTATTGCGGCAAAAATATGAAAATGAAAGCCAAAGAAAAAGCTCTTGAACAGATGAAACAACGCTTGCAAGACAAACCTCTGCGTGGCCAATATCCAGAACGTGCCAATAAAACCAATGTTGATAAGGGTTAATACTCATCGATGGTTACGTGCATCTGGATTAAAATCTTTATTCTTGCAGCGCAAGACCAAATTCTTTTCACTAGAAACATTCAGTCAAATATTTTACATAATAATATGGATCCAAAATGCAGGTTTTGTGATAAATACCAGGAAACCATAAACCATCTAAACGGCTGTTCTGTACTTGCCACAAATGAATATAAAATCGCCACGATAGAGTGGGGCAATATTTACATTGGAAAATGTGCAAACACTATGGAAAATCTGTAAACAAACACTGGTATGAACATCAGCCAGCACCGGTTACATTGAAGCAAATAGGCTAGACATTATTGTTAAAAACCAAAAAGAGAAAACTTGTCTCTTAATTGATACGGCTTGTCCAGCCGATTGTAACATAGTAACCAAGGAATTTGAAAAACTGTCAAAATATAAAGACCTGGAAACTGACATAGAAAAAATATTGAAAATTGAAAACAAGAGTTGTGCCAGTGATAGTAGGTGCACTTGGAATGATAAAAAATGGAACAAAACAACACATTGAAAGAATCCCTGGAAACCCCAGCTTAAGAGATATACAAACAATTGTCTTATTAAGTACAGCCCACACACTAAGGAAAACTTTATCTATGTAATGCTAGGGATGATAGGGAAGATAGAAAAACATGAAATGGAGCCATAACAACACACCACGACCTGCCTTAGGTCTCTCCGCAGACTTGGTTGGTAGTGAGACCAAAGCAGAAATCGAAATATGATGAAAAATGACATAATAATAATAATAATAATAATAATAATAATAATAAATGCAACATCAATTATCATCTTGTATCTTCTTGATTCCCTTTCATCTTATAAACATTTCTCAATTCAATGCCACCTGTACCAAGTCTTTTCTCGCAATGTTACCCCCTGCACACTGATGGTGGTTCCGCCTTGCTGAAGGTAAAATTATTTCAAAAATGAACAATAAGTTAATAACAAATATTAGGAGGGATGATAGGTTATTATTTTAAAGGCTTATCGTAAAAATAGTAATGAGTGTAATGTGATATGAATAAAACAAGAGGTAGCCCTTTGTAGAAGGGAAGATAGGTTATTATTTTACAGGCTTACCGTTAAAATAGTCGTGATGAATGTAATGTGATATGAATAAAACAAGAGGTAGCCTTTGTAGAAGGGATGATAGGTTATTATTATAGAGGCTTACCGTTAAAATAGTCGTGATGAATGTAATGTGATATGAATAAAACAAGAGGTAGCCCTTTGTAGAAGGGATGATAGGTTATTATTTTACAGACTTACCGTAAAAATAGTCGTGATGAATGTAAAGTGATATGAATAAAACAAGAGGTAGTCCTTTGTAGAAGGGATGATAGGTTATTATTTTAGAGGCTTACCGTTAAAATAGTCGTGATGAATGTAATGTGATATGAATAAAACAAGAGGTAGCCCTTTGTAGAAGGGATGATAGGTTATTATTATGGAGGATTACCGTTAAAATAGTCGTGATGAATGTAATGTGATATGAATAAAACAAGAGGTAGCCCTTTGTAGCAGGGATGATAGGTTATTATTTTACATGTTTACCGTAAAAATAGTCGTGATGAATATAATGTGATATGAATAAAACAAGAGGTAGCCCTTTGTAGAAGGGATGATAGGTTATTATTTTAGAGGCTTACCGTTAAAATAGTCGTGATGAATGTAATGTGATATGAATAAAACAAGAGGTAGCCCTTTGTAGAAGGGATGATAGGTTATTATTTTACAGACTTACCGTTAAAATAGTCGTAATGAGTGTAATGTGATATGAATAAAACAAGAGGTAGCCATTTGTAGAAGGGATGATAGGTTAGTATTTTACAGGCTTACCGTTAAAATAGTCGTGATGAATGTAATGTGATATGAATAAAACAAGAGGTAGCTTTTTGTAGAAGGGATAATAGGTTATTATTTTACAGGTTTACCGTAAAAATAGTCGTGATGAATGTAAAGTGATATGAATAAAACAAGAGGTAGTCCTTTGTAGAAGGGATGATAGGTTATTATTTTACAGGCTTACCGTTAAAATAGTCGTGATGAATGTAATGTGATATGAATAAAACAAGAGGTAGCCCTTTGTAGAATGGATGATAGGTTATTATTTTACAGGCTTACCGTTAAAATAGTCGTAATGAGTGTAATGTGATATGAATAAAACAAGAGGTAGCCCTTTGTAGAAGGGATGATAGGTTATTATTTTAGAGGATTACCGTTAAAATAGGCGTGATGAATGTAATGTGATATGAATAAAACAAGAGGTAGCCCTTTGTAGCAGGGATGATAGGTTATTATTTTACATGTTTACCGTAAAAATAGTCGTGATGAATATAATGTGATATGAATAAAACAAGAGGTAGCCCTTTGTAGAAGGGATGATAGGTTATTATTTTAGAGGCTTACCGTTAAAATAGTCGTGATGAATTTTATGTGATATGAATAAAACAAGAGGTAGCCCTTTGTAGAAGGGATGATAGGTTATTATTATAGAGGCTTACCGTTAAAATAGTCGTGATGAATGTAATGTGATATGAATAAAACACGAGGTAGCCCTTTGTAGAAGGGATGATAGGTTATTATTTTACAGGTTTACCGTAAAAATAGTCGTGATGAATGTAATGTGATATGAATAAAACACGAGGTAGCCCTTTGTAGAAGGGATGATAGGTTATTATTTTACAGGCTTACCGTTAAAATAGTCGTGATCAATGTAATGTGATATGAATAAAACAAGAGGTAGCCTTTGTAGAAGGGATGATAGGTTATTATTATAGAGGCTTACCGTTAAAATAGTAGTGATGAATGTAATGTGATATGAATAAAACAAGAGGTAGCCCTTTGTAGAAGTTATGATAGGTTATTATTTTACAGGCTTACCGTTAAAATAGTCGTGATGAATGTAATGTGATATGAATAAAACAAGAGGAAGCCCTTTGTAGAAGGGATGATAGGTTATTATTTTACAGGCATACTGTTAAAATAGTCGTGATGAATGTAATGTGATATGAATAAAACAAGAGGTAGCCCTTTGTAGAAGGGATGATAGGTTATTATTTTAGAGGCTTACCGTTAAAATAGTCGTAATGAGTGTAATGTGATATGAATAAAACAAGAGGTAGCTCTTTGTAGAAGGGATGATAGGTTATTATTTTACAGGCTTACCGTTAAAATAGTCGTGATGAATGTAATGTGATATAAATAAAACAAGAGGTAGCCCTTTGTAGGTGGGATGATAGGTTATTATTTTACAGGTTTACCGTAAAAATAGTCGTGATGAATGTAAAGTGATATGAATAAAACAAGAGGTAGCCCTTTGTAGAAGGGATGATAGGTTATTATTTTACAGGCTTACCGTTAAAATAGTCGTGATGAATGTAATGTGATATGAACAAAACAAGAGGTAGCCCTTTGTAGAATGGATGATAGGTTATAATTTTACAGGCTTACCGTTAAAATAGTCGTAATGAGTGTAATGTGATATGAATAAAACAAGAGGTAGCCCTTTGTAGAAGGGATGATAGGTTATTATTTTAGAGGCTTACCGTTAAAATAGTCGTGATGAATGTAAGGTGATATGAATAAAACAAGAGGTAGCTTTTGTAGAAGGGATGATAGGTTATTATTTTACAGGTTTACCGTAAAAATAGTCGTGATGAATGTAATGTGATATGAATAAAACAAGAGGTAGCCCTTTGTAGAAGGGATGATAGGTTATTATTTTACAGGCTTACCGTTAAAATAGTCGTGATGAATGTAATGTGATATGAATAAAACAAGAGGTAGCCCTTTGTAGAAGGGATGATAGGTTATTAATTTACAGGATTACCGTTAAAATTGTCTTGATGAATGTAATGTGATATGAATAAAACAAAAGGTAGCATTTTGTAGAAGGGATGATAGGTTATTATTTTACAGGTTTACCGTAAAAATAGTCGTGATGAATGTAATGTGATATGAATAAAACAAGAGGTAGCCCTTTGTAGAAGGGATGATAGGTTATTATTATAGAGGCTTACCGTTAAAATAATCGTGAAGAATGTAATGTGATATGAATAAAACAAGAGGTAGCCTTTTGTAGAAGGGATGATAGGTTATTATTTTACAGGTTTACCGTAAAAATAGTCGAGATGAATGTAATGTGATATGAATAAAACAAGAGGTATCCCTTTGTAGAAGGGATGATAGGTTATTATTTTAGAGGCTTACCGTTAAAATAGTCGTAATGAGTGTAATGTGATATGAATAAAACAAGAGGTAGCCCTTTGTAGAAGGGATGATAGGTTATTATTTTAGAGGCTTAACGTTAAAATAGTCGTAACGAGTGTAATGTGATATGAATAAAACAAGAGGTAGCCCTTTGAAGAAGGGATGATAGGTTATTATTTTACAGGCTTACCGTTAAAATAGTCGTGATGAATGTAATGTGATATGAATAAAACAAGAGGTAGCCTTTGTAGAAGGGAAGATAGGTTATTATTATAGAGGCTTACCGTTAAAATAGTCGTGATGAATGTAATGTGATATGAATAAAACAAGAGGTAGCCCTTTGTAGAAGGGATGATAGGTTATTATTTTACAGACTTACCGTTAAAATAGTCGTAATGAGTGTAATGTGATATGAATAAAACAAGAGGTAGCCCTTTGTAGAAGGGATGATAGGTTAGTATTTTACAGGCTTACCGTTAAAATAGTCGTGATGAATGTAATGTGATATGAATAAAACAAGAGGTAGCTTTTTGTAGAAGGGATGATAGATTATTATTTTACAGGTTTACCGTAAAAATAGTCGTGATGAATGTAAAGTGATATGAATAAAACAAGAGGTAGTCCTTTGTAGAAGGGATGATAGGTTATTATTTTAGAGGCTTACCGTTAAAATAGTCGTGATGAATGTAATGTGATATGAATAAAAAAGAGGTAGCCCTTTGTAGAAGGGATGATAGGTTATTATTTTAGAGGATTACCGTTAAAATAGTCGTGATGAATGTAATGTGATATGAATAAAACAAGAGGTAGCCCTTTGTAGCAGGGATGATAGGTTATTATTTTACATGTTTACCGTAAAAATAGTCGTGATGAATATAATGTGATATGAATAAAACAAGAGGTAGCCCTTTGTAGAAGGGATGATAGGTTATTATTTTAGAGGCTTACCGTTAAAATAGTCGTGATGAATTTAATGTGATATGAATAAAACAAGAGGTAGCCCTTTGTAGAAGGGATGATAGGTTATTATTATAGAGGCTTACCGTTAAAATAGTCGTGATGAATGTAATGTGATATGAATAAAACAAGAGGTAGCCCTTTGTAGAAGGGATGATAGGTTATTATTTTACAGGTTTACCGTAAAAATAGTCGTGATGAATGTAATGTGATATGAATAAAACACGAGGTAGCCCTTTGTAGAAGGGATGTTAGGTTATTATTATAGAGGCTTACCGTTAAAATAGTCGTGATGAATGTAATGTGATATGAATAAAACAAGAGGTAGCCCTTTGTAGAAGGGATGATAGGTTATTATTTTACAGACTTACCGTTAAAATAGTCGTAATGAGTGTAATGTGATATGAATAAAACAAGAGGTAGCCATTTGTAGAAGGGATGATAGGTTAGTATTTTACAGGCTTACCGTTAAAACAGTCGTGATGAATGTAATGTGAAATGAATAAAACAAGAGGTAGCTTTTTGTAGAAGGGATGATAGGTTATTATTTTACAGGTTTACCGTAAAAATAGTCGTGATGAATGTAAAGTGATATGAATAAAACAAGAGGTAGTCCTTTGTAGAAGGGATGATAGGTTATTATTTTACAGGCTTACCGTTAAAATAGTCGTGATGAATGTAATGTGATATGAATAAAACAAGAGGTAGCCCTTTGTAGAATGGATGATAGGTTATTATTTTACAGGCTTACCGTTAAAATAGTCGTAATGAGTGTAATGTGATATGAATAAAACAAGAGGTAGCCCTTTGTAGAAAGGATGATAGGTTATTATTTTAGAGGATTACCGTTAAAATAGGCGTGATGAATGTAATGTGATATGAATAAAACAAGAGGTAGCCCTTTGTAGCAGGGATGATAGGTTATTATTTTACATGTTTACCGTAAAAATAGTCGTGATGAATATAATGTGATATGAATAAAACAAGAGGTAGCCCTTTGTAGAAGGGATGATAGGTTATTATTTTAGAGGCTTACCGTTAAAATAGTCGCGATGAATTTAATGTGATATGAATAAAACAAGAGGTAGCCCTTTGTAGAAGGGATGATAGGTTATTATTATAGAGGCTTACCGTTAAAATAGTCGTGATGAATGTAATGTGATATGAATAAAACAAGAGGTAGCCCTTTGTAGAAGGGATGATAGGTTATTATTTTACAGGTTACCGTAAAAATAGTCGTGATGAATGTAATGTGATATGAATAAAACACGAGGTAGCCCTTTGTAGAAGGGATGATAGGTTATTATTTTACAGGCTTACCGTTAAAATAGTCGTGATCAATGTAATGTGATATGAATAAAACAAGAGGTAGCCTTTTGTAGAAGGGATGATAGGTTATTATTATAGAGGCTTACCGTTAAAATAGTAGTGATGAATGTAATGTGATATGAATAAAACAAGAGGTAGCACTTTGTAGAAGTTATGATAGGTTATTATTTTACAGGCTTACCGTTAAAATAGTCGTGATGAATGTAATGTGATATGAATAAAACAAGAGGAAGCCCTTTGTAGAAGGGATGATAGGTTATTATTTTACAGGCATACTGTTAAAATAGTCGTGATGAATGTAATGTGATATGAATAAAACAAGAGGTAGCCCTTTGTAGAAGGGATGATAGGTTATTATTTTAGAGGCTTACCGTTAAAATAGTCGTAATGAGTGTAATGTGATATGAATAAAACAAGAGGTAGCTCTTTGTAGAAGGGATGATAGGTTATTATTTTACAGGCTTACCGTTAAAATAGTCGTGATGAATGTAATGTGATATAAATAAAACAAGAGGTAGCCCTTTGTAGGTGGGATGATAGGTTATTATTTTACAGGTTTACCGTAAAAATAGTCGTGATGAATGTAATGTGATATGAATAAAACAAGAGGTAGCCCTTTGTAGAAGGGATGATAGGTTATTATTTTACAGGTTTACCGTTAAATTAGTCGTGATGAATGTAATGTGATATGAATAAAACAAGAGGTAGCCCTTTGTAGAAGGGATGATAGGTTATTAATTTACAGGATTACCGTTAAAATTGTCTTGATGAATGTAATGTGATGTGAATAAAACAAAAGGTAGCATTTTGTAGACGGGATGATAGGTTATTATTTTACAGGTTTACCGTAAAAATAGTCGTGATGAATGTAATGTGATATGAATAAAACAAGAGGTAGCCCTTTGTAGAAGGGATGATAGGTTATTATTATAGAGGCTTACCGTTAAAATAATCGTGAAGAATGTAATGTGATATGAATAAAACAAGAGGTAGCCTTTTGTAGAAGGGATGATAGGTTATTATTTTACAGGTTTACCGTAAAATAGTCGAGATGAATGTAATGTGATATGAATAAAACAAGAGGTAGCCCTTTGTAGAAGGGATGATAGGTTATTATTTTAGAGGCTTACCGTTAAAATAATCGTAATGAGTGTAATGTGATATGAATAAAACAAGAGGTAGCCCTTTGTAGAAGGGATGATAGGTTATTATTTTAGAGGCTTTACGTTAAAATAGTCGTAACGAGTGTAATGTGATATGAATAAAACAAGAGGTAGCCCTTTGTAGAAGGGATGATAGGTTATTATTTTACAGGCTTACCGTTAAAATAGTCGTGATGAATGTAATGTGATATAAATAAAACAAGAGGTAGCCCTTTGTAGAAGGGATGATAGGTTATTATTTTACAGGTTTACCGTAAAAATAGTCGTGATGAATGTAATGTGATATGAATAAAACAATAGGTAGCCCTTTGTAGAAGGGATGATAAGTTATTATTTTACAGGTTTACCGTAAAAATAGTCGAGATGAATGTAATGTGATATGAATAAAACAAGAGGTAGCCCTTTGTAGAAGGGATGATAGGTTATTATTATAGAGGTTTACCGTAAAAATAGTCGTGATGAATGTAATGTGATATGAATAAAACCAGATGTAGCCCTTTGTAGAAGGGATGATAGGTTATTATTATAGAGGCTTACAGTTAAAATTGTCGTGATGAATGTAATGTGATATGAATAAAACAAGAGGTAGCCCTTTGAAGAAGGGATGATAGGTTATTATTTTACAGGCTTACCGTTAAAATAGTCGTGATGAATGTAATGTGACATGAATAAAACAAGATATAGCCCTTTGTAGAAGGCATGATAGGTTATTATTTTACAGGTTTACCGTAAAAATAGTCGTGATGAATGTAATGTGATATGAATAATACAAGAGGTAGCCATTTGTAGAAGGGATGATAGGTTATTATTTTACAGGTTTTCCGTAAAAATAGTCGTGATGAATGTAATGTGATATGAATAAAACAAGAGGTAGCCCTTTGTAGAAGGGATGATAGGTTATTATTTTACAGGTTTACCGTAAAAATAGTCGTGATGAATGTAATGTGATATGAATAAAACAATAGGTAGCCCTTTGTAGAAGGGATGATAAGTTATTATTTTACAGGCTTACCGTAAAAATAGTCGTGATGAATGTAATGTGATATGAATAAAACAAGAGGTAGCCTTTGTAGAAGGGATGATAGGTTATTATTTTACAGGCTTACCGTTAAAATAGTCGTAATGAGTGTAATGTGATATGAATAAATCAAGAGGTAGCCCTTTGTAGAAGGGATGATAGGTTATTATTTTACAGGCTTACTGTTAAAATAGTCGTGATGAATGTAATGTGATATGAATGAAACAAGAGGTAGCCCTTTGTAGAAGGGATGATAGGTTATTATTTTAGAGGCTTACCGTTAAAATAGTCGTGATGAATTTAATGTGATATGAATAAAACAAGAGGTAGCTCTTTGTAGAAGGGATGATAGGTTATTATTATAGAGGCTTACCGTTAAAATTGTCGTGATGTATGTAATGTGATATGAATAAAACAAGAGGTAGCCCTTTGTAGAAGGGATGATAGGTTATTATTATAGAGGCTTACCGTTAAAATTGTCGTGATGAATTTAATGTGATATGAACAAAACCAGAGGTAGCTTTTGGAGAAGGGATGATAGGTTATTATTATAGAGCCTTACCATTAAAATAATCGTGAAGAATGTAATGTGATATGAATAAAACAAGAGGAAGCCCTTTGTAGAAGGGAATATAGGTTATTATTTTAGAGGCTTACCGTTAAAATAGTCGTAATGACTGTAATGTGATATGAATAAAACAAGAGGTAGCCCTTTGTAGAAGGGATGATAGGTTATTATTTTAGAGGCTTAACGTTAAAATAGTCGTAACGAGTGTAATGTGATAAATAAATAAAACAAGAGGTAGCCCTTTGTAGAAGGGATGATAGGTTATTATTAAAGAGGCTTACCTTTAAAATAGTCGTGATGAATGTAATGTGATAAGAATAAAACAAGAGGTAGCCCTATGTAGAAGGGATGATAGGTTATTATTTTACAGTTTTACCGTAAAAATATTCGTGATGAATGTAATGTGATATGAATAAAACAAGAGTTAGCCCTTTGTAGAAGGGATGATAGGTTATTATTTTAGAGGCTTACAGTTAAAATAGTCATAATGAGTGTAATGTGATATGAATAAAACAAGAGGTAGCCCTTTGTAGAAGGGATGATAGGTTATTATTTTAGAGGCTTAACGTTAAAATAGTCGTAACGAGTGTAATGTGATATAAATAAAACAAGAGGTAGCCCTCTGAAGAAGGGATGATACGTTATTATTTTACAGGTTTACAGTAAAAATAGTCGTGATGAATGTAATGTGATATGAATAAAACAAGAGGTAGCCCTTTGTAGAAGGGATGATAGGTTATTATTTTACAGGTTTACCGTAAAAATAGTCGTGATGAATGTAATGTGATATGAATAAAACAATAGGTAGCCCTTTGTAGAAGGGATGATAAGTTATTATTTTACAGGCTTACCGTAAAAATAATCGTGAAGAATGTAATGTGATATGAATAAAACAAGAGGAAGCCCTTTGTAGAAGGGAATATAGGTTATTATTTTAGAGGCTTACCGTTAAAATAGTCGTAATGACTGTAATGTGATATGAATAAAACAAGAGGTAGCCCTTTGTAGAAGGGATGATAGGTTATTATTTTAGAGGCTTAACGTTAAAATAGTCGTAACGAGTGTAATGTGATATAAATAATACAAGAGGTAGCCCTTTGTAGAAGGGATGATAGGTTATTATTAAAGAGGCTTACCTTTAAAATAGTCGTGATGAATGTAATGTGATATGAATAAAACAAGAGGTAGCCCTATGTAGAAGGGATGATAGGTTATTATTTTACAGTTTTACCGTAAAAATATTCGTGATGAATGTAATGTGATATGAATAAAACAAGAGTTAGCCCTTTGTAGAAGGGATGATAGGTTATTATTTTAGAGGCTTACAGTTAAAATAGTCATAATGAGTGTAATGTGATATGAATAAAACAAGAGGTAGCCCTTTGTAGAAGGGATGATAGGTTATTATTTTAGAGGCTTAACGTTAAAATAGTCGTAACGAGTGTAATGTGATATAAATAAAACAAGAGGTAGCCCTCTGAAGAAGGGATGATACGTTATTATTTTACAGGTTTACAGTAAAAATAGTCGTGATGAATGTAATGTGATATGAATAAAACAAGAGGTAGCCCTTTGTAGAAGGGATGATAGGTTATTATTTTACAGGTTTACCGTAAAAATAGTCGTGATGAATGTAATGTGATATGAATAAAACAATAGGTAGCCCTTTGTAGAAGGGATGATAAGTTATTATTTTACAGGCTTACCGTAAAAATAGTCGTGATGAATGTAATGTGATATGAATAAAACAAGAGGTAGCCTTTGTAGAAGGGATGATAGGTTATTATTTTACAGGCTTACCGTTAAAATAGTCGTAATGAGTGTAATGTGATATGAATAAATCAAGAGGTAGCCCTTTGTAGAAGGGATGATAGGTTATTATTTTACAGGCTTACTGTTAAAATAGTCGTGATGAATGTAATGTGATATGAATGAAACAAGAGGTAGCCCTTTGTAGAAGGGATGATAGGTTATTATTTTAGAGGCTTACCGTTAAAATAGTCGTGATGAATTTAATGTGATATGAATAAAACAAGAGGTAGCTCTTTGTAGAAGGGATGATAGGTTATTATTATAGAGGCTTACCGTTAAAATTGTCGTGATGTATGTAATGTGATATGAATAAAACAAGAGGTAGCCCTTTGTAGAAGGGATGATAGGTTATTATTATAGAGGCTTACCGTTAAAATTGTCGTGATGAATTTAATGTGATATGAACAAAACCAGAGGTAGCTTTTGGAGAAGGGATGATAGGTTATTATTATAGAGCCTTACCATTAAAATAATCGTGAAGAATGTAATGTGATATGAATAAAACAAGAGGAAGCCCTTTGTAGAAGGGAATATAGGTTATTATTTTAGAGGCTTACCGTTAAAATAGTCGTAATGACTGTAATGTGATATGAATAAAACAAGAGGTAGCCCTTTGTAGAAGGGATGATAGGTTATTATTTTAGAGGCTTAACGTTAAAATAGTCGTAACGAGTGTAATGTGATATAAATAAAACAAGAGGTAGCCCTTTGTAGAAGGGATGATAATTATTATTTTATAGGCTTACCGTTAAAATAGTCGTGATGAATGTAATGTGATATGAATAAAACAAGAGGTAGCCCTTTGTAGAAGGGATGATAGGTTATTATTTTACAGGTTTACCGTAAAAAAAAGTCGTGATGAATGTAATGTGATATGAATAAAACAAGAGGTAGCCCTTTGTAGAAGGGATGATAGGTTATTATTTTACAGGCTTACCGTTAAAATAGTCGTGATGAATGTAATGTGATATGAATAAAACAAGAGGTAGCCCTTTGTAGAAGGGATGATAGGTTATTATTTTAGAGGCTTACCGTTAAAATATTCGTAATGAGTGTAATGTGATATGAATAAAACAAGAGGTAGCTCTTTGTAGAAGGGATGATAGGTTATTATTTTACAGGCTTACCGTTAAAATAGTCGTGATGAATGTAATGTGATATGAATAAAACAAGAGGTAGCCCTTTGTAGAATGGATGATAGGTTATTATTTTACAGGCTTACCGTTAAAATAGTCGTAATGAGTGTAATGTGATATGAATAAAACAAGAGGTAGCCCTTTGTAGAAGGGATGATAGGTTATTATTTTAGAGGCTTACCGTTAAAATAGTCGTGATGAATGTAAGGTGATATGAATAAAACAAGAGGTAGCTTTTGTAGAAGGGATGATAGGTTTTTATTTTAGAGGATTAACGTTAAAATAGTCGTAACGAGTGTAATGTGGTATAAATAAAACAAGAGGTAGCCCTTTGAAGAAGGGATGATAGGTTATTATTTCACAGGCTTACCGTTAAAATAGTCGTGATGAATGTAATGTGATATGAATAAAACAAGAGGTAGCCCTTTGTAAACGGGATGATAGGTTAATATTTTACAGGTTTACCGTAAAAATAGTCGTGATGAATGTAATGTGATATGAATAATACAAGAGGTAGCCCTTTGTAGAAGGGATGATAGGTTATTATTTTACAGGTTTACCGTAAAAATAGTCGTGATGAATGTAATGTGTTATAAATAAAACAAGAGGTAGCCCTTTGTAGAAGGGATGATAATTATTATTTTAGAGGCGTACCGTTAAAATAATCGTGATGAATGTAATGTGATATGAACAAAACAAGAGGTAGCCCTTTGTAGAAGGGATGATAGGTTATTATTAAAGAGGCTTACCTTTAAAATAGTCTTGATGAATGTAATGTGATATGAATAAAACAAGAGGTAGCCCTTTGTAGAAGGGATGATAGGTTATTATTTTACAGTTTTACCGTAAAAATATTCGTGATGAATGTAATGTGATATGAATAAAACAAGAGGTAGCCCTTTGTAGAAGGGATGATAGGTTATTATTTTAGAGGCTTACCGTTAAAATAGTCGTAATGAGTGTAATGTGATATGAATAAAACAAGACGTAGCCCTTTGTAGAAGGGATGATAGGTTATTATTTTAGAGGCTTAACGTTAAAATAGTCGTAACGAGTGTAATGTGATATAAATAAAACAAGAGGTAGCCCTTTGAAGAAGGGATGATAGGTCATTATTTCACAGGCTTACCGTTAAAATAGTCGTGATGAATGTAATGTGATAAGAATAAAACAAGAGGTAGCCCTTTGTAAACGGGATGATAGGTTAATATTTTACAGGTTTACCGTAAAAAAAATCGTGATGAATGTAATGTGATATGAATAAAACAAGAGGTAGCCCTTTGTAGAAGGGATGATAGGTTATTATTATATAGGCTTACCGTTAAAATAGTCGTGATGAATGTAATGTGATATGAATAAAACAAGAGGTAGCCCTTTGTAGAAGGGATGATAGGTTATTATTTTACAGGTTTACCGTAAAAATAGTCGTGATGAATGTAATGTGATATAAATAAAACAAGAGGTAGCCCTTTGTAGAAGGGAGGATAATTATTATTTTAGAGGCTTACCGTTAAAATAGTCGTGAAGAATGTAATGTGATATGAATAAAACAAGAGGTAGCCCTTTGTAGAAGGGATGATAGGTTATTATTTTAGAGGCTTACCGTTAAAATAGTCGTGATGAATGTAATGTGATATGAATAAAACAAGAGGTAGCCCTTTGTAGAAGGGATGATAGGTTATTATTTTACAGGTTTACCGTAAAAAAAGTCGTGATGAATGTAATGTGATATGAATAAAACAAGAGGTAGCCCTTTGTAGAAGGGATGATAGGTTATTATTATATAGGCTTACCGTTAAAATAGTCGTGATGAATGTAATGTGATATGAATAAAACAAGAGGTAGCCCTTTGTAGAAGGGATGATAGGTTATTATTATAGAGGCTTACCGTTAAAATATCGTGATGAATGTAATGTGATATGAATAAAACAAGAGGTAGCCCTTTGTAGAAGTTATGATAGGTTATTATTTTACAGGCTTACCGTTAAAATATTTGTGATGAATGTAATGTGATATGAATAAAACAAGAGGAAGCCCTTTGTAGAAGGGATGATAGGTTATTATTTTACAGTCTTACCGTTAAAATTGTCGTGATGAATGTAATGTGATATGAATAAAACGAGAGGTAGCCCTTTGTAGAAGGGATGTTAGGTTATTATTTTAGAGGCTTACCGTTAAAATAGTCGTAATGAGTGTAATGTGATATGAATAAAACAAGAGGTTGCTCTTTGTAGAAGGGATGATAGGTTATTATTTTACAGGCTTACCGTTAAAATAGTCGTGATGAATGTAATTTCATAGAAATAAAACAAGAGGTAGCCCTTTGTAGGAGGGATGATAGGTTATTATTTTACAGGTTTACCGTAAAAATAGTCGTGATGAATGTAATGTGATATGAATAAAACCAGAGGTAGCCCTTTGTAGAAGGGACGATAGGTTATTATTTTACAGTCTTACCGTTAAAATAGTCGTGATGAATGTAATGTGATATGAATAAAACAATAGGTAGCCATTTGTAGAAAGGATCATAGGTTATTATTTTACAGGCTTACCGTTAAAATAGTCGTAATGAGTGTAATGTGATATGAATAAAACAAGAGGTAGCCCTTTGTAGAAGGGATGATAGGTTATTATTTTAGAGGCTTACCGTTAAAATAGTCGTGATGAACGTAAGGTGATATGAATAAAACAAGAGGTAGCTTTTGTAGAACGGATGATAGGTTATTATTTTACAGGTTTACCGTAAAAATAGTCGTGATGAATGTAATGTGATATGAATAAAACAAGAGGTAGCCCTTTGTAGAAGGGATGATAGGTTATTATTTTACAGGCTTCACCGTTAAAATAGTCGTGATTAATGTAATGTGATATGAATAAAACAAGAGGTAGCCCTTTGTAGAAGGGATGATAGGTTATTATTTTACAGGATTACCGTTAAAATAGTCGTGATGAATGTAATGTGATATGAATAAAACAAAAGGTAGCATTTTGTAGAAGGGATGATAGGTTATTATTTTACAGGTTTACCGTAAAAATAGTCGTGATGAATGTAATGTGATATGAATAAAACAAGAGGTAGCCCTTTGTAGAAGGGATGATAGGTTATTATTATAGAGGCTTACCGTTAAAATAATAGTGAAGAATATAATGTGATATGAATAAAACAAGAGGTAGCCCTTTGTAGAAGGGATGATAGGTTATTATTTTATAGGTTTACCGTAAAAATAGTCGAGATGAATGTAATGTGATATGAATAAAACAAGAGGTAGCCCTTTGTAGAATGGATGATAGGTTAATTATTTTAGAGGCTTACCGTTAAAATAGTCGTAATGAGTGTAATGTGATATGAATAAAACAAGAGGTAGCCCTTTGTAGAAGGGATGATAGGTTATTATTTTAGAGGCTTAACGTTAAAATAGTCGTAACGAGTGTAATGTGATATGAATAAAACAAGAGGTAGCCCTTTGAAGAAGGGATGATACGTTATTATTTTACAGGCTTACCGTTAAAATAGTCGTGATGAATGTAATGTGATATGAATAAAACAAGAGGTAACCCTTTGTAGAAGGGATGATAGGTTATTATTTTACAGGTTTACCGTAAAAATAGTCGTGATGAATGTAATATGATATGAATAATACAAGAGGTAGCCATTTGTAGAAGGGATGATAGGTTATTATTTTACAGGTTTTCCGTAAAAATAGTCGTGATGAATGTAATGTGATATGAATAAAACAAGAGGTAGCCCTTTGTAGAAGGGATGATAGGTTATTATTTTACAGGTTTACCGTAAAAATAGTCGTGATGAATGTAATGTGATATGAATAAAACAATAGGTAGCCCTTTGTAGAAGGGATGATAAGTTATTATTTTAGTGGCTTAACGTTAAAATAGTCGTAACGAGTGTAATGTGATATGAATAAAACAAGAGGCAGCCCTTTGAAGAAGGGATGATACGTTATTATTTTACAGGCTTACCGTTAAAATAGTCGTGATGAATGTAATGTGATATGAATAAAACAAGAGATAGCCCTTTGTAGAAGGGATGATAGGTTATTATTTTACAGGCTTACCGTTAAAATAGTCGTAATGAGTGTAATGTGATATGAATAAATCAAGAGGTAGCCCTTTGTAGAAGGGATGATAGGTTATTATTATATAGGCTTACCGTTAAAATAGTCGTGATGAATGTAATGTGATATGAATAAAACAAGAGGTAGCCCTTTGTAGAAGGGATGATAGGTTATTATTATATAGGCTTACCGTTAAAATAGTCGTGATGAATGTAATGTGATATGAATAAAACAAGAGGTAGCCCTTTGTAGAAGGGATGATAGGTTATTATTTTACAGGTTTACCGTAAAAATAATCGTGATGAATGTAATGTGATATAAATAAAACAAGAGGTAGCCCTTTGTAGAAGGGAGGATAATTATTATTTTAGAGGCTTACCGTTAAAATAGTCGTGATGAATGTAATGTGATATGAATAAAACAAGAGGTAGCCCTTTGTAGAAGGGATGATAGGTTATTATTTTAGAGGCTTACCGTTAAAATAATCGTGATGAATGTAATGTGATATGAATAAAACAAGAGGTAGCCCTTTGTAGAAGGGATGATAGGTTATTATTTTACAGGTTTACCGTAAAAAAAGTCGTGATGAATGTAATGTGATATGAATAAAACAAGAGGTAGCCCTTTGTAGAAGGGATGATAGGTTATTATTATATAGGCTTACCGTTAAAATAGTCGTGATGAATGTAATGTGATATGAATAAAACAAGAGGTAGCCCTTTGTAGAAGGGATGATAGGTTATTATTATAGAGGCTTACCGTTAAAATATCGTGATGAATGTAATGTGATATGAATAAAACAAGAGGTAGCCCTTTGTAGAAGTTATGATAGGTTATTATTTTACAGGCTTACCGTTAAAATAGTCGTGATGAATGTAATGTGATATGAATAAAACAAGAGGAAGCCCTTTGTAGAAGGGATGATAGGTTATTATTTTACAGTCTTACCGTTAAAATTGTCGTGATGAATGTAATGTGATATGAATAAAACGAGAGGTAGCCCTTTGTAGAAGGGATGATAGGTTATTATTTTAGAGGCTTACCGTTAAAATAGTCGTAATGAGTGTAATGTGATATGAATAAAACAAGAGGTTGCTCTTTGTAGAAGGGATGATAGGTTATTATTTTACAGGCTTACCGTTAAAATAGTCGTGATGAATGTAATTTGATAGAAATAAAACAAGAGGTAGCCCTTTGTAGGAGGGATGATAGGTTATTATTTTACAGGTTTACCGTAAAAATAGTCGTGATGAATGTAATGTGATATGAATAAAAGAAGAGGTAGCCCTTTGTAGAAGGGACGATAGGTTATTATTTTACAGGCTTACCGTTAAAATAGTCGTGATGAATGTAATGTGATATGAATAAAACAATAGGTAGCCATTTGTAGAAGGGATCATAGGTTATTATTTTACAGGCTTACCGTTAAAATAGTCGTAATGAGTGTAATGTGATATGAATAAAACAAGAGGTAGCCCTTTGTAGAAGGGATGATAGGTTATTATTTTAGAGGCTTACCGTTAAAATAGTCGTGATGAATGTAAGGTGATATGAATAAAACAAGAGGTAGCTTTTGTAGAACGGATGATAGGTTATTATTTTACAGGTTTACCGTAAAAATAGTCGTGATGAATGTAATGTGATATGAATAAAACAAGAGGTAGCCCTTTGTAGAAGGGATGATAGGTTATTATTTTACAGGCTTACCGTTAAAATAGTCGTGATTAATGTAATGTGATATGAATAAAACAAGAGGTAGCCCTTTGTAGAAGGGATGATAGGTTATTATTTTACAGGATTACCGTTAAAATAGTCGTGATGAATGTAATATGATATGAATAAAACAAAAGGTAGCATTTTGTAGAAGGGATGATAGGTTATTATTTTACAGGTTTACCGTAAAAATAGTCGTGATGAATGTAATGTGATATGAATAAAACAAGAGGTAGCCCTTTGTAGAAGGGATGATAGGTTATTATTATAGAGGCTTACCGTTAAAATAATAGTGAAGAATATAATGTGATATGAATAAAACAAGAGGTAGCCCTTTGTAGAAGGGATGATAGGTTATTATTTTACAGGTTTACCGTAAAAATAGTCGAGATGAATGTAATGTGATATGAATAAAACAAGAGGTAGCCCTTTGTAGAAGGGATGATAGGTTAATTATTTTAGAGGCTTACCGTTAAAATAGTCGTAATGAGTGTAATGTGATACGAATAAAACAAGAGGTAGCCCTTTGTAGAAGGGATGATAGGTTATTATTTTAGAGGCTTAACGTTAAAATAGTCGTAACGAGTGTAATGTGATATGAATAAAACAAGAGGTAGCCCTTTGAAGAAGGGATGATACGTTATTATTTTACAGGCTTACCGTTAAAATAGTCGTGATGAATGTAATGTTATATGAATAAAACAAGAGGTAACCCTTTGTAGAAGGGATGATAGGTTATTATTTTACAGGTTTACCGTAAAAATAGTCGTGATGAATGTAATATGATATGAATAATACAAGAGGTAGCCATTTGTAGAAGGGATGATAGGTTATTATTTTACAGGTTTTCCGTAAAAATAGTCGTGATGAATGTAATGTGATATGAATAAAACAAGAGGTAGCCCTTTGTAGAAGGGATGATAGGTTATTATTTTACAGGTTTACCGTAAAAATATTCGTGATGAATGTAATGTGATATGAATAAAACAAGAGGTAGCCC
The DNA here is from genome assembly GCA_037127315.1 of Ascarosepion bandense. Lineage (NCBI taxonomy): Eukaryota > Metazoa > Mollusca > Cephalopoda > Sepiida > Sepiidae > Ascarosepion > Ascarosepion bandense. The sequence continues at coordinate 2,236,222 of JBBBDQ010000845.1, forward strand.
TTTGTAGAAGGGATGATAGGTTATTATTTTAGAGGCTTACCGTTAAAATAGTCGTAATGACTGTAATGTGATAGGAATAAAACAAGAGGTAGCCCTTTGTAGAAGGGATGATAGGTTATTATTTTAGAGGCTTAACGTTAAAATAGTCGTAACGAGTGTAATGTGATATAAATAAACAAGAGGTAGCCCTTTGATGAAGGGATGATAGGTTATTATTTCACAGGCTTACCGTTAAAATAGTCGTGATGAATGTAATGTGATATGAATAAAACAAGAGGTAGCCCTTTGTAAAAGGGATGCTAGGTTAATATTTTACAGGTTTACCGTAAAAATAGTCGTGATGAATGTAATGTGATATGAATAAAACAAGAGGTAGCCCTTTGTAGAAGGGATGATAGGTTATTATTTTACAGGTTTACCGTAAAAATTGTCGTGATGAATGTAATGTGATATGAATAAAACAAGAGGTCGCCCTTTGTAGAAGGGATGATAAGTTATTATTTTACAGGTTTACCGTAAAAATAGTCGTGATGAATGTAATGTGATATGAATAAAACAAGAGGTAGTCCTTTGTAGAAGGGATGATAAGTTATTATTTTACAGGTTTACTGTTAAAAGAGTCGTGATGAATGTAATGTGATATGAATAAAACAAGAGGTAGCCCTTTGTAGAAGGGATGATAGGTTATTATTTTACAGGCTTACCGTTAAAATAGTCGTGATGAATGTAATGTGATATGAATAAAACAAGAGGTAGCCCTTTGTAGAATGGATGATAGGTTATTATTTTACAGGCTTACCGTTAAAATAATAGTGAAGAATATAATGTGATATGAATAAAACAAGAGTTAGCCCTTTGTAGAAGGGATGATAGGTTATTATTTTAGAGGGTTACCGTTAAAATAGTCGTGATGAATGTAAGGTGATATGAATAAAACAAGAGGTAGCTTTTGTAGAAGGGATGATAGGTTATTATATTACAGGTTTACCGTAAAAATAATCGTGATGAATGTAATGTGATATGAATAAAACAAGAGGTAGCCCTTTGTAGAAGGCATGATAGGTTATTATTATAGAGGATTACCGTTAAAATAATAGTGAAGACTGTAATGTTATATGAATAAAACAAGATGTAGCCCTTTGTAGAAGGGATGATAAGGTTATTATTTTACAGGTTTACCGTAAAAATAGTCGAGATGAATGTAATGTGATATGAATAAAACAAGAGGTAGCCCTTTGTAGAAGGGATGATAGGTTAATTTATTTTAGGACCTAACCGTTAAAATTGTCGTAATGAGCGTAATGTGATATGAATAAAACAAGAGGTAGCCCTTTGTAGAAGGGATGATAGGTTATTATTTTAGAGGCTTAACGTTAAAATAGTCGTAACGAGTGTAATGTGATATGAATAAAACAAGAGGTAGCCCTTTGAAGAAGGGATGATTGGTTATTATTTTACAAGCTTACCGTTAAAATAGTCGTGATGAATATAATGTGATATGAATAAAACAAGAGGTAGCCCTTTGTAGAAGGGATGATAGGTTATTATTTTACAGGTTTACCGTAAAAATAGTCGCGATGAATGTAATGTGATATGAATAAAACAAGAGGTAGTCATTTGTAGAAGGGATGATAGGTTATTATTTTACAGGTATTCCGTAAAAATAGTCGTGATGAATGTAATGTGATATGAATAAAACAAGAGGTAGCCCTTTGTATAAGGGATGATAGGTTATTATTTTACAGGTTTACAGTAAAAATAGTCGTGATGAATGTAATGTGATATGAATAAAACAATAGGTAGCCCTTTGTAGAAGGGATGATATGTTATTATTTTACAGACTTACCGTAAAAATAGTCGTGATGAATGTAATGTGATATGAATAAAACAAGAGGTAGCCCTTTGTAGAAGGGATGATAGGTTATTATTTTACAGGCTTACCGTTAAAATAGTCGTAATGAGTGTAATGTGATATGAATAAATCAAGAGGTAGCCCTTTGTAGAAGGGATGATAGGTTATTATTTTACAGGCTTACTGTTAAAATAGTCGTGATGAATGTAATGTGATATGAATGAAACAAGAGGTAGCCCTTTGTAGAAGGGATGATAGGTTATTATTTTAGAGGCTTTCCGTTAAAATAGTCGTGATGAATTTAATGTGATATGAATAAAAGAAGTGGTAGCCCTTTGTAGAATGGATGATAGGTTATTATTATAGAGGCTTACCGTTAAAATTGTCGTGATGAATGTAATGTGATATGAATAAAACCAGAGGAGGCTTTTGGAGAAGGGATGATAGGTTATTATTATAGAGCCTTACCATTAAAATAATCGTGAAGAATATAATGTGATATGAATAAAACAAGAGGTAGCCCTTTGTAGAAGGGATGATAGGTTATTATTTTACAGGTTTACCGTAAAAATATTCGTGATGAATGTAATGTGATATGAATAAAACAAGAGGTAGCCCTTTGTAGAAGGGATGATAGGTTATTATTTTAGAGGCTTACCGTTAAAATAGTCGTAATGACTGTAATGTGATATGAATAAAACAAGAGGTAGCCCTTTGTAGAAGGGATGATAGGTTATTATATTAGAGGCTTAACGTTAAAATAGTCGTAACGAGTGTAATGTGATATAAATAAAACAAGAGGTAGCCCTTTGAAGAAGGGATGATAGGTTATTATTTCACAGGCTTACCGTTAAAATAGTCGTGATGAATGTAATGTGATATGAATAAAACAAGAGGTAGCCCTTTGTAAAAGGGATGATATGTTAATATTTTACAGGTTTACCGTAAAAATAGTCGTGATGAATGTAATGTGATATGAATAAAACAAGAGGTAGCCCTTTGTAGAAGGGATGATAGGTTATTATTTTACAGGTTTACCGTAAAAATAGTCGCGATGAATGTAATGTGATATGAATAAAACAAGAGGTAGCCCTTTGTAGAAGGGATGATAAGTTATTATTTTACAGGTTTACCGTAAAAATAGTCGTGATGAATGTAATGTGATATGAATTAAACAAGAGGTAGCCCTTTGTAGAAGGGATGATAAGTTATTATTTTACAGGCTTACCGTTAAAATAGTCGTGATGAATGTAATGTGATATGAATAAAACAAGAGGTAGCCCTTTTTAGAAGGTATGATAGTTTATTATTTTACAGGCTTACCGTTAAAATAGTCGTGATGAATGTAATGTGATATGAATAAAACAAGAGGTAGCCCTTTGTAGAAGGGATGATAGGTTATTATTATAGAGGCTTACCGTTAAAATAGTCGTGATGAATGTAATGTGATATGAATAAAACAAGAGGTAGCCCTTTGTAGAAGGGATGATATGGTTATTATTATAGAGGCTTACCGTTAAAATATCGTGATGAATGTAATGTGATATGAATAAAACAAGAGGTAGCCCTTTTTAGAAGGGATGATAGCTTATTATTTTACAGGTTTACCGTAAAAATAATCGTGATGAATGTAATGTGATATGAATAAAACAAGAGGTAGCCCTTTGTAGAAGGGATGATATGTTATTATTGTAGAGGCTTACCGTTAAAATAGTCGTGATGAATGTAATGTGATATGAATAAAACAAGAGGTAGCCCTTTGTAGAAGGGATGATAAGTTATTATTTTACAGGTTTACCGTAAAAATAGTCGTGATGAATGTAATGTGATATGAATAAAACAAGAGGTAGCCCTTTGTAGAAGGGATGATAAGTTATTCTTTTACAGGTTTACCGTGAAAATAGACGTGATGAATGTAATGTGATACGAATAAAACAAGAGGTAGCCCATTGTAGAAGGGATGATAAGTTATTATTTTACAGGCTTACCGTTAAAATAGTCGTGATGAATGTAATGTGATATGAATAAAACAAGAGGTAGCCCTTTGTAGAAGGGATGATAGGTTATTATTTTACAGGCTTACCGTTAAAATAGTCGTGATGAATGTAATGTGATATGAATAAAACAAGAGGTAGCCCTTTGTAGAAGGGATGATATGTTATTATTTTACAGGTTTACCGTAAAAATAGTCGTGATGAATGTAATGTGATATAAATAAAACAAGAGGTAGCCCTTTGTAGAAGGGATGATAAGTTATTATTTTAGAAGCTTACCGTTAAAATAGTCGTGATGAATGTAATGTGATATGAACAAAACAAGAGGTAGCCCTTTGTAGAAGGGATGATAGGTTATTATTATAGAGGCTTACCTTTAAAATAGTCGTGATGAATGTAATGTGATATGAATAAAACAAGAGGTAGCCCTTTGTAGAAGGGATGATAGGTTATTATTTTACAGGTTTACCGTAAAAAAAAGTCGTGATGAATGTAATGTGATATGAATAAAACAAGAGGTAGCCCTTTGTAGAAGAGATGATAGGTTATTATTATAGAGGCTTACCGTTAAAATAGTCGTGGATGATGAGTTATTATTATAGAGGCTTACCGTTAAAATATCTTGATGAATGTAATGTGATATGAATAAAACAAGAGGTAGCCCTTTGTAGAAGGGATGATAGGTTATTATTTTACAGGTTTACCTTAAAAATAGTCGTGATGAATGTAATGTGATATGAATAAAACATGAGGTAGTCCTTTGTAGAAGGGATGATAGGTTATTATTTTAGAGGCTTACCGTTAAAATAGTCGTAATGAGTGTAATGTGATATGAATAAAACAAGAGGTTGCCATTTGTAGAAGGGATGATATGTTAATAATTTACAGGCTTACCGTAAAAATAGTCGTGATGTATTTTATGTGATATGAATAAAAGAAGAGGTAGCCCTTTGTAGAAGGAATGATAAGTTATTATTTTAGAGGCTTAACGTTAAAATAGTCGTATCGAGTGTAATGTGATATGAATAAAACAAGAGGTAGCCTTTGTAGAAGGGATGATATGTTATTATTTTACAGGCTTACCGTTAAAATATTCGTGATGAATGTAATGTGATATGAATAAAACAAGAGGTAGCCCTTTGTAGAAGGGATGATAGGTTATTATTTTACAGGTTTACCGTAAAAATAGTCGTGATGAATGTAATGTGATATGAATAAAACAAGAGGTAGCCCTTTGTAGAAGGGATGATAGGTTATTATTTTACAGGCTTACCGTTAAAATAGTCGTGATGAATGTAATGTGATATGAATATAACAAGAGGTAGCCCTTTGTAGAAGGGATGATAGGTTATTATTATAGAGGCTTACCTTTAAAATAGTCGTGATGAATGTAATGTGATATGAATAAAACAAGAGGTAGCCCTTTGTAGAAGGGATGATAGGTTATTATTTTACAGGTTTACCGTAAAAAAATTCGTGATGAATGTAATGTGATATGAATAAAACAAGAGGTAGCCCTTTGTAGAAGAGATGATAGGTTATTATTATAGAGGCTTACCGTTAAAATAGTCGTGATGAATGTAATGTGATATGAATAAATCAAGAGGTAGCCCTTTGTAGAATGGATGATAGGTTATTATTATAGAGGCTTACCGTTAAAATATCGTGATGAATGTAATGTGATATGAATAAAACAAGAGGTAGCCCTTTGTAGAAGGGATGATAGCTTATTATTTTACAGGTTTACCGTAAAAATAGTCGTGATGAATGTAATGTGATATAAATAAAACAAGAGTTAACCCTTTGTAGAAGGGATGATAGGTTATTATTATAGAGGCTTACCGTTAAAAAAGTCGTGATGAATGTAATGTGATATGAATAAAACAAGAGGTAGCCCTTTGTAGAAGGGATGATAGGTCATTATTTTACAGGTTTACCGTAAAAATAGTCGTGATGAATGTAATGTTATATGAATAAAAGAAGAGGTAGCCCTTTGTAGAAGGGATGATAAGTTATTATTTTAGAGGCTTAACGTTAAAATAGTCGTATCGAGTGTAATGTGATATGAATAAAACAAGAGGTAGCCTTTGTAGAAGGGATGATATGTTATTATTTTACAGGCTTACCGTTAAAATATTCGTGATGAATGTAATGTGATATGAATAAAACAAGAGGTAGCCATTTGTAGAAGGGATGATAGGTTATTATTTTACAGGTTTACCGTAAAAATAGTCGTGATGAATTTAATGTGATATGAATAAAACAAGAGGTAGCCCTTTGTAGAAGGGATGATAGGTTATTATTTTACAGGCTTACCGTTAAAATAGTCGTGATGAATGTAATGTGATATGAATAAAACAAGAGGTAGCCCTTTGTAGAAGGGATGATAGGTTATTATTTTACAGGCTTACCGTTAAAATAGTCGTGATGAATGTAATGTGATATGAATAAAACAAGAGGTAGCCCTTTGTAGAAGGGATGATAGAATAGTCGTGATGAATGTAGTGTGATATGTATAAAACAAGAGGTAGCCCTTTGTAGATGGTATGATAGGTTATTATTATAGAGGTTTACCGTAAAAATAGTCGTGATGAATGTAATGTGATATGAATAAAACAAGAGGTAGCCCTTTGTAGAAGGGATGATAGGTTATTATTATAGAGTCTTACCATTAAAATTGTCGTGATGAATGTAATGTGATATGAATAAAACAAGAGGTAGCCCTTTGTAGAAGGGATGATATGTTAATATTATAGAGGTTTACCTTAAAAATAGTCGTGATGAATGTAATGTGATATGAATAAAACAAGAGGTAGCCCTTTGTAGAAGGGATGATAGGTTATTATTATAGAGGCTTACCGTTAAAATTGTCGTGATGAATGTAATGTGATATGCATAAAACAAGAGGTAGCCCTTTGTAGAAGGGATGATAGGTTATTATTATAGAGGCTTACCGTTAAAAATGTCGTGATGAATGTAATGTGATATGAATAAAACAAGAGGTAGCCCTTTGTAGAAGGTGTGATAGGTTATGATTATAGAGGTTTACCGTTAAAATAGTCGTGATGAATGTAATGTGATATGAATAAAACAAGAGGTAGCCTTTGTAGAAGGGATGATAGGTTATTATTATAGAGGCTTACCGTAAAAATAGTCGTGATGAATGTAATGTGATATGAATAAAACAAGAGGTAGCCCTTTGTAGAAGGGATGATAGGTTATTATTATAGAGGCTTACCGTTAAAATTGTCGTGATGAATGTAATGTGATATGAATAAAACAAGAGGTAGCCCTTTGTGAAAAGGGATGATAGGTTATTATTATAGAGGCTTACCGTTAAAATTGTCGTGATGAATGTAATGTGATATGAATAAAAGAAGAGGTAGCCCTTTGTAGAAGGGATGATAGGTTATTATTATAGAGGTTTACCGTAAAAATAGTCGTGATGAATGTAATGTGATATGAATAAAACAAGAGGTAGCCCTTTGTAGAAGGGATGATAGGTAATTATTATAGAGGATTACCGTAAAAATAGTCGTGATGAATGTAATGTGATATGAATAAAACAAGAGGTAGCCCTTTCTAGAAGGGATGATATGTTATTATTATAGAGGCTTACCGTTAAAATTGTCGTGATGAATGTAATGTGATATGCATAAAACAAGAGGTAGCCCTTTGTAGAAGGGATGATAGTTTATTATTATAGAGGCTTACCGTTAAAATTGTCGTGATGAATGTAATGTGATATGAATAAAACAAGAGGTAGCCTTTGTAGAAAAGATGATAGGTTATTATTATAGAGGCTTACCTTAAAAATATTCGTGATGAATGTAATGTGATATGAATAAAACAAGAGGTAGCCCTTTGTAGAAGGTATGATAGGTTATTATTATAGAGGTTTACCGTAAAAATAGTCGTGATGAATGTAATGTGATATGAATAAAACAAGAGGTAGCCCTTTGTAGAAGGGATGATAGGTTATTATTATAGAGGTTTACCGTAAAAATAGTCGTGATGAATGTAATGTGATATGAATAAAACCAGATGTAGCCCTTTGTAGAAGGGATGATAGGTTATTATTATAGAGGCTTACCGTTAAAATTGTCGTGATGAATGTAATGTGATATGAATAAAACAAGAGGTAGCCCTTTGTAGAAGGGATGATAGGTTATTATTATAGAGGCTTACCGTAAAAATAGTCGTGATGAATGTAATGTGATATGAATAAAACAAGAGGTAGCCCTTTGTAGAAGGGATGATAGGTTATTATTATAGAGGTTTACCGTAAAAATAATCGTGATGAAAATAATGTGATATGAATAAAACAAGAGGTAGCCCTTTGTAGAAGGGATGATAGGTTATTATTATAGAGGCTTACCGTAAAAATAGTCGTGATGAATGTAATGTGATATGAATAAAACAAGAGGTAGCCATTTGTAGAAGGGATGATAGGTTAATAATTTACAGGCTTACCGTAAAAATAGTCGTGATGTATTTTATGTGATATGAATAAAACGAGAGGTAGCCCTTGGTAGAAGGGATGATAGGTTATTATTTTACAGGGTTACCGTAAAAATAGTCGTGATGAATGTAATGTGATATGTATAAAACAAGAGGTAGCCTTTTGTAGAAGGGATGATAAGTTATTATTTTAGAGTCATAACGTTAAAATAGTCGTAACGAGTGTAATGTGATATGAATAAAACAAGAGGTAGCCTTTGTAGAAGGGATGATATGTTATTATTTTACAGGCTCACCGTTAAAATATTCGTGATGAATGTAATGTGATATGAATAAAACAAGAGATAGCCCTTTGTAGAAGGGATGATAGGTTATTATTTTACAGGTTTACCGTAAAAATAGTCGTGATGAATGTAATGTGATATGAATAAAAGAAGAGGTAGCCCTTTGTAGAAGGGATGATAGGTTATTATTTTACAGGCTTACCGTTAAAATAGTCGTGATGAATGTAATGTGATATGAATAAAACAAGATGTAGCCCTTTTTATAAGGGATGATAGGTTATTATTTTACAGGCTTACCGTTGAAATAGTCGTGATGAATGTAATGTGATATGAATAAAACAAGTGGTAGCCCTTTGTAGAAGGGATGATAGAATAGTCGTGATGAATGTAATGTGATATGAATAAAACAAGAGGTAGCCCTTTGTAGAAGGTATGATAGGTTATTATTATAGAGGTTTACCGTAAAAATAGTCGTGATGAATGTAATGTGATATGAATAAAACAAGAGGTAGCCCTTTGTAGAAGGGATGATAGGTTATTATTATAGAGGCATAACTTTAAAATTGTCGTGATGAATGTAATGTGATATGAATAAAACAAGAGGTAGCCCTTTGCAGAACGGATGATAGGTTATTATTATAGAGGCTTACCGTTAAAATTGTCGTGATGAATGTAAACGGATATGAATAAAACAAGAGGTAGCCCTTTGTAGAAGGGATGATAGGTTATTATTATAGAGGCTTACCTTTAAAATTGTCGTGATGAATGTAATGTGATATGAATAAAACAAGAGGTAGCCCTTTGTAGAAGGGATGATACGTTAATATTATAGAGGTTTACCGTAAAAATAGTCGTGATGAATGTAATGTGATATGAATAAAACAAGAGGTAGCCCTTTGTAGAAGGGATGATAGGTTATTATTATAGAGGCTTACCGTTAAAATTGTCGTGATGAATGTAATGTGATATGAATAAAACAAGAGGTAGCCCTTTGTAGAAGGGATGATACGTTATTATTTTACGGGCTTACCGTTAAAATAGTCGTGATGAATGTAATGTGATATGAATAAAACAAGAGGTAGCCCTTTGTAGAAGGGATGATAGAATAGTCGTGATGAATGTAATGTGATATGAATAAAACAAGAGGTAGACCTTTGTAGAAGGGATGATAGGTTATTATTATAGAGGCTTACCGTTAAAATTGTCGTGATGAATGTAATGTGATATGAATAAAACAAGCGGTAGCCCTTTGTAGAAGGGATGATAGGTTATTATTATAGAGGTTTACGGTAAAAATAGTCGTGATGAATGTAATGTGATATGAATAAAACAAGAGGTAGCCCTTTGTAGAAGGGATGATAGGTTATTATTATAGAGGCTTACCGTTAAAATTGTCGTGATGAAAGTAATGTGATATGAATAAAGCAATAGGTAGCCCTTTGTAGAAGGGATGATTGGTTATTATTATAGAGGCTTACCGTTAAAATTATCGTGATGAATGTAATGTGATATGAATAAAACAAGAGGTAGCCTTTGTAGAAAGCATGATAGGTTATTATTTTAGAGGCTTACCGTAAAAATAGTCGTGATGAATGTAATGTGATATGAATAAAACAAGAGGTAGCCCTTTGTAGAAGGGATGATAGGTTATTATTATAGAGGCTTACCTTTAAAATTGTCGTGATGAATGTAATGTGATATGAATAAAACAAGAGGTAGCCCTTTCTAGAAGGGATGATAGGTTATTATTATAGAGGCTTACCGTTAAAATTGTCGTGATGAATATAATGTGATATGAATAAAACAAGAGGTAGCCTTTGTAGAAGGCATGATAGGTTATTATTTTAGAGGCTTACCGTAAAAATAGTCGTGATGAATGTAATGTGATATGAATAAAACAAGAGGTAGCCCTTTGTAGAAGGGATGATCGGTTATTATTATAGAGGCTTACCGTTAAAATTGTCGTGATGAATGTAATGTGATATGAATAAAACAAGAGGTAGCCCTTTGTAGAAGGGATGATAGGTTATTATTATAGAGGTTTACCGTAAAAATAGTCGTGATTAATGTAATGTGATATGAATAAAACAAGAGGTAGCCCTTTGTAGAAGGGATGATAGGTTATTATTATAGAGGTTTACCGTAAAAATAGTCGTGATGAATGTAATGTGATATGAATAAAACAAGAGGTAGCCCTTTGTAGAAGGGATGATTGGTTATTATTATAGAGGCTTACCGTTAAAATTATCGTGATGAATGTAATGTGATATGAATAAAACAAGAGGTAGCCTTTGTAGAAAGGATGATAGGTTATTATTTTAGAGGCTTACCGTAAAAATAGTCGTGATGAATGTAATGTGATATGAATAAAACAAGAGGTAGCCCTTTGTAGAAGGGATGATAGGTTATTATTATAGAGGCTTACCTTTAAAATTGTCGTGATGAATGTAATGTGATATGAATAAAACAAAAGGTAGCCCTTTGTAGAAGGGATGATAGGTTATTATTATTGAGGTTTACCGTAAAAATAGTCGTGATGAATGTAATGTGATATGAATAAAACAAGAGTTAGCCCTTTGTAGATGGTTTGATAGGTTATTATTATAGAGGTTTACCGTAAAAATAGTCGTGAAGTATGTAATGTGAAATGAATAAAACAAGAGGTAGCCCTTTGTAGAAGGGATGATAGAATAGTCGTGATGAATGTAATGTGATATGAATAAAACAAGAGGTAGACCTTTGTAGAAGGGATGATAGGTTATTATTATAGAGGCTTACCGTTAAAATTGTCGTGATGAATGTAATGTGATATGAATAAAACAAGCGGTAGCCCTTTGTAGAAGGGATGATAGGTTATTATTATAGAGGTTTACGGTAAAAATAGTCGTGATGAATGTAATGTGATATGAATAAAACAAGAGGTAGCCCTTTGTAGAAGGGATGATAGGTTATTATTATAGAGGCTTACCGTTAAAATTGTCGTGATGAAAGTAATGTGATATGAATAAAGCAATAGGTAGCCCTTTGTAGAAGGGATGATAGGTTATTATTATAGAGGTTTACCATAAAAATAGTCGTGATGAATGTAATGTGATATGAATAAAACAAGAGGTAGCCCTTTGTAGAAGGGATGATAGGTTATTATTATAGAGGTTTACCGTAAAAATAGTCGTGATGAATGTAATGTGATATGAATAAAACAAGAGGTAGCCCTTTGTAGACGGGATCATAGGTTATTATTATAGAGGTTTACCGTAAAAATAATCGTGATGAATGTAATGTGATATGAATAAAACAAGAGGTAGCCCTTTCTAGAAGGGATGATAGGTTATTATTATAGAGGCTTACCGTTAAAATTGTCGTGATGAATATAATGTGATATGAATAAAACAAGAGGTAGCCTTTGTAGAAGGCATGATAGGTTATTATTTTAGGGGCTTACCGTAAAAATAGTCGTGATGAATGTAATGTGATATGAATAAAACAAGAGGTAGCCCTTTGTAGAAGGGATGATCAGGTTATTATTATAGAGGCTTACCGTTAAAATTGTCGTGATGAATGTAATGTGATATGAATAAAACAAGAGGTAGCCCTTTGTAGAAGGGATGATAGGTTATTATTATAGAGGTTTACCGTAAAAATAGTCGTGATTAATGTAATGTGATATGAATAAAACAAGAGGTAGCCCTTTGTAGAAGGGATGATAGGTTATTATTATAGAGGTTTACCGTAAAAATAGTCGTGATGAATGTAATGTGATATGAATAAAACAAGAGGTAGCCCTTTGTAGAAGGGATGATTGGTTATTATTATAGAGGCTTACCGTTAAAATTATCGTGATGAATGTAATGTGATATGAATAAAACAAGAGGTAGCCTTTGTAGAAAGCATGATAGGTTATTATTTTAGAGGCTTACCGTAAAAATAGTCGTGATGAATGTAATGTGATATGAATAAAACAAGAGGTAGCCCTTTGTAGAAGGGATGATAGGTTATTATTATAGAGGCTTACCTTTAAAATTGTCGTGATGAATGTAATGTGATATGAATAAAACAAAAGGTAGCCCTTTGTAGAAGGGATGATAGGTTATTATTATTGAGGTTTACCGTAAAAATAGTCGTGATGAATGTAATGTGATATGAATAAAACAAGAGTTAGCCCTTTGTAGATGGTTTGATAGGTTATTATTATAGAGGTTTACCGTAAAAATAGTCGTGAAGTATGTAATGTGAAATGAATAAAACAAGAGGTAGCCCTTTGTAGAAGGGATGATAGGTTATTATTATAGAGGTTTACCGTAAAAATAGTCGTGATGAATGTAATGTGCTATGAATAAAACAAGAGGTAGCCCTTTGTAGAAGGGATGATAGGTTATTATTATATAGGTTTACTGTAAAAATAATCGTGATGAATGTAATGTGATATGAATAAAACAAGAGGTAGCCATTTGTAGAACGGATGATAGGTTATTATTATAGATGCTTACCGTTAAAATTGTCGTGATGAATGTAATGTGATATGAATAAAACAAGAGGTAGCCCTTTGTAGAAGGGATGATAGGTTATTATTATAAAGGCTTACCGTTAAAATTGTCGTGATGAATGTAATGTGATATGAATAAAACAAGAGGTAGCCCTTTGTAGAAGGGATGATAGGTTATTATTATAGAGGCTTACCGTTAAAATTGTCGTGATGAATGTAATGTGATATGAATAAAACAAGAGGTAGCCCTTTGTAGAAGGGATGATAGGTTATAATTATAGAGGTTTACCGTAAAAATAGTCGTGATGAATGTAATGTGATATGAATAAACAAGAGGTAGCCCTTTGTAGAAGGGATGATAGGTTATGATTATAGAGGTTTACCGTAAAAATAGTCGTGATGAATGTAATGTGATATGAATAAAACAAGAGGTAGCCCTTTGTAGAAGGTATCATAGGTTATGATTATAGAGGTTTACCGTAAAAATAGTCGTGATGAATGTAATGTGATATGAATAAAACAAGAGGTAGCCCTTTGTAGAAGGGATGATAGGTTATTATTATAGAGGCTTACCGTTAAAATTGTCGTGATGAATGTAATGTGATATGAATAAAACAAGAGGTAGCCCTTTGTAGAAGGGATGATACGTTATTATTTTACGGGCTTACCGTTAAAATAGTCGTGATGAATGTAATGTGATATGAATAAAACAAGAGGTAGCCCTTTGTAGAAGGGATGATAGAATAGTCGTGATGAATGTAATGTGATATGAATAAAACAAGAGGTAGACCTTTGTAGAAGGGATGATAGGTTATTATTATAGAGGCTTACCGTTAAAATTGTCGTGATGAATGTAATGTGATATGAATAAAACAAGCGGTAGCCCTTTGTAGAAGGGATGATAGGTTATTATTATAGAGGTTTACGGTAAAAATAGTCGTGATGAATGTAATGTGATATGAATAAAACAAGAGGTAGCCCTTTGTAGAAGGGATGATAGGTTATTATTATAGAGGCTTACCGTTAAAATTGTCGTGATGAAAGTAATGTGATATGAATAAAGCAAGAGGTAGCCCTTTGTAGAAGGGATGATAGGTTATTATTATAGAGGTTTACCATAAAAATAGTCGTGATGAATGTAATGTGATATGAATAAAACAAGAGGTAGCCCTTTGTAGAAGGGATGATAGGTTATTATTATAGAGGTTTACCGTAAAAATAGTCGTGATGAATGTAATGTGATATGAATAAAACAAGAGGTAGCCCTTTGTAGACGGGATCATAGGTTATTATTATAGAGGTTTACCGTAAAAATAATCGTGATGAATGTAATGTGATATGAATAAAACAAGAGGTAGCCCTTTCTAGAAGGGATGATAGGTTATTATTATAGAGGCTTACCGTTAAAATTGTCGTGATGAATATAATGTGATATGAATAAAACAAGAGGTAGCCTTTGTAGAAGGAATGATAGGTTATTATTTTAGAGGCTTACCGTAAAAATAGTCGTGATGAATGTAATGTGATATGAATAAAACAAGAGGTAGCCCTTTGTAGAAGGGATGATCGGTTATTATTATAGAGGCTTACCGTTAAAATTGTCGTGATGAATGTAATGTGATATGAATAAAACAAGAGGTAGCCCTTTGTTGAAGGGATGATATGTTATTATTATAGAGGTTTACCGTAAAAATAGTCGTGATTAATGTAATGTGATATGAATAAAACAAGAGGTAGCCCTTTGTAGAAGGGATGATAGGTTATTATTATAGAGGTTTACCGTAAAAATAGTCGTGATGAATGTAATGTGATATGAATAAAACAAGAGGTAGCCCTTTGTAGAAGGGATGATAGGTTATTATTATAGAGGCTTACCGTTAAAATTATCGTGATGAATGTAATGTGATATGAATAAAACAAGAGGTAGCCTTTGTAGAAGGGATGATAGGTTATTATTTTAGAGGCTTACCGTAAAAATAGTCGTGATGAATGTAATGTGATATGAATAAAACAAGAGGTAGCCCTTTGTAGAAGGGATGATAGGTTATTATTATAGAGGCTTACCGTTAAAATTGTCGTGATGAATGTAATGTGATATGAATAAAACAAAAGGTAGCCCTTTGTAGAAGGGATGATAGGTTATTATTATTGAGGTTTACCGTAAAAATAGTCGTGATGAATGTAATGTGATATGAATAAAACAAGAGTTAGCCCTTTGTAGATGGTTTGATAGGTTATTATTATAGAGGTTTACCGTAAAAATAGTCGTGAAGAATGTAATGTGAAATGAATAAAACAAGAGGTAGCCCTTTGTAGAAGGGATGATAGGTTATTATTATAGAGGTTTACCGTAAAAATAGTCGTGATGAATGTAATGTGTTATGAATAAAACAAGAGGTAGCCCTTTGTAGAAGGGATGATAGGTTATTATTATATAGGTTTACTGTAAAAATAATCGTGATGAATGTAATGTGATATGAATAAAACAAGAGGTAGCCATTTGTAGAACGGATGATAGGTTATTATTATAGATGCTTACCGTTAAAATTGTCGTGATGAATGTAATGTGATATGAATAAAACAAGAGGTAGCCCTTTGTAGAAGGGATGAGAGGTTATTATTATAAAGGCTTACCGTTAAAATTGTCGTGATGAATGTAATGTGATATGAATAAAACAAGAGGTAGCCCTTTGTAGAAGGGATGATAGGTTATTATTATAGAGGCTTACCGTTAAAATTGTCGTGATGAATGTAATGTGATATGAATAAAACAAGAGGTAGCCCTTTGTAGAAGGGATGATAGGTTATAATTATAGAGGTTTACCGTAAAAATAGTCGTGATGAATGTAATGTGATATGAATAAACAAGAGGTAGCCCTTTGTAGAAGGGATGATAGGTTATGATTATAGAGGTTTACCGTAAAAATAGTCGTGATGAATGTAATGTGATATGAATAAAACAAGAGGTAGCCCTTTGTAGAAGGGATGATAGGTTATAATTATAGAGGCTTACCGTTAAAATTGTCGTGATGAATTTAATGTGATATGAATAAAACAAGAGGTAGCCATTTGTAGAAGGGATGATAGGTTATTATTATAGAGGTTTACCGTAAAAATAGTCGTGATGAATGTAATGTGATATGAATAAAACAAGAGGTAGCCCTTTGTAGAAGGTATGATAGGTTATTATTATAGAGGTTTACCGTAAAAATAGTCGTGATGAATGTAATGTGATATGAATAAAACAAGAGGTAGCCCTTTGTAGAATGGATGATAGTTTATTATTATAGAGGCTTAACGTTAAAATTGTCGTGATGAATGTAATGTGATATGAATAAAACAAGAGGTAGCCCTTTGTAGATGGGATGATAGGTTATTATTATAGAGGCTTACCGTTAAAATTGTCGTGATGAATGTAATGTGATATGAATAAAACAAGAGGTAGACCTTTGTAGAAGGGATGATAGGTTATTATTTTACAGGTTTACCGTAAAAATAGTCGTGATGAATGTAATGTGATATGAATAAAACAAGAGGTAGCCTTTTGTAGAAGGGATGATAGGTTATTATTTTAGAGGTTTACCGTTAAAATAGTCGTAATGAGTGTTATGTGATATGAATAAAACAAGAGGTATCCCTTTGAAGAAGGGATGATAGGTTAATATTTTACAGGGTTACCGTAAATATAGTCGTGATGAATGTTATGTGATATGAATAAAATAAGAGGTAGCCCTTGGTAGAAGGGATGATAGGTTATTATTTTACAGGGTTACCGTAAAAATAGTCGTGATGAATGTAATGTGATATGAATAAAACAAGAGGTAGCCTTTGTAGAAGGGATGATAGGTTATTATTTTACAGGCTTACCGTTAAAATATTCGTGATGAATGTAATGTGATATGAATAAAACAAGAGGTAGCCCTTTGTAGAAAGGATGATAGGTTATTATTATAGAGGCTTACCGTTAAAATTGTCGTGATGAATGTAATGTGATATGAATAAAACAAGAGGTAGCTTTTGTAGAAGGGATGATAGGTTAACATTATAGAGGCTTACCGTAAAAATAGTCGTGATGAATGTAATATGATATGAATAAAACAAGAGGTAGCCCTTTGTAGAAGGGATGATAGGTTATTATTATAGAGGCTTACCGTTAAAATTGTCGTGATGAATGTAATGTGATATGAATAAAACAAGAGGTAGCCCTTTGTAGAAGGGATGATAGGTTATTATTATAGAGGCTTACCGTTAAAATTGTCGTGATGAATGTAATGTGATATGAATAAAACAAGAGGTAGCCTTTGTAGAAGGGATGATAGGTTATTATTATAGAGGCTTACCGTAAAAATAGTCGTGATGAATGTAATATGATATGAATAAAACAAGAGGTAGCCCTTTGTAGAAGGGATGATATGTTATTATTATAGAGGCTTACAGTTAAAATTGTCGTGATGAATGTAATGTGATATGAATAAAACAAGAGGTAGCCCTTTGTAGAAGGGATGATAGGTTATTATTATAGAGGTTTACCGTAAAAATTGTCGTGATGAATGTAATGTGATATGAATAAAACAAGAGGTAGCCCTTTGTAGAAGGGATGATAGGTTATAATTATAGAGGTTTACCGTAAAAATAGTCGTGATGAATGTAATGTGATATGAATAAAACAAGAGGTAGCCCTTTGTAGAAGGGATGATTGGTTATTATTATAGAGGCTTACCGTAAAAATAGTCGTGATGAATGTAATGTGATATGAATAAAACAAGAGGTAGCCCTTTGTAGAAGGGATGATAGGTTATTATTATACAGGCTTACCGTTAAAATTGTCGTGATGAATGTAATGTGATATCAATAAAACAAGAGGTAGCCCTTGGTAGAAGGGATGATAGGTTATTATTTTACAGGTTTACCGTAAAAATAGTCGTGATGAATGTAATGTGATATGAATAAAACAAGAGGTAGCCTTTTGAAGAAGGGATGATAGATTAATATTTTACAGGCTTACCGTAAAAATAGTCGTGATGAATGTTATGTGATATGAATAAAACAAGAGGTAGCCCTTGGTAGAAGGGATGATAGGTTATTATTTTACAGGGTTACCGTAAAAATACTCGTGATGAATGTTATGTGATATGAATAAAACAAGAGGTAGCCTTTGTAGAAGGGATGATAGGTTATTATTTTACAGGCTTACCGTTAAAATATTCGTGATGAATGTAATGTGATATGAATAAAACAAGAGGTAGCCCTTTGTAGAAGGGACGATAGGTTATTATTGTAGAGGCTTACCGTTAAAATAGTCGTGATGAATGTAATGTGATATGAATAAAACAAGAGGTAGCCCTTTGTAGAAGGGATGATAGGTTATTATTATAGAGGCTTACCGTTAAAATATCGTGATGAATGTAATGTGATATGAATAAAACAAGAGGTAGCCCTTTGTAGAAGGGATGATAGGTTATTATTTTACAGGCTTACCGTTAAAATATTCGTGATGAATGTAATGTGATATGAATAAAACAAGAGGTAGCCTTTGTAGAAGGGATGATAGGTTATTATTTTACAGATTTTCCGTAAAAATAGTGGTGATGAATTTAATGTGATATGAATAAAATAAGAGGTAGCCCTTTGTAGGAGGGAAGTTAGGTTATTATTTTACAGGTTTACCGTAAAAAAAGTCGTGATGAATGTAATGTGATATGAATAAAACAAGAGGTAGCCCTTTGTGGAAGGGATGATAGGTTATTATTTTAGAGGCTTACCGTTAAAATAGTCGTAATGTGTGTAATGTGATATGAATAAAACAAGAGGTAGCCCTTTGTAGAAGGGATGATAGGTTAATATTTTACAGGCTTACCTTAAAAATAGACGTGATGAATGTTATGTGATATGAATAAAACAAGAGGTAGCCTTTGTAGAAGGGATGATAGGTTATTATTATAGAGGCTTACCGTAAAAATAGTCGTGATGAATAGAATGTGATATAAATAAAACAAGAGGTAGCCCTTTGTAGAAGGGATGATAGGTTATTATTATAGAGGCTTACCGTTAAAATTGTCGTGATAAATGTAATGTGATATGAATAAAACAAGAGGTAGCCCTTTGTAGAAGGGATGATAGGTTATTATTATAGAGGTTTAACGTAAAAATAGTCGTGATGAATGTAATGTGATATGAATAAAACAAGAGGTAGCCCTTTGTAGAAGGGATGATAGTTTATTATTATAGAGGTTCACCGTAAAAATAGTCGTGATGAATGTAATGTGATATGAATAAAACAAGAGGTAGCATTTGTAGAAGGGATGATAGGTTATTATTATAGAGGCTTACCGTAAAAATAGTCGTGATGAATGTTATGTGATATAAATAAAACAAGAGGTAGCTCTTTGTAGAAGGGATGATAGCTTATTATTATAGAGGCTTACCGTGAAAATTGTCGTGATGAATGTAATGTGATATGAATAAATCAAGAGGTAGCCCTTTGTAGAAGGGATGATAGGTTATGATTATAGAGGTTTACCGTAAAAATAGTCGTGATGAATGTAATGTTATATGAATAAAAAAAGAGGTAGCCCTTTGTAGAAGTCATGATAGGTTATTATTATAGAGGCTTACCGTTAAAATTGTCGTGATAAATGTAATGTGATATGAATAAAAAAAGAGGTAGCCCTTTGTAGAAGTCATGATAAGTTATTATTATAGAGGCTTACCTTTAAAATTGTCGTGATGAATGTAATGTGATATGAATAAAAAAAGAGGTAGCCCTTTGTAGAAGTCATGTTAGCTTATTATTATAGAGGCTTACCGTTAAAATTGTCGTGATGAATGTAATGTGATATGAATAAAACAAGAGGTAGCCCTTTGTAGAAGGGATGATAGGCTATAATTATAGAGGCTTACCGTAAAAATAGTCGTGATGAATGTAATGTGATATGAATAAAACAAGAGGTAGCCCTTTGTAGAAGGGATGATAGGTTATGATTATAGAGGTTTACCGTAAAAATAGTCGTGATGAATGTAATGTGATATGAATAAAACAAGAGGTAGCCCTTTGTAGAAGGGATGATAGGTTATTATTGTAGAGGCTTACCGTTAAAATTGTCGTGATGAATGTAATGTGATATGAATAAAAAAAGAGGTAGCCCTTTGTAGAAGGGATGATAGGTTATTATTATAGAGGCTTACCGTTAAAATTGTCGTGATGAATGTAATGTGATATGAATAAAACAAGAGGTAGCCCTTTGTAGAAGGGATGATAGGTTATTATTATAGAGGCTTACCGTTAAAATTGTCGTGATGAATGTAATGTGATATGAATAAAAAAAGAGGTAGCCCTTTGTAAAAGTCATGATAGGTTATTATTATAGAGGCTTACCGTTAAAATTGTCGTGATGAATGTAATGTGATATGAATAAAACAAGAGGTAGCCCTTTGTAGAAGGGTCGATAGGTTTTTGTTATAGAGGCTTACCGTTAAAATTGTCGTGATGAATGTAATGTGATATGAATAAAACAAGAGGTAGCCCTTTGTAGAAGGTATCATAGGTTATTATTATAGAGGTTTACCTTAAAAATTGTCGTGATGAATGTAATGTGATATGAATAAAACAAGAGGTAGCCCTTTGTAGAAGGTATGATAGGTTATTATTATAGAGGTTTACCGTAAAAATAGTCGTGATGAATGTAATGTGATATGAATAAAACAAGAGGTAGCCCTTTGTAGAAGGGATGATAGGTTATTATTATAGAGGTTTACCGTAAAAATAGTCCTGATGAATGTAATGTGATATGAATAAAACAAGAGGTAGCCCTTTGTAGAAGGGATGATAGGTTATTATTATAGAGGTTTACCGTAAAAATAGTCGTGATGAATGTAATGTCATATGAATAAAACAAGAGGTAGCCCTTTGTAGAAGGGATGATAGGCTATAATTATAGAGGCTTACCGTTAAAATATCGTGATGAATGTAATGTGATATGAATAAAACAAGAGGTAGCCATTTGTAGATGGGATGATAGGTTATTATTTTACAGGCTTACCGTTAAAATATTCGTGATGAATGTAATGTGATATGAATAAAACAAGAGGTAGCCCTTTGTAGAAGGGATGATAGGTTATTATTTTACAGATTTACCGTAAAAATAGTGGTGATGAATTTAATGTGATATGAATAAAATAAGAGGTAGCCCTTTGTAGGAGGGAAGTTAGGTTATTATTTTACAGGTTTACCGTAAAAAAAGTCGTGATGAATGTAATGTGATATGAATAAAACAAGAGGTAGCCCTTTGTGGAAGGGATGATAGGTTAATATTTTACAGGCTTACCGTAAAAATAGTCGTGATGAATGTTATGTGATATGAATAAAACAAGAGGTAGCCCTTGGTAGAAGGGATGATAGGTTAATATTTTACAGGCTTACCGTAAAAAAATTGGTGATGAATGTAATGTGATATGAATAAAACAAGAGGTAGCCCTTTGTGGAAGGGATGATAGGATATTATTTTAGAGGCTTACCGTTAAAATAGTCGTAATGTGTGTAATGTGATATGAATAAAACAAGAGGTAGCCCTTTGTAGAAGGGATGATAGGTTATTATTATAGAGGCTTACCGTTAAAATTGTCGTGATGAATGTAATGTGATATGAATAAAACAAGAGGTAGCCCTTTGTAGAAGGGATGATAGGTTATTATTATAGAGGTTTACCGTAAAAATTGTCGTGATGAATGTAATGTGATATGAATAAAACAAGAGGTAGCCCTTTGTAGAAGGGATGATAGGTTATTATTATAGAGGTTTACCGTAAAAATAGTCGTGATGAATGTAATGTGATATGAATAAAACAAGAGGTAGCCCTTTGTAGAAGGGATGATTGGTTATTATTATAGAGGCTTACCGTAAAAATAGTCGTGATGAATGTAATGTGATATGAATAAAACAAGAGGTAGCCCTTTGTAGAAGGGATGATAGGTTATTATTTTACAGGTTTACCGTCAAAATAGTCGTGATGAATGTAATGTGATATGAATAAAACAAGAGGTAGCCCTTTGTAGAAGGGACGATAGGTTATTATTGTAGAGGCTTACCGTTAAAATAGTCGTGATGAATGTAATGTGATATGAATAAAACAAGAGGTAGCCCTTTGTAGAAGGGATGATAGGTTATTATTATAGAGGCTTACCGTTAAAATATCGTGATGAATGTAATGTGATATGAATAAAACAAGAGGTAGCCCTTTGTTTGAGAAGGGATGATAGGTTATTATTTTACAGGCTTACCGTTAAAATATTCGTGATGAATGTAATGTGATATGAATAAAACAAGAGGTAGCCCTTTGTAGAAGGGATGATAGGTTATTATTTTACAGATTTACCGTAAAAATAGTGGTGATGAATTTAATGTGATATGAATAAAATAAGAGGTAGCCCTTTGTAGGAGGGAAGTTAGGTTATTATTTTACAGGTTTACCGTAAAAAAAGTCGTGATGAATGTAATGTGATATGAATAAAACAAGAGGTAGCCCTTTGTGGAAGGGATGATAGGTTATTATTTTAGAGGCTTACCGTTAAATTAGTCGTAATGTGTGTAATGTGATATGAATAAAACAAGAGGTAGCCCTTTGTAGAATGGATGATAGGTTAATATTTTACAGGCTTACCTTAAAAATAGTCGTGATGAATGTTATGTGATATGAATAAAACAAGAGGTAGCCTTTGTAGAATGGATGATAGGTTATTATTATAGAGGCTTACCGTAAAAATAGTCGTGATGAATGTAATGTGATATGAATAAAACAAGAGGTAGCCCTTTGTAGAAGGGATGATAGTTTATTATTATAGAGGTTCACCGTAAAAATAGTCGTGATGAATGTAATGTGATATGAATAAAACAAGAGGTAGCCTTTGTAGAAGGGATGATAGGTTATTATTATAGAGGCTTACCGTAAAAATAGTCGTGATGAATGTAATGTGATATGAATAAAACAAGAGGTAGCTCTTTGTAGAAGGGATGATAGCTTATTATTATAGAGGCTTACCGTTAAAATTGTCGTGATGAATGTAATGTGATATGAAGAAAACAAGAGGTAGCCCTTTGTAGAAGGGATGATAGGCTATAATTATAGAGGCTTACCGTAAAAATAGTCGTGATGAATGTAATGTGATATGAATAAAAAATGAGGTAGCCCTTTGTAGAAGGGATGATAGGTTATGATTATAGAGGTTTACCGTAAAAATAGTCGTGATGAATGTAATGTGACATGAATAAAACAAGAGGTAGCCCTTTGTAGAAGGGATGATAGTTTATTATTATAGAGGCTTACCGTTAAAATTGTCGTGATGAATGTAATGTGATATGAATGAAAAAAGAGGTAGCCCTTTGTAGAAGTCATGATAGGTTATTATTATAGAGGCTTACCGTTAAAATTGTTGTGATGAATGTAATGTTATATGAATAAAACAAGTGGTAGCCCTTTGTAGAAGGGATGATTGGTTATTATTATAGAGGCTTACCGTTAAAATTGTCGTGATGAATGTAATGTGATATGAATAAAAAAAGAGGTAGCCCTTTGTAGAAGAGATGATAGGTTATTATTATAGAGGCTTACCGTTAAAATATCGTGATGAATGTAATGTGATATGAATAAAACAAGAGGTAGCCTTTGTAGAAGGGATGATAGGTTATTATTATAGAGGCTTACCGTAAAAATAGTCGTGATGAATGGAATGTGATATGAATAAAACAAGTGGTAGCCCTTTGTAGAAGTGATGATAGGCTATAATTATAGAGGCTTACCGATAAAATATCGTGATGAATGTAATGTGATATGAATAAAACAAGAGGTAGCCCTTTGTAGAAGGTATGATAGGTTATTATTTTACAGGCTTACCGTTAAAATATTCGTGATGAATTTAATGTGATATGAATAAAACAAGAGGTAGCCCTTTGTAGAAGGGATGATAGGTTATTATTTTACAGATTTACCGTAAAAATAGTGGTGATGAATTTAATGTGATATGAATAAAATAAGAGGTAGCCCTTTGTAGGAGGGAAGTTAGGTTATTATTTTACAGGTTTACCGTAAAAAAAGTCGTGATGAATGTAATGTGATATGAATAAAACAAGAGGTAGCCCTTTGTGGAAGGGATGATAGGTTATTATTTTAGAGGCTTACCGTTAAAATAGTCGTAATGTGTGTAATGTGATATGAATAAAACAAGAGGTAGCCCTTTGTAGAAGGGATGATAGTTTAATATTTTACAGGCTTACCTTAAAAATAGTCGTGATGAATGTTATGTGATATGAATAAAACAAGAGGTAGCCTTTGTAGAAGGGATGATAGGTTATTATTATAGAGGCTTACTGTAAAAATAGTCGTGATGAATGGAATGTGATATGAATAAAACAAGAGGTAGCCCTTTGTAGAAGGGATGATAGGTTATTATTATAGAAGTTTACCGTAAAAATAGTCGTGATGAATGTAATGTGATATGAATAAAACAAGAGGTAGCCCTTTGTAGAAGGGATGATAGTTTATTATTATAGAGGTTCACCGTAAAAATAGTCGTGATGAATGTAATGTGATATGAATAAAACAAGAGGTAGCCCTTTGTAGAAGGGATGATAGGTTATTATTATAGAGGCTTACCGTTAAAATTGTCGTGATGAATGTAATGTGATATGAATAAAACAAGAGGTAGCCTTTGTAGAAGGGATGATAGGTTATTATTATAGAGGCTTACCGTAAAAATAGTCGTGATGAATGTAATGTGATATGAATAAAACAAGAGGTAGCTCTTTGTAGAAGGGATGATAGCTTATTATTATAGAGGCTTACCGTTAAAATTGTCGTGATGAATGTAATGTGATATGAATAAAACAAGAGGTAGCCCTTTGTAGAAGGGATGATAGGCTATAATTATAGAGGCTTACCGTAAAAATAGTCGTGATGAATGTAATGTGATATGAATAAAACAAGAGGTAGCCCTTTGTAGAAGGGTTGATAGGTTATTATTATAGAGGCTTACCGTTAAAATTGTCGTGATGAATGTAATGTGATATGAATAAAAAAAGAGGTAGCCCTTTGTAGAAGTCATGATAGGTTATTATTATAGAGGCTTACCGTTAAAATTGTCGTGATGAATGTAATGTGATATGAATAAAACAAGAGGTAGCCCTTTGTAGAAGGGATGATAGGTTATTATTATAGAGGCTTACCGTTAAAATTGTCGTGATGAATGTAATGTGATATGAATAAAAAAAGAGGTAGCCCTTTGTAGAAGTCATGATAGGTTATTATTATAGAGGCTTACCGTTAAAATTGTCGTGATGAATGTAATGTGATATGAATAAAACAAGAGGTAGCCCTTTGTAGAAGGGATGATAGGTTATTGTTATAGAGGCTTACCGTTAAAATTGTCGTGATGAATGTAATGTGATATGAATAAAACAAGAGGTAGCCCTTTGTAGAAGGTATCATAGGTTATTATTATAGAGGTTTACCTTAAAAATAGTCGTGATGAATGTAATGTGATATGAATAAAACAAGAGGTAGCCCTTTGTAGAAGGGATGATAGGTTATTATTATAGAGGTTTACCGTAAAAATAGTCATGATGAATGTAATGTGATATGAATAAAACAAGAGGTAGCCTTTGTAGAAGGGATGATAGGTTATTATTATAGAGGTTTACCGTAAAAATAGTCCTGATGAATGTAATGTGATATGAATAAAACAAGAGGTAGCCCTTTGTAGAAGGGATGATAGGTTATTATTATAGAGGTTTACCGTAAAAATAGTCGTGATGAATGTAATGTGATATGAATAAAACAAGTGGTAGCCCTTTGTAGAAGAGATGATAGGTTATTATTATAGAGGCTTACCTTTAAAATATCGTGATGAATGTAATGTGATATGAATAAAACCAGAGGTAGCCTTTGTAGAAGGGATGATAGGTTATTATTATAGAGGCTTACCGTAAAAATAGTCGTGATGAATGTAATGTGATATGAATAAAACAAGAGGTAGCCCTTTGTAGAAGTGATGATAATTTATTATTATAGAGGCTTACCGTTAAAATTGTCGTGATGAATGTAATGTTATATGAATAAAACAAGAGGTAGCCCTTTGTAGAAGGGATGATAGGCTATAATTATAGAGGCTTACCGTAAAAATAGTCGTGATGAATGTAATGTGATATAAATAAAACAAGAGGTAGCCCTTTGTAGAAGGGATGATAGGTTATTATTATAGAGGCTTACCGTTAAAATTGTCGTGATGAATGTAATGTGATATGAATAAAAAAAGTGGTAGCCCTTTGTAGAAGTCTCGATAGGTTATTATTATAGAGGCTTACCGTTAAAATAGTCGTGATGAATGTAATGTGATATGAATAAAACAAGAGGTAGCCCTTTGTAGAAGGGATGATAGGTTATTATTATAGAGGCTTACCGTTAAATTTGTCGTGATGAATGTAATGTGATATGAATAAAGCAAGAGGTAGCCCTTTCTAGAAGGGATGATAGGTTATTATTTTACAGGTTTACCGTAAAAATAGTCGTGATGAATGTAATGTGATATGAATAAAACAAGAGGTAGCCGTTTGTAGAAGGGATGATAGGTTATTATTTTAGAGGCTTACCGTTAAAATAGTCGTAATGAGTGTAATGTGATATGAATAAAACAAGAGGTAGCCCTTTGAAGAAGGGATGATAGGTTAATATTTTACAGGGTTGCCGTAAAAATAGTCGTGATGAATGTTATGTGATATGAATAAAACAAGAGGTAGCCCTTGGTAGAAGGGATGATAGGTTATTATTTTACAGGGTTACCGTAAAAATAGTCGTGATGAATGTAATGTGATATGAATAAAACAAGAGGTAGCCGTTGTAGAAGGGATGATAGGTTATTATTTTACAGATTTACCGTAAAAATAGTGGTGATGAATGTAATGTGATATGAATAAAATAAGAGGTAGCCCTTTGTAGAATGGAAGATAGGTTATTATTTTACAGGTTTACCATAAAAATAGTCGTGTTGAATGTAATGTGATATGAATAAAACAAGAGGTAGCCCTTTGTAGAAGGGATGATAGGTTATTATTTTACAGGCTTACCGTTAAAATTGTCGTGATGAATGTAATGTGATATGAATAAAACAAGAGGTAGCCCTTTTTAGAAGGGATGATACGTTATTATTTTACAGGTTTACCGTAAAAATAGTCGTGATGAATGTAATGTGATATGAATAAAACAAGAGGTAGCCCTTTGTAGAAGGGATGATAGGTTATTATTCTAGAGTCTTACCGTTAAAATAGTCGTGATGAATGTAATGTGATATGAATAAAACAAGAGGTAGCCCTTTGTAGTGTCGGAAATTTACAGATGTAACGGGTCTCCTGATTGGCTGATTTAACCCGAACCTCGTTTTGAACTTTAGGCGGGCTTTACCAGATGTTTTATGTTTTTTTTCTGATGGTTTTGTTCTCTCCTTTTTTCAGCTAACACGAACAGTATCGGACGTATTTGTGTCGCTCCGGATTTTTGTTGCAGCAGGGCCTAAATTGGCGCCCACTTGTCTCGCTATATCGAGACCATCTTACCAACTCTTTGTAATCTTTTAGGCTAATGCCACAACTTTGTAACATAGAAAAATCTCTTGTTACCCTTCTTACCTTAAAAAGGATACCCTATGGGCAAAACCTTGCCTTCCTAGAGAAAAATTCTCTAAGCACTATCATCTTATACCAAGATAAGAAACTGTGAAAGAAGCTGACCCAGAAGAAAGTTCCTGTACGTCGCGGATCGCAGTTCCTTGTGTCTTTTTCATCCCACTCCTAGACGGAGGATACTATACCAAGCTAAGCAGAGAAAAGAGACTATACCATGCTACACTGTAGCAGCAAAATTCAGCATATTTTTGCAAGACAAATAAATTGTTTTTTCTATACCAGGTATGTCTTGTTATGTTTGATAATTTCCTTTCACTGCTTAAGCGCTAAGCTATGTGAATATATTTCTCACATAGCTTTTATTGCAAAAATATGAGCGTTACATATTTTATTGTAAATTTTTCCCTTCCAGAATTGTTATTTGTGTGATTTTTTTTGGTGCTTCTTGTCTGCTACCTAAAAAAAAAAAAATTTTTTTTTCAAAATTTGTCGGAGAGGGGGTTAGTTTGACTGGATAAGCCTTGATATTTCCTTATTTTCTCTCTATCTTCGCATGTTATCCTGGTATGCTTGAGGACGGCATATGGCGGGAGAGCGGCAAAATTTAAAACCTGTCTCTCTTCAACCTTTAAAATTACAATTGGAGTGTCCTGACTTCAGTGGGTCTCCTTCAGCGGATAAATTTGAATTTCGGACATTTCTCAGAAGGTTCGAATTTTGCACAGCCGACTTGGGAAAATATAACATTTGGTGCTTGTTGTAGTGACGTTTAGTGCTTGTTAATATAACATTTAGTGCTTGTTAATATGGCATTTAGTGCTTGTTATGGTGACATTTGCTGCTTGTTAGTATGACATTTAGTGCTTGTTATGATGACATTTAGTGCTTGTTAATATAACATTTAGTGCTTGTTAATATAACATTTAGTGCTTGTTATGGTGACATTTAGTGTTTGTTAGTGTAACATTTAGTACTTGTTAATATAACATTTAGTGCTTGTTAATATAACATTTAGTGCTTGTTAATATAACATTTAGTACTTGTTATGGTGACATTTAGTGCTTGTTAGTGTAACATTTAGTGCTTGTTAGTGTAACATTTAGTACTTGTTAATATGACATTTAGTGCTTGTTAGTGTAACATTTAGTACTTGTTAGTATAACATTTAGTACTTGTTAGGTCTCTCCTTTCTGTGTATAGTACTGTACGTAACAGGTTGAAGGACGCAGGATTCGATCTTCAGTCCTGTAACTCCAACTGTGCGGATTTGCAAAAGAAAATGTCAGAGGATGGATCAATTACCTCCCCCTTCCCTCCTATGAAAAGGTACTGGGGTATCATTATTCCCCTCGACAAGATACAATCAGACTTGCGCCCACTGAGATTAACTTTAACGTAGACACTAAACGTGGAATTCTGTCTCAGACTTCCAGCATCTATGATCCGCTTTCCTTACTTCTCCCAGTTACTATTCAGGGCAAGACATTCGTTAGCCAACTATGGAAAAACAACTTGTCCTGGGATCAACAGATCCCTGAAAATTTTACTATCCCTTGGCAAACTCTTGCTAAGGAACTTAATGAATTAAGCGAATTTGAGTTCCCCAGACGTGTGTTGCAGGAGAGCTTCCCGGTGGAATTTATTTGTTTCTGCGACGCATCTAAGCTCGCATACGGGTTTTCTTTATATGTTAAACAAGGAAATCGATGTTCCTTGTTGTTCGCTAAAGCTAAGGTGGCTCCCATTAAGCAGAAAACCCTACCTACTTTGGAACTAATGGCGATCTATCTCGCTCTCAAAGTTGTTCCTAAGGTTATTGAAGCCTTGAAGCCTATCAACGTACTTTCTATTTTCCTTGTGTCAGATGCACAAGTAGCCTTATCTTGGGTTTTAAATGGAAAGGGGTCTAAAAGAAATATTTTTGTGGAAAATCGTGTCCTGAACATAAAAAAAAATGTTGGAGGACGTTAACATCAGATTTGGCGTCACCCCCTTGTTCAAGTATGTCCCTTCGTCGGAAAATCCTGCGGATTTGTTGACTAGAGGCCTTTCAGCCTCCAAGTTTAAACAATTGTTCGATTTTTGGGTATACGGACCCGATTGGCTAAATCAACATAACATCGACTGGCCAGTATCTCCATTACCTTGCCTTAATGACACCAACCGGAAGATTGTATCCTGTATGTTAACCGAGGATTCTCGCGCAGACGAATCCAGTCTTCCTTTAAATATTTCTAAATTTTCAACATTGTCTAGAGCGATCAACGTTCTTGAAAAGGTTTTAAGGTTCGGTGATAAGTTGATGCATCGACACACTGATACCTACCATAAAGACAAATTGTTGCTTTTTTCTGATATGCAAAGGGAGGCATTTCCCTTTGAGTTGGAATATTTGACTCAACCTTCTAATAAGGTGGTACCTCCTAGAATAACTGCCCTTGGGTTGTTTATTGATAGGGATGGTCTGTTGCGGACTAAAGGACGCATCCAGAATTCCAGTATACTCCACTTCGGAGTCAAATTCCCTATACTTTTGGGTAAACATCACCCCTTAACTGAATTGGTTATTAAAGAGGCGCATTTGAATTGTTGCCACATGGGAACCAATTCAACTCTTTCCAAGTTGAGATTATCCGGATTTTGAATTCCCCAGGGAAGACAATCGGTAAAGAAAACACTTCGTAGCTGTATTACTTGTAAGAAAATTAATTCTTTACCGTATAAAGCTCCCTCGGGCTCTCAACTACCCACCCATCGGGCAAATTTTGTTCACCCCTTTCAACAAGTGGGTATAGATTTTACCGGCCATTTCTTGGTAAAGTACAAGGATGATGAAATAAAGATGTACATCCTGCTATTTACCTGCATGAGTCTTCGCGCAGTGCATCTGGAGCTTTTGCCTGACATGAGCTCCAGATCCTTCCTGTTAGCCTTCGTCAGATTTACCAATCTTTTTGGCGTTCCCTCTCATGTCTATTCGGATAATGCTAAAACCTTTCTAGCATCCGGCATTATGTTGTCTGAAATTTTCGTTTCCGACGAATTCAGGGAACATTTTAGGTCCGCTTCCATTAGTCATCACACCATTCCCCTTTATTCCGCCTTGTATGGGGGCGCATGGGAGAGAATGATCAAAACCATGAAGCAATGCTTGAAAAAATTAATAGGTAGGAGGAAAATTCAGTATTTTGAATTTTTAACGATAATTTCTGACGTGCAGAAAGCGATCAACGATCGACCGCTGACTTATTTTACCGCTTCAGAAGGGGGCCTAGATATTTTAACCCCCAATCACTTTCTACAAACTGGCTACAATCCACGTTTGTTAATTAGTAACTATGGATCGGAAGATCTGTGCCCCGATCCCCCTAGTAGAATAAAGCTGGTGCAATCTTTGGAGTTAAGACATAAATATGTCGAAAAATTTAGGAAGATGTGGCACAATGATTATCTGTTGTCTCTGAGAGAGAGGGATACGAATTTGAAGGGAGATTGCCCTCTAAAGGTGTCAGTTGGAGAAATTGTATTAATCAAATCTCCTAATAAGACTAGACCTTTTTGGAGTCTAGGTAAGGTGCTTAGACTCATTACCGGGAACGATGGTAAAGTTCGCTCGGCCTGTGTGTTGAGGAACGGTTGCGAACAGGTTCATTCCTTAAAACATTTATTTCCCCTGGAATTAAAGGCAGACAGAAGCACATTTAGTTCCCCTTGATCTTATTCTATGAAAAAAAAAAGTAATGGATAACCATTACTTTTTTCGTTCTCCGTTGGCAGTGTGTCGGAAATTTACAGATGTAACGGGTCTCCTGATTGGCTGATTTAACCCGAAACTCGTTTTGAATTTTAGGCGGGCTTTACCAGAGGTTTTATGTTTTTTTTCTGATGGTTTTGTTCTCTCCTTTTTTCAGCTAGCATGAACAGTATCGGACGTATTTGTGCCGCTCCGGATTTTTGTTGCAGCAGGGCCTAAATTGGCGCCCACTTGTCTCGCTATATCGAGACCATCTTACCAATTCTTTGTAATCTTTTAGGATAATGCCACAACATTGTAACAGAGAAAATTTCTTGTTACCCTTCTTACCTTAAAAAGGATACCCTATGGGCAAAGCCTTGCCTTCCTAGAGAAAAATTCTCTAAGCACTATCATCTTATACCAAGATAAGAAACTGTGAAAGAAGCTGACCCAGAAGAAAGTTCCTGTACGTCGCGGATCGCAGTTCCTTGTGTCTTTTTCATCCCACTCCTAGACGGAGGATACTATACCAAGCTAAGCAGAGAAAAGAGACTATACCAAGCTACATTGTAGCAGCAAAATTCAGCATATTTTTGCAAGACAAATAAATTGTTTTTTCTATACCAGGTATGTCTTGTTATGCTTGATAATTTCCTTTCACTGCTTAAGCGCTAAGATATGTGAATATATTTCTCACAGTAGAAGGGATGATAGGTTATTATTTTACAGGTTTACCGTAAAAATAGTCGTGATGAATGTAATGTGATATGAATAAAACAAGAAGTAGCCCTTTGTAGAAGGGATGATAGGTTATTATTTTAGAGGCTTAACGTTAAAATAGTCGTAATGAGTGTAATATGATATGAATAAAACAAGAGGTAGCCCTTTGTAGAAGGGATGATAGGTTATTATTATAGAGGCTTACCGTTAAAATAGTCGTGATGAATGTAATGTGATATGAATAAAACAAAAGGTAGCCCTTTGTAGAAGGGATGATATGTTATTATTTTACAGGCTTACCGTAAAAATAGTCGTGATGAATGTAATGTGATATGAATAAAACAAGAGGTAGCCCTTTGTAGAAGGGATGATAGGTTATTATTATAGAGGCTTACCTTTAAAATAGTCGTGATGAATGTAATGTGATATGAATAAAACAAGAGGTAGCCCTTTGTAGAAGGGATGATAGGTTATTATTTTACAGGTTTACCGTAAAAATAGTCGTGATGAATGTAATGTGATATGAATAAAACAAGAGGTAGCCTTTGTAGAAGGGATGATAGGTAATTATTTTAGAGGCTTACCGTTAAAATAGTCGTGATGAATGTGATGTGATATGAATAAAACAAGAGGTAACTCTTTGTAGAAGGGATGATAGGTTATTGTTTTACAGGCTTACCGTTAAAATAGTCGTGATGGATGTAATGTGATATGAATAAAACAAGAGGTAGCCCTTTGTAGAAGGGACGATAGGTTATTATTTTACAGGTTTACCGTTAAAATAGTCGTGATGAATGTAATGTCATATGAATAAAACAAGAGGTAGCCCTTTGTAGAAGGGATGGTAGGTTATTATTTTACAGGTTTACCGTAAAAATAGTCGTGATGAATGTAATGTGAAATGAGTAAATCAAGAGGTAGCCCTTTGTAGAAGTGATGATAGGTTATTATTTTAGAGGCTTACCGTTAAAATAGTCGTGATGAATGTAATGTGATATGAATAAACCAAGAGGTAGCCCTTTGTAGAAGGGATGATAGGTTATTATTTTACAGGTTTACCGTAAAAGTAGTCGTGATGAATGTAATGTGATATGAATAAAACAAGAGGTAGCCTTTGTAGAAGGGATGATAGGTTATTATTTTAGAGGCTTACCGTTAAAATAGTCGTAATGAGTGTAATGTGATATGAATAAAACAAGAGGTAGCCCTTTGTAGAAGGGATGATTGGTTATTATTTTACAGGCTTACCGTTAAAATTGTCGTGATGAATGTCATGTGATATGAATAAAACAAGAGGTAGCCCTTTGTAGAAGGGATGATAGGTTATTATTTTACAGGCTTACCGTAAAAGTAGTCGTGATGAATGTAATGTGATATGAATAAAACAAGAGGTAGCCTTTGTAGAAGGGATGATAGGTTATTATTCTAGAGGCTTACCGTTAAAATAGTCGTAATGAGAGTAATGTGATATGAATAAAACAAGAGGTAGCCTTTTGTAGAAGGGATGATTGGTTATTATTTTAGAGGCTTACCGTTAAAATAGTCGTAATGAGTGTAATGTGATATGAATAAAACAAGAGGTAGCCCTTTGTAGAAGGGATGATAGGTTATTATTTTACAGTCTTTCCGTTAAAATAGTCGTGATGAATGTAATGTGATATGAATAAAACAAGAGGTAGCCCTTTGTAGAAGGGATGATAGGTTATTATTTTACAGGCTTACCGTTAAAATAGTCGTGATGAATGTAATGTGATATGAATAAAACAAGAGGTAGCCCTTTGTAGAAGGGACGATAGGTTATTATTTTACAGGTTTACCGTTAAAATAGTCGTGATGAATGTAATGTGATATGAATAAAACAAGAGGTAGCCCTTTGTAGAAGGGACGATAGGTTATTATTTTACAGTTTTACCGTAAAAATAGTCGTGATGAATGTAATGTGATATGAATAAAACAAGAGGTAGCCCTTTGTAGAAGGGATGATAGGTTATTATTTTAGAGGCTTACCGTTAAAATAGTCGTGATGAATGTAATGTGATATGAATAAAACAAGAGGTAGCACTTTGTAGAAGGAATGATAGGTTATTATTATAGAGGCTTACCGTAAAAATAGTCCTGATGAATGTAATGTGATATGAATAAAACAAGAGGTAGCCCTTTGTAGAAGGGATGATAGGCTATTATTTTACAGGTTTACCGTAAAAATAGTCGTGATGAATTTAATGTGATATGAATAAAACAAGAGGTAGCCCTTTGTAGAAGGGATGATAGGTTATTATTATAGAGTCTTACCGTAAAAATTGTCGTGATGAATGTAATGTGATATGAATAAAACAAGAGGTAGCCCTTTGTTGAAGGGATGATAGAATAGTCGTGATGAATGTAATGTGATATGAATAAAACAAGAGGTAGCCCTTTGTAGAAGGGATGATATGTTATTATTTTACAGGCTTACCGTTAAAATAGTCGTAATGAGTGTAATGTGATATAAATAAAACAAGAGGTAACCCTTTGTAGAAGGGATGATAGAATAGTCGTGATGAATGTAATGTGATATGAATAAAACAAGAGGTTGCCCTTTGTAGAAGGGATGATAGGTTATTATTATAGAGGCTTACCTTTAAAATAGTCGTGATGAATGTAATGTGATATGAATAAAACAAGAGGCAGCCCTTTGTAGAAGGGATGATAGGTTATTATTATAGAGGCTTACCGTTAAAATAGTCGCGATGAATGTAATGTGATATGAAAAAAACAAGAGGTAGAAAATTGTGTGAACATTATATTTGATGAAAGAAGTTACAATATTTCCATGCATGTGAAGCCATCACTATATATATTTATTTTTGAAACAGTAACGATAAATACATGTGATATGAATGTATGAGGTGGTGATAGGAAGCGAAGAATCATATGACTCATGTCTTTCATGAAAAATAATAAAAGTATTACATGACATGAAAGGCAGTCAATGCACAAAATTTCTTTTAAAACAGTAACGATGTATCAAATGTGATATGAATAAAACAGAGAGTGTAAGAAGGGAATATTATGAGTATAAGAAGGATAGATAACGATTAAGACTTGACTTGAAGAGTTTATTTTTTAATGGTCAGGGAAAAAATCACCGCAGGAAACGGTTCCACAATGTAGCATTCCTTGTGAAATTATATCGGTTACAATAGCAGTAATTTCTGTTAAAAATAGGTTGAATGAAATATATTCTGACGTTTAAAACACCTTATAATTTAAGTAGAACAATTTAAGTTTTTTTTAATATTTAGTTCTATAGTTAGTATTTTTTCTTGAGAAACTTGTTAGGTGGTATTTATAAAATGGTCTATAGACATATAATTACTTAGAAGAAATAAAATAAATTCTATATATCTAATGCCAAAATAAATTTTTATGACAAATTTTAATGATCGACTGCATTTTGATTCTTTCCATCCGATTAATTTGAATAATATCAATCCGATTTTGTGTGTCTTTCAGTCATATAATTTGATAGCACCAATCATCGGTTCTCATTTATTCTCCGCAAATATGGTACCAACAATCTCGCATATATTAGGTCTATCAGGCTAAATCTCGTTCCTTATACGAAGCAGACCCACCCATGGTAGTCATCGTGAAACGAAATTGGCTAGTAAATCTAATACATCAAAGAAATAAAGATCAAAGTAAATACAGATTCTATCACAATGGACATCTTATATGCATTGATATCTATAGACCTATGTTCCTCATAGAAGTGGCCACTCGTTTCAACGATTTAATAACCGATTCAGTGGCTGTGACATCTGTTCCAATGCTTCAGAAAAATTTTCATAATGACTTAATATTTTAAAAGACTGTCGTTTACAAATCCGGCTTCAGGATTCATTTCCTCCTCTGCCAATGGATAGAATTATTTCTCCTGTGAACTCTCTCTCTTTCTCTCTCTCTCTCTCTGTCACGCATACACACACACGCCCCCCCCCACACACTCATACACACAGACAGAGGCACACACGCATTCTCACACACACACACACACGCCCACCACACACACTCATACACACACAGACACACACGCATTCTCACACACACACACGCCCCGCACACACACACAGACACACACGCATTCTCTCTCTCTCTCTCTCTCTCTCTCTCTTTCTCTCTGTCTCTCTCACACACACACACACACACACACACACACACACACACATATATATATATTAAGAAATGATGTCGGCAGTTGTAAAAATTGCATGGTATGTGTCAAATCCGTGTTTAGGCTTAACATTCCGGAATGCAAATATTACAACCACAAAAATAAATTCTGGATTTATAACAGTTTAATTATGTACTGAGTTTACTTCTCGCTCTTTCTCTGTTTCAGTATATATATATATATATATATATATATATATATATATATATATATATATGTGTGTGTGTGTGTGTGTGTGTGTGTGTGTGTGTGTGTGTGTGTGTGTGTGTAAACATATATATACATATATATATATATATATATATATATATATATATATATATAAAAGGTATATTTAGACAACAAGTATTCATCGAAAAAAAATTCATTAAAAATGAACAGACCAGGCGTGACGGTTTTAATTTTAATTTTATTTTTCTCATTTTCGGATAGAGTGTTGATAATTCCATTAAAATTTGAGGATAAACTGCCGGATCTTGTTACTTTGTTCAAGTATTTTGACTATGGATGTCATTATCAAGAACCTTCATTATGAATTCATCTGTCTGCATCTTAGTACTTTTTAAAAAGCTGGACTTTTGATTTAGCGTGAAGACATGTGCCACGGCTATAAAGTTCAAGTCTTCGAAAAGTATGCGATATATTGAATCTATATTCTTGTTAATAATAATATAATAAATGGGCACATTAATTATAAAATATGCACTTTATGAAGTGAATGGTGTTATTTAACCTGGGCTGTTTATTATGTATAATAATAGTTTCTAGAGTTGTGATTCTTTCCTCTCTGGATGTTTCTGAGTATTGTGTTATTGCTTAATATCATATACTAACAGTTATATTTTGGACTTTCATGTGATGTCGATGCACACACAGATTATATTGAGTTTTTACAGGTGACATGTTAATCTATGGAGAATGTAATGCATGTGTGCTCAATGTAAATATTTATTGTTTTTCGATTATAATTGTTAGACATGCAATTACCCAGGGACATGAAAATTCAGAGAATACATTCCTTTTACATAAGGTAAATTTTTGATCCGATGTGTGTGTGTAAAATTTGGTTATAAATACGATATAAGCACAAATATATATATATATGTATATATGAACAGACGGTACCTCATTGGTCCCACATTTTCGACTAACAAACGCAAATAAAGTAAGTTAATATGTAAATTAAATAAGCAAGTCCCAATAAATTAAATAATTTTCATCAGTGGACGCGTTTTTAAGTATTTTATACGGATTTAAATTGTGTATGAATTGTATAACAGATTAATCTTTTTTGTAGTACTGGAAGTAAATATAACATGGACGAGAATTTGATACTGAAGGAGGTGAGACGAGATAGCCTTAGGAGCCTATGAGTAGCCTGAGAAATTAGCTTGAGTAGAGCGCCCTGAACTCAGCCGAGAGTCGTCTACGAACACTAATACCGTAGCGATCATTACAAGTCCCAGTTCGAGGGTCGAATTATAGTATTACACACTAAACCGTATTATCGTTCTACTAACAAAGTTCCAAGTGTTGCATTTTGCCGTGCTTAATATAGGTTCGTAAATTTTCTATTGTAATTGTTTTTGCTTTATTCTTGCTGGATCTTTAACCGGGTTCACGACAAAAGAGTTTGCATATAGGTGGAAATATGTTGAGAAGCTACGCAAAACAAGATGGATAAGGGAAACAAATAAAAGGGACTCTATCCTGAAATAAGTGGTTAGCCTACAAATATTTATGATTTGGAGCAATAATCATATAAATAAACGATATGCAGATGAAACAGACGTGGAAAAGAAACAACAGGACTTCTTAGACAGGTTAAGAGAAAAAAAGGCCATAAAATAGACTAATCGCCAATTGCAAGAAAAAAACATATGGTTGTCAGGAATAGAAAAATCCGGGGGTGGGAATTTTTAATTTGTTACATAAGCATCAAGCAAGTTCATAATGTCAAATATCAAGCAAGAGTTTTAATACACAATATAAAAGCTGATTCAAAAGTATGAAAGCGCACTGCATTGGCGCAAATAAATTCGTTAGAAACAAAGAAAAGTTTTCTAGATTGTTATATTTTTGCCATCTTTTTCTGTGGCAGTCAATTCTGAACATGAGTAAAAAAGTATAAAATAATTTAGAAGCAGGAGAATTGTTATTTTACGGGAAGATCCTCAGAATCATATGGCCTAAGCGATTAATCAACAGGTACATATTGAAAATAATGGCAATAGAAAGGAAGGAAAGGTGATATTCTTTTTTGCATAATAAGGAGGGCCTAGAAAAATTAAACGTCATCGGGTATTGAACTACTTACTTAGCGTTATAGTGTGAATAGATACCGAAAAGTGCGTTGGGGATCTTAGCAAAGGGAGAAAAGCTGCTTAAATTCACACGAGATAGAAAGTTTTAGCGAATAATTTTTACCTATATCCCGAACATATGAGATAGATAGATAGATAGATAGATAGATAGATAGATAGATAGATATACGGAAAGGAAAAAAAGAATATAATTACAATAAAATTTCATAATAGATAGATAGATAGATAGATAGATAGATAGATAGATAGATAGATAGATAGATAGAAACAGACCAAGATAGATAGATAGATAAATAGATAGAAGAAGAAGAAGCAGAAGAAGAAATGAGAAGAATTGTTTCCTGAACACATACTAAATAGTTTTCTTGTAATTAATGGTGAATATATAAGGGACAACTTGCAAGAAATTCTTGCTCGCTGTTATAAATCTAGCTGTGTATTATCTACCGAGAAGAGAAAGACAAAAACAATCATTTCAGCATGGCCGCAGGATCCATTTTATGTCATCCAAAAATAAACACTTATAATTTGGAGACAACTTTAAAAACCTGTAGTGAGATGCCGTTTGTGCCCCATGTTAACATTCATATTTTTTCGGTTGACTTCCAATTTGTATTTTTTTGTTTTTGTGAACAAGAAGAATCCGGAAGAGAAAAGACATAGTACGAGATGTGTTAAAGAACGGATAAAATATGTACATGATTCAAGTAGATACAAGATGTCAACTGAAGTTGCATTTAAATTTTTGGAGATTATCATTTTTCCATCAGGGAAGCAAGTGAATAGAAGGATGATCCATAGATTAAAGTGCATGAAAAGAAGCTGTTGGAATAGAAAAAAGCCAAATCAGAATAATTATATTCCAGATCCTTGTTTGGATTTTGTCGAGAACTTTAAAATGAATAGCAGGAGACACCCGACCTGATTTGGCAACAAAATTTAATCACCTGACGACCTGTACAGTTATAAATTTACAACAATGATTCTGTCGAGAAAAAACAAACTGTAGGGATCGAACGAGTGACCCCAAACATTTTAGCGGTAGATGTAACTATTGATTCGATAAATTTATTCCACATCACTTGTGCAGAATAAATGCGACCAAGAAGGCATAGCGTGTTGCTGCCAAAGATATTAGCGTGGTCCTTGCTGATGTTTGGTAGCAAAGTAACTCTATGGTGGTTAAATGAGAACAGTCTTGTTTTGGAGGCATTCAACTTCACAAGCCACTTCCTGCCCTAGTTAACCACTGGTGAGAGATCCATTTCAAAAGTATCAACAGACTTTGGCAGATTTCTAGTTGAGATCGTGGTGTCATCTGCATAGAGTCTTACTTAGAAACTGATTATATTAGGAAGATCATTGATGAAGATCAGAAGCAACGTAAGAGCTAGAGGAAAGA
Source organism: Ascarosepion bandense (assembly GCA_037127315.1). Lineage (NCBI taxonomy): Eukaryota > Metazoa > Mollusca > Cephalopoda > Sepiida > Sepiidae > Ascarosepion > Ascarosepion bandense. Next base: position 2,276,359 of record JBBBDQ010000845.1, read on the forward strand.
TTTGAGTGAACGGATGTGGGAGTTGGCCAGTTCAAAATGTCTTTAATTTCTCCGATATGATAGGAACGAAATGGATTAAATCAAACAATCGTACATAAGGCAAGCACGACAAAACTTGTCAATCGCATTTGACAAGGGCAAGGGTCCAACATTATTATCAACATTCATTGATGGCCCTTAGCACGTCAGTGAAAGACCTGGTGAAATGGAAGCCATACTGTTTGTGTTGAACAGCTTAATATCTTCAGAATTAGAGATTTGAAAATTTTGCAAAAATACGGTTAGATGCTAATAGAGCAATAGTTTGAGAGATAAAAATATCCTCCAAATTTCTATAGATGGGGAACTACAGAAGAGGTCTTCGAACAAGCAGGAAATCAGGACGCAGAGAAGCAACTGTTGCAGCGTTTGAAGAGGACTGGAACCAGCTAAAGGGTATGTTACTTACGAACGATAGCTAGAATGTCATCACGTCTGCTTACCTTATCGAAATCTAATTTAGAAATATTGACCAAGGCCAGAGACGGGATTACCCATAAATCACTCAGTTGGGTCTCTGTTTTGGTGTGAAATTGAGTATTGTTCCTCCAGATGAGTGGAGTATAGTTGGAAGATAGTTTCCAGCAAAACTTTCAACCCGGTTGTCTGTTGATATGAGGACTTTGAATTGATTGAATGGATTAGGGATCGAGTGTTTCATGCTGTTTAGCTCACACTAGGTGACCCACCAGTATTCTTTAGAACTCATTCTATCAGCAAACAATAACTTTCTTGGATTTCGAATAGTTGCTGTTTGAAGGGCCTGGTTATCGTCATTAATATAATTGGCGTTACTTTTACACTGGTGTTGAACGCGGTAAACAGAATCAGCACTTATCACATGACTCCAGCCCCTCTCCACTCATTAAAATTTTCTCTTCATTTTATATGAAAAGAATTTTGCATAGGTTCGATATTTTTTTCCATTTTTCTTGCTGGATACACGAAGTAAAATGGCACACCCACAAAGTTGGATCCAAACGACTAAATTCATTTAAAAAAAAACCCAGACAAAGGAAAATTTCACAAGTAAGTTTGAAAAGTAAAATTCTGAATCCTGATTGGATAAGAAATAGAAAATTGATTTATGATGCCAGTCAATTTATTCTCACACCTAAAATGAAGATGCCGCTAGAGTCGGTCACATGACAATAATGCACTATTTAATCACGTTCCGTGATCGTACAAATTCAGTCAGAATGGGATGAGTATCAGATAGCATCTCGTGGCCATTTAAGCTATAAACAAGCAAAGTTTATGCCTCTCCGACCTACGTTTATTCTACCTCTTCTTCCAATTTTTCTTTCTTCATTTTTACTCCACGCCGCCAAAGTAAACAACAACAACAACAACAACAACAACATGACACTCAACTGTCTCCGATCAGTATAATTTGTTTGTTTCTTTCACGTTCTTTCTCACCCTGTCGACAACCTACAAAAACATTGAAAGAAATATAAGACTTTACATTCTGCTACTATCAATATACACACCGGGACACATAGCTACTTACTATCAACCATGAACTCTAAATTTCTGTGGGGCATTTAAAATAATTACATTTCACTTTTGGCAATTAACTACATGCGTCTACTCTATGAACATTTTTTTTCTTCCTACAATTTTGTTTTGTTATAAAAAAATGTACTTTAATGTAGAAACGAAATATTTTATCCTTACACATTTAAGCATCCAACCTTCAACATTCTAATATTTCCAATTGTGGGGACTTCGGTTTTGCTTAGCAGAAGGCCAATTGACAAACTTCACTGAGTCCTCTAAAAGTCCTTGTACCTTTACTCATTTAAGGTTTAAATGCACAAAATACAATCATTGTCACCGGAGCTATTTTTAAACAATTGCTGTTGTACCTCAGACCTCTGAAGTTGCTAAAACCAAACTTTGAGTGGCTGTTAGTAATTTAAGATTTATATCTATGTTGTATGAGTTGCAATATTTGTAAGCACACCAAGTGACGAACACTGTTTAATTTACACCAGAATAAAATATTTATTTTTTGTGTACTTGAATGTATATCCATACCTATATATATTGTAGCGGCCTAACTACTTTTTTTTATTTGTTATGTAATAATGTTAGCTTCTCAATTCAATGTGTACCAAAAAGTGAACAAACAAGATATAGGTAGAAAATATTTTAATTATAACAATAATCGGTTAAAGGGAGAGAACTTATTTATACCCTTTTAATAATTAACTGGAGATGTATGAGACACTTTTTTGTATGTGTTTAAGAAAATAATTTAAACAGTTCAAAGATGATGAGTTGGTAAAATAGTTTGTAATTTGTTCCAGTTTCAAGTGATGAGTTGGAAAATAGTCTGTATGTCCAAATAATTGAAATAGCACAAAATGATGTGTTGGAAAAATAGACTGTATATCCAAATAATTGAAATAGTTCAAAATCATGAGTTGGAAGAATAGACTATATGTCCAAATAATTGAAATAGTTCGAAATGATGAGTTGGAAGAATAAACAGCAAGCAAGGTGTGTGTGAAAGAATGTTAAAATATACTTGCGTTTAAGTCGATAAGTTGAAGTAATATAATTATTTACCAGGAGAAAAATATTGGATGCAAAAGGTTGTAATTGCACAGTTTGAATATTTAATTTAGTTTCTCAGGCAGGTAAAAAAAATGAATCCGGCTTAATTTCTTTTTTACAAGGAGGCGAAAATATATATGCCTTAAAAGATAAGTGAGCTGGAAACAATAGGTCTGGTAGCTTCAAAATCTTCTTTCCAACTGGAGCTTCAAGAGCGGGAAGATTCCCGCTTTTTCGAAAGAGAGGCAAAATGCTGCTGCTGATGCAGAACGAACCAATGAAAAGTTTGGTTACAAAAAGAAGATGGTTTGATTTATTTTTTTAATTTTTCTTCTCGAACTTTCTATAAAATATAGGTGATACGAGGGTATCGTAGAGAGCTCGACATATATTAGTCGTCAACATACAAGCCTTTTTCGTTGTATCACAGGTCATCAGTGTGACGACATACATTCATTAGTTTCTGGCCGAGATCGAAGATCGACCGATTTCGTGTCAGTAGGATTCGCTACCCACTAAGCCATAGGCGCGTGGACTTACAGAAGACAATTTCAACTTGTTGTATATAAGCAGTGTATACACGAGCCACATCAAGAATATATATATATATATATATATATATATATATATATATATATATATATATTTTAATTGTGATAATATTTAGAGAAAAGTTGTTGTTCTTCGGTGATTTTACTGATTGACAATCAGTTTTTATCGTAAAATGCCTGATATCTTTTTGTAAATAGAGCTGTGATTATTTCAAAAGTTTGTATATATATATATATATATATATATATATATATATATATATATATATATATATATATATGCATATATATATGTATATGTATATATGTTTATATATATGTATGTGTATGCATATGTGGATAGATAGATAAACATTTAGCTAAATGGGGGTAAAATTGTGGTCCTGTGTTTCACGATTTTGCGATCATCAGAAAAACTGATTTAATTTTTTCTTAAATACTGGATATATGTAGAGATGTATATGCTGAGGTTTGTTTGTGTAAGTGGGATAAAAATTGGGAGGAATATTTGTCGTCGTGACGCCTTTTATACAAGCGCAAACATATAAACACTTGTATACCCATTTACGCGCGCAAAGAAAAACACATGCGCTTTTGACCACTGGGGCTTGCATAACTGTATATGAGCAATATCGGGCTTAGCATATATATGTATATGTGTGACGTATTGGACATGCATACGCATTTGATTGTTGTATAGTGTATCTACCGAGTTTGATGACAGAGGTATTGTGTATTTTCATCTATGTGGTTATACGTTTTTTACGATCTGTGGAATTCTTAGTCGTGTATTTGCCGGGGCAGATACTGTTGTCAAAGTCTCCCATTCTTCCAGAGTGCTCAATCAGGGTGTGAGAGCTTAATATATATATTCCAGCGTTCTGACATTTTTCCGGGTTTTTTTTTTTTTGTGATCTCGTACAAAAACTATCCATGCCTTCATTTGTCGCAAGCACTGATTTCAGTCTCATCTAGGTAATGTTTTTTAGTGTTGTTTGTTAATTTTCATGTTTGTAATAAGATAGATGAATTATTCATGTATTATTTGTGAATTAGAGTAGGGGCTTAATTTCTAGCTATCGAATGTTTGGCATTGCTTAAATGCGAGTGAGCGGCTTTCCATTATAAAAAAAAAACACTTCCGGTACACTATTATTATTGTTAAACACGGTTAAGATAATATCGACAGAGGGCTGTTTGATGTACACCCACTCTTTTATGACAAGAAATTTCTGAAAATTGCTTATAAGTAATTTTTTCCTTTGTTACTGGCGTCGTTAGTTAATTTTTATGTTTTTGACTGTGTGAGATGTACTATGTTTTATATTGAAAAAATAGTTTTTGAAACAAACGGCAAATATACGCAAGGTACGTTGACAACAATTTTACATAGAAAACTACAGAAAAATTATAAATCTTAAATCAAATTTTAAAAAAAATGAATTTCCATACTAACTCATAGTAAATAACGTTGATACAGAAATAAAATCCAACTTAATTAAGACGTACCCTTATAAGAAATGTAACCAGTATGAACACTTGTTTTTTGAACAACGATAGTCAGAGCCTGGAATGATATAAAATAGCAGTGATAAAAAAAAAATTTGACATACAGCACACGTAAATTCCACTTGCTGAATAATATTTCTGATTGAGCTAAAACACAAAAGAAACATTAATAAACAATAAGCTGTTATTTTATGCAATGTTACCAAGTGCAAAACGCCAAAATATTTACAATAATAATGAATGATAATAGTCAAAATAATCTTAAAACTATTCGAATTGGTACTGAGAGTTTTCATTAAATTTCAGAGAAGTGATGTGTTTAAAAGAAAATTGTAAACCATAGTTTAATAGCATTGAAAGTAAACAAATAATTGAAAATTCAATTAAGTAACCGATCCATAGTAAGCCATGCATGACATCTACTAATTTAATTTTCACTGTGTATATTAATATAGATATTGTCTTACAAATATATGCTAATCATCTGAGATCTGATAACTTCAAGTAATCGAAACCAGATTTGATTGGCTGCTATCCACTTATGACTAACAGGAAATTTTTGTTTCTTTATTGTTAGACCCTCTCAGTTCAAACCTCAAGGGCACATCTATGTAGAGGGATACTTAATGAGATTTCTGTATGATAGAGTGGCATATATGTACAGGGTTAGATTAATAAAACTTCGTCTAAGTTGCGCAAAAGTAAAAATAACACTGACATCCTAATTTTAACAAATATATTTACGAAAATTTTACATAAATATATATTGAAATGCTAAAGAATAGATCTTTTTAATAAAACCGTACTTAGCTATAAAATTATTCTCTATCCGATTTCGAATCTACTGCAACTCTTCTGGGCGGTCGCCTTGATTAAGTTGATGAATGCTTCCATAATGTTTGACTTCTATTCATCATTGTGGTACATGCCCTTTTTCTTGGTCTCTTTCTCAACTGCTCCCCACACATAATACTAGATTATTACAGCCCTGGGAGTCAGATGACAAAACGTGAGTGGTGGTGAGGTCACGTAAATTGTCTCACAGCTATGACTGGGTTGTGTTGTGTGTGTGGCATTGTGCAGAAAAACTGTTCAGTTCAAAATTCTAATTCTTGAAGGTGGGAAATTACAACCGAAACGTCGCAAGTATGACAACAAACCTAAGCACAAAAGTCTAAGCAATGTAAATATGTATACCATTACCATGTTTCATCTCAGAATTATAGATGAAATATACTTTTTCTCTGTTAATCACAACTTAAATCTAATTAACTTTGAAAATTTTGGAGTAGGATTGCCTCTCTGCGGCTTACTAATCTTTTAAACATATTTTTTAAAGCTTAAAATGATAGAAAAATCATGACACGTAACAGCGTTTTCTTACCCCATAGTTAGACAGGAATAAAAAATAATCATCACATTCGTATTTTGGATGCAGCAATCGAGCGGTGTCTATGGTCAGCCATCTGGTCAGCCATCTTCGACTCAATATTATTTCAGATTCCTTTTCTTCTAGATTTTACCATCATGTCAGTATCTTCTTTCACTAGCTGCTCAGGAAGTATTAGTTACTAAAATGTACTGGTATATATATATATATACACACCTGATCAAAATTTTAAGACCACTTAAAAATCTTTAAAAAGAAATATTTTTTTTACGGATAGATTTTAAAACTCTTCCCACTTAAGGTTACCAATACTACTATCTAAAAGGTTATGGAAACAAAAAGCTATATTCCAAACATTTTATTTAGAAATTTACATTTTTATAAAATGAGGAGATTTACACATGATCTAAATTATAAGACCAGAAACAAAAATTCTACGAAATTGTACAAAAAGTGTATGAAAACATTCAACAACCAAATTTAATAATGAGTTCTACCTCCACTGCTTTTGATTACTTCAAAAATTCTGTCGGACATGCTAGAAATAAGCGTTTTCATTAATGTGTGGGGGTGTTGCACAAGCTTCTGAAGATAGCTTCACGAAGTTCATTTTTTGTTGAATATTGTTTGCCATTTCGATAAGCATCTCTTGTAATCCATCCTCAAACATTTTCAATTGGGTTCAAGTCTGGTGAGCATGCAGGATATCCCAAGAGATGGACCCCATTTTCTTGTAGAAAGGCCAAGGTCCGTCTTGCAGCGTGGATTGCAGCATTATTCTGTTGGAATAACCATCCATCCACACACAAACGATGGCCCTCCATCATCAATGATGCTTTTTGTAGCATGCTAACATAACCAGCCGCGGTTTGACAGTCCTGCACCAACTGGAGCTCCATCGTCCCTCTGTGAGAAAAGGCACCCCATACCATTAGGGACTCTCTACTACTATGACATGTGGAGAAAATTTCAAGAGGCATGTTTTTGTTATGCCAATATCCTTGGAAGCCATCAGGACCATGTAGATTGAATTTTTTATCATCAGAAAACAGGATTTTCTTCCTCTTCTCAACGTCCCATGTTTGGTATTCACAACCAAATTTTAAGTAGTCCACCTTGTGACGTGGAAGCAGCTGAGGAATTTGTTTACGCTTTTTATTTACCATGCCTTTTTGTCGTAAGTGTCGTCTGATGGTTACGGGACTGCAATCAGCATCTGTGAGTGCCTTAATTTGACTAGAAGAAAGTCCCGCCTCTTTCATAACAACCCGTCTTATTCTCTTACTCAATGCAGGAGAAATTTTTTTGGGCCTACCAGAGGATTTTGCTTTTCCACAATTCTCACTGTTCTTTAGAAAGTTGCAAATCACAGTTTTACTGCGATTTACCTTAGCTGCAATCGCCCGCTGTGACAAACCTTGCTCATGGAATCCTAGAATTCGAGAACACCCGGCTTTGGTAAGTTTGCTTGCTTTAGGCATGGTAACACCTTTAAGCAGTGATTGCTAATCTCTAACTGAACTAAATACATTGGAATTACCATAGATCTAACAATTTATACCCTTGGTCTTATAATTCTGATCATGCGTAAATCGCCTCATTTTATAAAAATGTAAATTTCTAAATAAAATGTTTGGAATGTAGTTTTTTGTTTCCATGACCTTTTAGATTGTCGTATTGTGGTAGGAGTTTAATATCTATCTGTAAAAAAAAAAATATTTTTAAAGACTTTTAAGTGATCTTAAATTTTTGATCAGGAGTGTGTATATATAGACAGAAAAAGATAGATAGATAGATAGATAGATAGATAGATAGATAGATAGATAGATAGATAGATAGATTCCTGAAAAAGGGAAAGAAATTACCTTTAAATTTCTCTAAAACATATTTCCATTACTAGTGACCAACTACTGGCTGAGAAATTACCATTATTAGAACTGAAAAAGAATAGTTTTTTGAACCAATGTAAAATGATTTTATTATAACTACTTATAATGGTTTTATTGCAATAATAGTATTGCCCTTCTTTGTAGTGAGCATTTTAAGATGTGATTGCTGTTAACGGTAGATCGTTACTTCGGCTGTTCTTAATCTTACTAACGGTTTTGAACAGTTTTATATGAATGATGTATGAAAAATTAAAACAACGATATACATACAAAGAAGCATGTTAAAAACATGCCTATCTGCTAAGTGTTAAATGTTAATAAGTATTTAATTTGGGTATAATATGCTGTACAGCTGAAATAAATCAATATACAGTACTGTTCAAAAGTATTAGAACAAGAACTATTTTAATTTTACGTCGCATATTTGCAGAAAATAAACAATTTAATTAAAATATTTTTTTATTTTGATTTACTCAAAAAAGCTTTAAAAAGAAAAAATATTTGTTATAAAATATATTTAATACTGAGCATAATAGCCTTTTCCTTGATCAACCAAGAATATTACTATCTCCATGCTTTATTGTTGGCACAATGAAATGTACCTTTCATTTGATCTCCACCTAAGATATTGTCTCATTTTAGAGCCACAATGTTCAAATTCTGACTCGTCTGTCAAGTGTACCTTCATCCACTGATCTACCGTCTAATCCTTGTGTTGTTCTGCAAATCGTAAGCACTTACTTACGTTTAATTCACGCAACAATTATTTCCTAACCGTTACTATCCCTAACAATCCATTTTCACAAAGCCTTCTGGTAACTGTGTACCTAGAAACCTGTTCATTTTTAGGAAGCAGTTTGTTGCACTCGTCCCTTAATTTATGGGATGTCTTCTTCCGCTCTCTCAGACTAGCTAATCGTTGATATTTAACCTTTTTATCAGATAGTTTTCTTGACTGTCAATTCCTTCTCTTTGTTTCAAAGTCCCAGTTACTTTTTCTTACTCCAGGGTGTATTTCACTATATATGGGTAACATTTGATGTCAGCTGTAATCCCTCTAAACGGCCACCCAACGCCTCTTAAAGTCTTTAATAGCTTCTTTGTACAAATGTTAGCTCTGCTACCTTTGGCGTTGTGGGCTGCTTAAAAATAAATAATTTGCCAAATTCAAAAATAAAGAGCACTTGCATGAACTACTCGATATCAGTCAGCTACCTATTATCAAAATAAAGTATAAAAAGGAAGCTTTAAACTCTGCTGACACTGTTTACCTCTCAATTCGAGAGAGGAATTAAAACAAATGTCAGCCATATACAAGGATAATTAAATAATACGTAGTTTCAAATTAACTTGTTTAATAGAAAATAGGAAAAATTAAATATAACTTCTTAATACATTTCTTTTACACCTAGTTTTAACTAATCAACATTTATTAGCAATTTACGTGGCTTTTCCCCTTGTATTTGAAATTCAGTGAGTTTCTTAGGAAAATCACCCTTGTTCTTTTGCACACTACCGGTAGTGTGGAAAAGTGTTAGGACAGCAGTGATTTTGAACTTTATTTTGATGCCTCATAAAAGATAAAATACTTCTTGTCCTAATACTTTTGCACAATACTGTATATATATTGTTTACATGATATATCACACATTAAAATCCGCATCTTTTAGCGAAGGCTCATAACTCAGATGTAAAATCGGCCACAGACGTCAGTTCGGTCGGGTTTCAAACATGGTTAAAAACAATCGGATATCTAACCGTACTAATGCACTGCGAAACCGGTCTGTCTGCGCATGACTATATATATATATATATATATATATATATATATATATGTGTGTGTGTGTGTTAGGGTGTGTAGACCGGAAAATATTTTCGTTACTTATTTTTGCGGAGAAAGTATATTCGAACTTAATTATATTCTTCTTGTTATTAATTTATATGAGTAGTCTTAATTATATATATATATATATATATATATATATATATATATACTGAACACAAAAGATAGCGGCGACAGTCAGTTTCCTGCAGGAAATCTTTAGTGGCTATCCGTTCCTGACCTCAATTTCCAATTTACGTCTAATTAACTACAACATCTACACACACATACACACACACACACACACACGCACACACACAGATATATTTATATGTATAAAAATAGTATTAATTTAAGGTATAATTATGACTACAAGAGCTCAATATTAAATATATATATATATATATATATATATATATATATATATATCCGCTATCTTTACTATTGATCTCTTTTTTTCATAAATATACGTTAACTTAATATAATTTTTTCTTATAAACATAAATATATGTGTATGTTGTGTGTTTGTATGTGTGTGTTTGTATGTGTGTGTAGATATTATAGTTCGCCAGTTAGACGTATACTTTTTGGTTATACACAGTAAGTTTAACCAGGATTTTGGTAGAGGATTTTTAAAGCTCGCTTGCTCGCTATTTCAGAATAGGTATTACGTATAAAGCAGACTTCATTATGATCTGAAACCACAAGATGTTAGCGAGGAATTGATAAGTAGTGAAATTGTCGGACTGAAATTATCCTTTCTGATTGTCCAAATGTCAGGGGGTGTAATGTATGGGAGCGTATACAAGCCTGTTCATCCTAAGACCGATGCCCAAGGCGCTGGATTAACGTGACAAAGAGGCAGCTTGGGAATTTACTTGTCACCTTCTTCAATGTGCTGAGCATCCAATCAACTTCCGTGGTTGCCCCGAAGCAAAAGACGAGGATCGAACGTTGACCTGTACCGAAGAGATAAATTTGGATGTTGAAAATGTTGACCGCTGTCAGAAAGTATTTACGACGTCTTTTTAAAAAATTTTTTTATAAAGAAATACTTTAAATAAAGAATGGCTTTAATATATTACTAAATAAACGCACTGTTTTTGACTTTCACTGAGTTAGATCTCATCAGAATCAATGTTGTACACCACATAATGCTGTCATATATAAATTGGTAATGTAGAGAGTTCCATTTTCCGTAAACACTCAATTATTTTAGTTTCTATTAGTTAAAAACAGAACATTTCCAAACATTAAACATCTGCGCAGTGTCCAAGTAAATATAAATTTGATCTAAAATAGATTCATTAAATAAGTTCAAAAATATTTACTTAATAATTAAATGATTTCATCTATTATTCCAGGAATAAATCTTCGATATATTCAATCAATATTAAAAGTTATGTGTTCCGGTAGCATTTCCTATTTGATACATGTTTCTTTGAACAAGACTGAGAATTGTTTTGTTTTTCAGTATTTATCGTTTATTTTTATCCTGACCTGTACCTTCTTTTCTGACCTTAATGAATATGAATAATATCTAAAAGTTGTTGGTTTTTTGTGCTTTCGGGTAAACCTTTAACTATTTTCTAAGATTATACTTTGTTATACTAATACGATAAATAATGTGCAATCGCTGTCGTGGTTGGTAAACTATTTGCTGAAGCTAAATATATTTTTAATAATTAAATTGTATTTAAATAGAAAACCATAAAGCAGAGAAATAAAAGATTATAAATTGCAAATGGATGACATTTTTTCGTGTTCCCTTGAAAATCATCAAAGTTGTATGTAGCGTTGAATATGAGCCAGTCATTACCGATTATGTTTTAAAAACTTGAGAATTGTCTTTCTTCGGTTATGGCCCTCATTGATCTGTGTTCCGTGGGTTCTAGTAAGCTTTTAATGCTTTACAATTTCTTTTTATCATAGTGCTGCTAAGTTGCTCTCAATTTCCTATGCTTGCTCTGTCTTCAATATCATATGAAATTTTTAAATTCGTTTTTACTTATAATGACTTTAAATCATTCATCTGTGTCTTTTCATTTTGATGGCTTTCTTGCAATATCTTTATGCGAAAGACTTTATTGTTCTTTAAATATTCAGTTCATAGTTATTTTTTACCGTCTTTTGAAGTACATCTCTGTAGCTTTAGGTATCTACGTCTACGAAAACTACTTTCTTGGTTGATTTTGCTTCCCGCATATCTAACTTTATGGTTTAGTTATTGACGAAATCTAAATATTATGTAGTTTTATACTTTCAGAGTAAATGTAATTTTTATATGTATATTTTATAGAACATAAATGGTAATTTTACAATAAAATGTGCTCTCAGATATATTTTACTGATGAATTGTTTAACATACTGGTATAAAATGTATTGTTGATCGTTTAATTTTGAAAATCTAATGATTTTTGTTTGGGGTTAACTATTTACCCATATCTTGGAACCTTAATCTTACTACCACCCCTGATCAGGATAGACATGAGACGAACAGAAGTTACGAGGTAGTTACACGCTCCTCAAATGTTCTAGTCAAAGTATTATAGGACGTGCTGCTGAATGTAGTTTATCCGCATGTCTAGAACTCTGAAAATTATCTAGCATTTACAAATAAAGCACACGCCTTTTTCTGAGATTTACGTCCCTGGTTACCTTCTCTTTTTCAGGAAGTACTCCAAAGTACATATGCATGGGCTTGGTGTTTATGTCAGTTAACATCTCCCTCTAGTTGGGTGATCTCTCTTGAATCCCTAGACCATTCTTACATGTGTTTCCGTCTCTCCCTACTAATCTCGGTTAGCTATCTTTTGTTTTTCTGTCGATCCCTTCATCTCCCGACTTACATATTTAACAATATCTCCAATAATATAGAGAAGGCCATTCGTTCTTATCCGTTTGCCTATATATTTGTGTTTGAAGACTTTAACCCCGACTACTCCAAGTGGCTGGAAAAATCTCTCAGCAATCTTGCTGGTGTCCACCACATGGATATTTAATCACTTAACCCCTTACGAAAGTGGTAGGGGTGCTCAAATAAACCTAATGGAACTCACTCATTGATAGACCTCTGTTTCACTTCCATCCCTGACTCTTGTATGTCAATCAGCGCTGCCATTTTGGAAAATTTAACAATGCGAGAGTTTCCGTTGACATCTCCGTCAATTCCCACTCAGCCCAAGAAACTCGGACCAGCAGAATATCCTCGTCTCGTACTCGTCTCGCGATTTCCTTTTTGACGTCCCTGGGGACATAGTTTTTACTATTCCCGTCAAAAACTGTATATCCGAGATCTCCTTTTGGATTAAGGTTGTCATTGACGCTTTCATCACAGCCAGGAAATTGCGACTTAAAACCCAATCGTCCACCTGGTTCCCACCTGGTTCCCACCTGCTTGCTTGGCCGCCATTGGCAACCGGAATTACTTTATAGGAGCTACGCGTAGGACCCTAACAGGCACCATTTTGCCTCTGCTCGTAATGAAAGATGCTTTATTTATTTTTGTTTTTTAATCATTTCACCCCGAGCAAGCCGGAAACGCCTCTGATGTGCAGGGGGTTACATAAATGCAAAAAGATTAATTAGAAAAGAGTGAGGAGTACAAGCTAGTTAGAAAGGAACAATAGAAAGCTGAGAAAGAAGATGCGATGACAGATACATAGGTGGAGAGAAAGGGAAGGGTATACAAGAAAGGGGAGATAGCTAGAGGCCAGTGGTTAGTAGATGAGTATTAACTTTGCATTTAAATTTCTGGAGGTTGTAGCCGTCAGGAAAGCAAGAATACGGGAGTGAGTTCCACAGGTGGGAAGTGCGAGAGTGGAAGCTGCAGGAGTAGAATTGTCGTCTGCATTTGGCTAACCTGACTGCGAATGGGTGGGACCCAGTTGCCAGTCTGGTTGCACGGGTAAACACCTGTTGAGGAGGAATCAGTGACTTAAGCTCATCCGAGCAGAAGCCACGAAAATATTTATAGAAGAGACAGAGGGAGGCCACATTTCGACGATGGGAAAGTGGCTGCAGTCGAGTCGCCAGATCAGTACCTATCACATTACAGACTCTCCTTTGGAGCTTGTCAAGAACACTGAGGAGAACGGCAGGGGCACCTGACCATAAATGGCAGCAGTACTCCATGCACGGACGGATGGTTGACTTGTATATATGCAGGATGGATTCGGGTGGAAAAAACATCCTGGATCGACATAGTGACCCAACCTTCTTAGCAGTAGATTTTGCTATAGATTCAATATAGTGGTTCCATTTGAGGTCTGAGGACAGGGTAAGTCCGAGGAGGCGTAGTGTATTACTTTCCGGGAGAATCACCTGGTCCATGCTTATGGGAGGCAGAAGAGGTTGCCTGTAATGATTGACAGACAAGAGCTTGGTCTTAGAGGAATTGAAGTTGACAAGCCACTTCTTGCCCCAGTTCACCACAGTGTGTAGATCCCGCTCAAGGTCAGCAGCTAGTTTGTGTCTGTCCGCCACGACAGGTTTCTTACTGGAGCGGGAGTATATTGTAGTGTCATCTGCGTAGATGCCTACTTGGGACTTGATCTCATCAGGGAGGTCGTTGATGAAAATAAGGAAAAGCGTCGGGCCCAGGATAGAGCCCTGTGGGACACCAGCATTCGTGCTGTAGGACAAAGAGGCACGCCCATTCAGAACGGGTTATTTAAGAAAGATTTGATTAGGTCAAGCAGGCGACCTATTTCAGCATTGATTATAGCCTCGAATACTTTCCCGAATATCGGTAGAAGACTGATAGGGCGATAGTTGGATGGGTCCGAGGGTTCACCACAATTCTTAAAGACAGGAACGACTGAGGAGAATTTCCAGCATGCAGGAAAGCAGGAAGCAGAAAGGCAGTAGTTAAACAGTTTAGAGAGGACGGGGGAAAGTTTAGGGGCACACTTCTTAAGGACTATCACCGGGATTCTATCGTCTCCACACGCCTTATGGGGGTCGAGTTTTGAAATTACTCTGGATACTACTGTCGGGGTAATATATACTTCGTGCAGTTTGGCCTCAGTTCTAATAGGGAAGTCGGGTGGGTGCACTCCGGAGGAGTCGAATGTGGAGTTGGATGAGAATCTGCGGGCAAAGCACTCAGCTTTGTCCGCAGATGACGTGAGAACCTCAAATCCATGGATTAAAGGAGGTATTGAGGATGCTGCTGATTGTGGCCAGAATGAAGCAGCGCATAGCATCCCGTACGTTCTGCTGCAAAGATTACTGATCGTAATCCAGTCATTCTTTCAAATAACACAATCAAGGTATTATTGAACGGACATACCTCCTGATGCCATCGTATGAACGCATGTGCCCCTCAAGACCCTCTTCTAGGTCCTCCGTTTTCCTGATCTTCATTAAAAATCTCTCAGATGAAATCAGGTCCCAAGTAGGCATATACGCTGACGACATCACTGTTTACTCTCGCCTCGTTCGAAAATCTTTTGAGACTGACAAAGTGAAGTTCACTGCTGAGCTTGGGAAGACTGCCAATTTGTGGTGGACTGGAGTAAGAAATGGATTGTAAGTGTTTATTCTTCATAAACGATCTGCTATCTATTAACCATTACAGACAATCGCTCCTACCCACCATTAGCATGGATCAGGCTAGCTTCCCTGAAAGCAAAACACAGCGCCTCCTTGGCCTAACTCTCTCAGCAGACCTCAAGTGGAATGATTATATCAAATCCATAGCTAAATTCGCTGCTAAGAAAATCGGCTTATTCAGTAAGTCTAGGAAGCTTTCCCATCTGAAGCCATCCGATCGTGTACTGAATACTACTGCTACATCTGTTAGGGTGCCCCTGCTATTGACCTCGGAGTTTTGACAAAACTTAGCAGCTTAGTTGCAGTCACTCTCTCACCGGCGTAATGTGGCTTCCCTGTGTCTCACGGCTTCTGCTCCAAGGAACTTAACTCACTGGTGCCTCCTATGTATGAATGTACTCTAGCTACTAGACTAGAAACAAAGTCCCACTCCAACAGCAGCTTCATTTCTCGCACTTTTCGACAGTGAAATTCCCTTCCGTATACTTGCTTCAGCGACCGCTATAATCTCCAAGAATTTAAATGTAAGGTCAATAGCCATCTCCTATCTCAGTGACTCGCATCTTTCTCTCATGCTCTTTCCTCCATCCATTCCACTTCCATCACACCAGTATTCTCATCCTTCTATTATCCTCTTCCTGACATCACCTATAACCTGTCCCTCTTACTCATCACTTTCCTTCTATGTAACGCTCTGCGCACCAGTGGTATTAAAATGATTTAAAAAATGACCCTCTAAATAAATTGTAAAATATTTGTAGTTCGTTAATTTACCATTCATATGCGTTTTCTTTTTTCTAAACCATTTGCCCCAAGCCAAACAATGATGTCACAAAAATGAAAGTGGTTTCCGAGTATTAAATAATATGTGAAAAATATACGATAAATGAGAGTGGTCAATAAATGAACAAGAATTTTTAAAAAATAAGATAAGGATTGATTTTGCTGACATTTAAAATTGCTCTTCAATTTATTGATCTCTATTTACCATAGAGGAAGGTATATCAAAACAATTATCATTCTTCGCATTTATGTATGACATTTTCCGTTGTTTCTTACTACACAAGCCAGATAGTGGATTTTTTAATCATTTTACCAAATGCAAGACAGTACTGACAATGATGCGCATTAGAGTAGGACACAGAATCAGGGCAATGACAAAAGGAAACAGGTTACAGAGAAGGTCTGAGAATGGGCAAGAGAAGGATGGGACTTCTGGTGTGACGAGTGTTGCTTGAGATTAGAGAAAAAGAACAGGATATAGGAGGTGTTGCCGAAATAGTATATGAGCATAATGGATATCAAAGCGATAAGATATGTCAATCGAAGTTGCATTTAAACACTTGGAAAGTATAGCTATCAAAGAAGGCAGTATACGGAAGGGTGTTCCACAGGCCGGAAATGCGAGAAACGAAGTTGATAAAATAAAAATGGAGGTTGCATTTGGTTGTTTTGACTGTAAAATAATGTTGCCAATCTGTCAATCTGGTTGCTCGAGTAAATTCTGTTAGAAGGGACACCAGGGAGCTGAGCTAGTCAGAACAGAAGTTATGAAAATATTTATAGGGAAGCCACATCCTGTCGGTGAGGAAGTAGCTGGATTCAAGCTCTCAGGTCGGAATCGATTACATTTCAGATTTTTCTCTGAATCCTGTCGAGAACTATGAAATGATTTTCTCTATTTGCTAGTTTTTACCACCCGAATATCTTGGTTACCCAAATGCATCGCATTTTTGCTAATGACATTGCTAGTTAACGTTTAGCCCTTATTATTTTGCTTTCAATTAACTTTTCGTTTTAACCTTATTTTTTAGATGCCTCTTTGAGTCTTTCATCTACACAGTGTCATGTGCGTATTTTATTTTGTAGGAATACCTCCGCTGATAATAAACCCTGGTTAGCCTTACAGCTTCGTCTTGTCGATTCTGTTTAAATTGGCTTGCCATAATGATAAAGGAAATCCATCGAGAAAATTTGACGGTGTTATACTTTTTTATAATTTCGGGTATTCATCAAATTCGTTCTCTATACGCATGAAGACTGCTTGTTGCCAAGAGAGAGTAGGAACGAATCGAATATCATTCTCATCTCAACAATTTTTTCAAGTAATTTTAGTATATATTTTCTAGTTCTCAATTTCGAGTATTCTCTGAAACATAATACAGTTTTTTCTGCATTCAATATTGATCGCTAGGTGAGCATTTTACTGAAACATGCCGTAGCTACGATGTCCAAAACAATGCTCTCATTTTCATGACACCTTACCAAAGTAATTTTGATATGAACTTGGCTGATTGAAGTCATAATGATAATTTTAGTTATGTATTTCAGTACGCTGATTCATCAATACAATGCGAAAATATTTCCACTGGTTTCTTGGCATTGCTGTGAAGTTAAATTTATTGAGTGCAATCTGTATTTCGATGCTTTCTTATATTTTCTTTAATATTTTGGAAAACCTTTCAGTCAGAAGTTGGCTATGACTAACATTATTTTTCTTTAAATCATAAACTGATATTTCTGCTTTGTTACAGTTCATTTAAAAAATATATCGGACCTATTTCAAGTTCTGATATACATTACAGTCCATGCTTTATGATTAGGCCCTTTGTCGTCTTCTGTAACTTTCAAAAGTTCTCTTTATATATGAAGCATGCTTTCTTTGTATATAAGGAGCATCCTCTTTCTGGAATTTATGCATCCTTTTTGCCTTCCTTAGTATTTAATTTCACTATTTATGTAAGTTTTCTCTAACTACTTTTCGAAAACCATCTTTCTATTCACAAGTTTAGTTGAGACATTCATCTTTGCTTATTTTCGACCATTAATAAATCCCTTATCAGCAATCTTATATTCTTGTCATTCTCCGAATTTGTCTACCCTTTCATTTAAATTAGATCTAGAGTTTTATCAGACAACAACTTTTTCTTTCTTATCTCTTTTAGTTTGGTATAATCTCTTCATGGGAACGTGGCTTGTGATTTTGATTCAATGTTTAACGTTGATATACTAACCTCTTGTAAGCATTTACAGTTATTTTTAACGATATCGTCATACGTTTATCTACAAACTGAGTTTCTCAAAACTAGGTATTTTACTTATCAGTTTTTTTGTGTAGTTTAAAACATTGTATATATTTTGTGCAGTTTGAAACTTTTAATTTTAATGGAATAGGTACAAAGTTTTAGTTTTTTGCGTAGTTTGAAACGTTAAAATTTCAATGCAGTAGCGTCAAAGCTTCAAGTCATTTGTGTAGTTTGAAACTTTCAATTTCAATTGAGTAGATTCGAAAATTCAGTTCTTTTGTGGAATTTGAAACTTTAAATTTCAATAGAGTATGTTCAATGTTGCAATTCCTTTGTGCAGTTTGAAACTTTCAATTTCAATATAGTAGGTTCAAAGTTGAAGTTTGTTTAGTGGTGTTTGAAACTTTCAAATTCAATAGAGTAGGTTCAGAATTGCAGTTACTTTGTGGAGTTTGAAAATTTTAATTTCAATAGTGTAGCTTCAAAGTGTCAATTCTTTTTTTATAGTTTGAAAATTTCAATTTCATTAGAATAGGTTCAGATTTGTAGTTCCTTTGTGTAATTGAAAATTTCAATTTCAATATAGTCGCTTCAAAGTTTCACTATTTTGTGGAGGTCACAGAGTGTCTTTTTTTTCTTTTGGGCAGTAACAAACTGCCAAGACTGCTATATGGCTCTAGCATTCCACCTCATTAATTCTTTTTCTTCTATGTGCCCTGTCCCTTCAGGACGTAGGCAATCATGGCTTTCCGCGTTTCCCTATCCCTGGTGGCTCTTAGCAAGGTTTCTCCTGTTAAACCATGCAACCTTCGTTCCATCATCCACCTGATTATGTCCTTCAAATATGTTATCCGTTGAACTCACCTGTCTCTTTTTCCTTTTATCTGGCCTGTTAGTATCAGGTTTTTCAAGGTTTCCTTCCTCATTGTACGTCCCAGGAACTTCAGCTGTCTCTTCCTGATGCTCAGTATTAATTTCCTTTTTGTTTTCATCATTTCTAGGACCTCATCATTGCTCACATGATCCATGATATTCGCAATATTCTTATGTAGGATCATATTTCAGTTGCTTCAAGTTTTTTTTTCATCTTTGATGATATTGTCAAGCATTCACTGCCATTTTGAAGAACTGAAACACATAACAATCTAGTAGTCTCTTCCTCGTTTCTAATAATTCTGCATATATGTTTATGATCACCTGTTTCACAGTCTGGCAAAACATGTCGCACACGTCTTTATTTTCTTGGAGAAGAATCAGTAAAAACAAACTTTTTTTTTCTTAGTTTTGTCTTGTACTTTGCAATTATGTTCTTGAGAAAGATGGTGGGGTGATTTCTATGGAGATTTTATTGACACACACATTTGAGTTCCTAAACTTTTTTTTTTTTTTTTTTCATTTTTTTACCCTACTGGCAGGCTAGTCACTCACCACATAATTTTGGCTTGCCCTGTAAGAAACAAGAGAAGAAAAAAAGAAAAGGGAAAATATTTATCCGCATCCTTATTCAATTCTTCATGAACTTAAATGTGATAAAATACGTGTATGTTGGTGAACTAAGTTTCTTAAGTGATGGTTTATTCTGGCAAAATTGTAAACATAGACTTGGTATTTATTTTCAGATTTAGAAAATAATTTTGTTGTTGGAAAAAAAGATTGAATTAGGTTAAATTTAGTAAAACTTCTCCCTTTTATAGCATCAGTAACTTAGATTTTTTTCTCAGTGAAATTGTTAAATTGTTTGCTTTTGTGTTTGTGTTCTCTTTTTCTTTTTAACCTTTAACTGTACAAAGAAAGAAGATGTAATCTCTATTTTGGAGTAGCGGGTCAATAATGTTAAATATACATTTAACCATTTCGTTTTTGTGACTTCCAACGTTTTAGGCGAGACTGAAACGGGAGATATTGTTAGGGTGTTTAATTTTTTCATGGAAGCAAAAACAACAATACGAAACTATTTCACGAATAATGTACGAGGTTAGAATAAACATTTTGCGTTCTAATATATTATTGTAACAGTTTCACAAAAATGTATTGCTTCTTCCTAATAATTAATGTGTCCCACTTTATAAGTTGTTATATAAATTTCTTCCAAAATTTCAATTAAAACAATATATACGCCTCACCTGGAACATGAAAAAGAGGAGATAGCTTTTCATTTTGTGCATGAGTTAAGCATGGTCATATTTCTCTGGAATTGCTGCAAAACCTACTAAAGCATGGGATGGATGACCTAACTATAATTGTGAATTTTACTGGTTTCTGAAGTTACGCAGCAGTGACAGAATTCTTGAAGATGTAAATGGTAGAGGATGTATATCTATAATTGAAAATTAACATATGAAAACATTAGTCGAATAAAACACACGGCAAATTATCAGTTAATATTTCAGATAATTTGTAACACTATTTCGACGATATTGATTTTCCTCTCGTCTAAATTCTTATTTTAATAGCTCTTGTAAATTTTCTATCATTTACATAAAATCATTGTCTTGAATTTAATGCTAGACGTGCGTATATATATATATATATATATATATATATATATATATATATGCGTGTGTGTGTGTGTGTGAGAGCGTGTGTGTGCATGCGCGCATGTGTGTACATATATTATTTCAAATTTGACTTTCGTTTGTGGATGACTTGTTATTTTCTTGTGACTGACTACTGAGTCTAATTTTCTGTTAGAGATAAAGAAAAAAGAAAATTAGACCCTCAATTTAAACAATCTTCACTAATTTATCTTTTCGTAAGTGAGGAATTCCAGATATCCAAACCCATTCACCACTTCCTCCATCATATTTCTCAAGTGAGAAATTTTGGTTGCTGAAACCTGAGATCCATTACAGCCAGATAAACATTTTCCCAAAGCACCACTGAAAATAAATCAGCCAGCCTGTCTATGACAATGTCAAATTTAAATATTGTAATGAAGCATTTAAAATGCCCCATGTAAATTATAGCGTTTTGTGCCATCTTGTTCTTGTAAAGTTTTCAATATCTGTTATTTTAAAAATGCTCTTTTTTGTCTGTTTCTTTTTACTGAGTAATTCTCGATTGTTACTAATTATCAAACTTTTTATTTCCGTCCCGTCTAACCTGCTTAATTTTGCATATGCTAACCTACTGTTGCTTATCAATATTGAAAAACTGATGTGACAAAATAGAACTATGTTTTTCCTTCCTGATGTTTAAGTTTTTATAGTAGTAAAAATCATATATAATACTAAATCATTATCTGATTCTTTTACAGAAAAATAAAAGTAGATAGCCTCATCTAACGTTTGGCCTGCACTACATCTATGTATCGTGATCAAGAGCAGAAGTGTATCCCTTGTTCTCTATTTTCTAAAGGTGCTATCTTTATTTAACTGTCTTAACGTTTTGGTAATCAGACTAACCAGTGACTTTGAGATTCTATTTTGAGAGTATCAAGTTAGCAATTTGATGGCTGCTATTTCCGATGTCATTAGGAACCCGAACTCTTTCATAGCGCCTAGAGAGGCTGCTTTAATCAACGGTAGGATAATATATATAATGTTATGACTTTCTTTCAATCATATTTGTGTCATCCGTTCCAGATTTTGCCGTGTAAAATCTGTCCACTTGGAACGGTCGCTAGATATCTTTTCCATCTGTTAAATTAATTTAAATTTTTTTTTTTTTTTAATCATTTCACCCCGAGCAAGGCAGAAACGCCACTGATGTGCAGGGGGTTACATAAATGTAGAAAGATTAATTAGAAAAGAGTGAGGAGTACAAGCTAGTTAGAAAGGAACAATAGAAAACTGAGAAAGCAGGTGCAATGACAGGTACATGGGAAGGTTATACAGGGGAGGGGAGAGAGCTAGAGGCCAGTGGTTAGTAGGTGAGTATTAACTTTGCTTTTAAATTTCTGGAGGTCGTAGCCGTCAGGAAAGCAAGAATACGGGAGTGAGTTCCACAGGCGGGAAGTGCGAGAGAGGAAGCTGCTGGAGTAGAATTGTCGTCTGCGTTTGGCTAACCTGACTGTGAATGGGTGGGACCCAGTTGCCAGTCTGGTTGAACGGGTAAACACCTGTTGAGGAGGCATCAGTGACTTAAGCTCATCCGAGCAGAAGCCATGAAAGTATTTATAGAAGAGACAGAGGGAGGCCACATTTCGACGATGGGAAAGTGGCTGCAGACGAGTCGCCAGATCAGAACCTATCACATTACAGACTCTCCTTTGGAGCTTGTCAAGAACACTGAGGAGAACGGCAGGGGCACCTGACCATAAATGGCAGCAGTACTCCATGCACGGACGGATGGTTGACTTGTATATATGCAGGATGGATTCAGGTGGAAAAAACATCCTGGATCGACATAGTGACCCAATCTTCTTAGCAGTAGATTTTGCTATGGATTCAATATAGTGCTTCCATTTGAGGTCTGAGGACAGGGTAAGTCCGAGGAGGCGAAGTGTATTACTCTCCGGGAGAATCATCTGGTCCATGCTTATGGGAGGCAGAAGAGGTTGCCTGTAATGGTTGACAGACAACAGCTTGGTCTTCGAGGAATTGAAGTTGACAAGCCACTTCTTGCCCCAGTTCACCACAGAGTGTAGATCCCGCTCAAGGTCAGCAGCGAGATTATGTCTGTCCGCCACGACAGGTTTCTTACTGGAGCGGGAGTATATTGTAGTGTCATCTGCGTAGATGCCTACTTGGGACCTGATCTCATCTGGGAGGTCGTTGATGAAAATAAGGAAGAGCGTTGGGCCCAGGATAGAGCCTTGTGGGACACCAGCATTCGTGCTGTAGGACGAAGAGGCACGCCCATTCAGAACGACCTTCATTTTGCGGTTATTTAAGAAAGATTGGATTAGGTCAAGCAGGCGACCGGTAATACCATAACCGCGTAGTTTGCATAGGAGGCCAGGGTGCCAAACCCTGTCGAAAGCCTTGGAGATATCCAGAGCAACCGCGCGAGCCTCGTCAGACTCATCAAGGGCCTGTAGCATGTACTCCGTTACAGTAGTTAGCAGGTCGGCTGTGGACCTGTCAAATCGGAATCCATATTGCCTGTCGGAGAACAGTTTGTGGGCGGTGAGATGATGAACTATTTCAGCATTTATTATAGCCTCGAACACTTTCCCGAATATTGGTAGAAGACTGATCGGGCGATAGTTGGATGGGTCCGAGGGTTCACCACAGTTCTTAAAGACAGGAACGACTGAGGAGAATTTCCAGCATGCAGGAAAGCAGGAAGCAGAAAGGCAGTAGTTAAACAGTTTAGAGAGGACAGGGGAAAGTTCAGGGACACACCTCTTAAGGACTATCACCGGGATTCCATCGTCTCCACACGCCTTATGGGGGTCGAGTTTTGAAATTACTCTGGATACTATTGTCGGGGTAATATATACGTCATGCAGTTTGGCCTCAGTTCTAATAGGGAAGTCGGGTGGGTGCACTCCGGACGAGTCGAGTGTGGAGTTGGATGAGAATCTGCGGGCAAAGCACTCAGCTTTCTCAGCAGATGACGTGAGAACGTCAAATCCATGGATTAAGGGAGGTATTGAGGATTTCCTATTGTTGAGCACCCGTTTACAAATCCTCCAATAGTCCTTGGAGCCGAACTTGCGGTCAGCTATGTGCTGTCGCATTCTCTCCGCAAACAACTGTTTGGCGTCATTTAGGGTTCTCTTGCACTCACTGCGAGCGGATGTGAACAGGCGCCTATTGTGATCAGTTGGCTGTCTCTGGAATAGATGGAAGTAATGGTTCCTGTGGGCAATGGCGGCTGAGCAGGCCGGAGAGAACCACGGAGAGGAATGAGGTTTTAAGCAATACTTCCTGGTGGGTATGAAGGCATCAATGCCAGCTTTCACCCATGACGAGACCTCAGAGGCACAGTCATCAACTGATAGGTCAAACACTTTTCCCCAGGGGACGTCGCAGAGGAAATCGCGAAAGGCATCCCAGTCAGCTTTTTGGTAGAGGTAGGAGGTTCTATGAGTAGGGGGATCCTGGGGGGAGTGAGATTGGAAAGAAATACTGAGGGAGACTACAGCGTGGTCGGAGTTGCCGAGAGGGCAAAGCTGCGAGACTTGACAGGCGTCGGGCGCAGAGGTGAAACATATATCTAGCAGTGAGGAATGACCCGAGGGTGTGCTTGGGAAGCGAGTGGGGAAGTCCACCACTTGCGTAAGGGATTGGGAAATAGCAAAGTTCACGGCGTGAATGCCCGCCGAATCAGTAACAGCGTTTTCAAGCCACTCAGAGTGATGGGCATTGAGGTCTCCAAATACAAATATGTGGGCAAATGGGTGATAGGAAATAGCCTTATCTATGTCGTCGGCAATGCTATCTAGTAGGGAGCAGTCAGGAGAGGAGGGAGAACGGTAAAGGAAGAATAGGTAGCTAACCGAACTGAGGAGAGACAAGCGGAGACATATGTATTGGTGGTCAGTAGATTCGAGTGAAGTCACCCTAGTTATGGGGAGGTGTTCGCTGACATAAACACCCAGCCCATGCATGTGGACAGTAGAATCCTTCCTTAAAAGGGGAAGATAACCAGGGATGAAGAGGTCAGAGGAGGGAATAGCTGAGTTGAGGTTAGTTTCGCAGAGCGCGAGGATGTCTGGGGACTTTTCATGCAGGAACGCTTCTACACTAGCAAAGTTAGTACGAATGCCTCGGATATTAGTGAAGGAGAGGTTAATGGGCTTAGGTGGTTTGGATTTAGCTGGTTTAGGGTCATTTCTGTTTTGTCTTGTCATGTTTTTTGTTTATAGAAAGGGACCTAGGGTAGAGGATACAGGCGGTCATTACCCACGATCTGTGCTGGGAGGGAGACTGGCTAGGGCTGCAACAAGGTGTGGCCTCGGGGTTGCCCACCGAAAGCGCTTGCAGGGACACCTATCCATGCGCGACATGGCACTACAAGAACCCCGATATTATACAACTGTTGATCAGAGCAGCCGCTCTTGACGCTACGCAAGAGTTAGGGCTCCTAACTACCAGTCGGAAGCAGCAACCAGGAAACTGCCAACCCGGTACCCTCACAGTGATGAGCCATTGCCACCAACCGGCCAGATCGCAGGAAACTCACGGAAGCACCAGTACCAAGGTCTGAAGAGAGAGGAGTGAAAACCGGAAACCACATCCTAAACAGGAAACAAGGAACGAGCCTCTACTCCAGTTCAATAGACGTGGGAGGAGTATAGACCGGGCGATAGTGTGACCTATCTACTCCTATTAAAAAAAAAAAAAAAAAAAAACTTACAAACTTACAAAAGTGGAGTTTAACTAAGTTTTAACTTAGTTAAAGTCCAAAATGAACTCCAAAAAAGGGGGGGGGGACAAAAACACATATATATATAAAAACAAAAAACAAAAAAAACAAACAAAACAAACAAACGGAAAATACCTCTCAGTTTAACACAGGAAATTTGAATTGAAGATTCATTCTTCAATTCTTGCTTTTCCCAAGAGTTAACGGCGAGTCGGCCTGCTAGGTAAATTCCCATTCAAAGAACAACACGTGGCATGGAGCTGTAATGGCTGCTGATAACTTGGCCAAAGTAGCTTCGCATAACAGAATAAATATAAATTTCAAACTTTTTTTTTTTCCTCCCAAATGAAGCATGAACACCAAAAAAGGGGGGGGGGGACAAAAACACATATATATATAAAAACAAAAAACAAAAAAAACAAACAAAACAAACAAACGGAAAATACCTCTCAGTTTAACACAGCAAATTTGAATTGAAGATTCATTCTTCAATTCTTGCTTTTCCCAAGAGTTAACTGCGAGTCGGCCTGCTAGGTAAATTCCCATTCAAAGAACAACACGTGGCATGGAGCTGTAATGGCTGCTGATAACTTGGCCAAAGTAGCTTCGCATAACAGAATAAATATAAATTTCAAACTTTTTTTTTCCTCCCAAATGAAGCATGAACACCAAAAAAGGGGGGGACAAAAACACATATATATATATATAAAAACAAAACAAAAAAAACAAACAAAACAAAACAAACGGAAAATACCTCTCAGTTTAACACAGGAAATTTGAAGGAAGATTCATTCTTCAATTCTTGCTTTTCCAAGAGTTAACGGCGAGTCGGCTTGCTAGGTAAATTCCTATATTCAAAGAACAACACGTGGCATGGAGCTGTAATGGCTGCTGATAACTTGGCCAAAGTAGCTTCGCATAACAGAATAAATATAAATTTCAAACTTTTTTTTTCCTCCCAAATGAAGCATGAACACCAAAAAAGGGGGGGGGGACAAAACACATATATATATAAAAACAAAAACAAAACAAAACAAAACAAACAAACGGAAAATACCTCTCAGTTTAACACAGGAAATTTGAATTGAAGATTCATTCTCAATTCTTGCTTTTCCCAAGAGTTAACGGCGAGTTTTCCATTGCTAGGTAAATTCCCATTCAAAGAACAACACGTGGTGGCATGGAGCTGTAATGGCTGCTGATAACTTGCCAAAGTAGCTTCGGGCATAACAGAATAAATATAAATTTCAAACTTTTTTTTTCCTCCCAAATGAAGCATGAACACCAAAAAAGGGGGGGGGACAAAAACACATATATATATAAAAACAAAAAAACAAAAAAAACAAACAAAACAAACAAACGGAAAATACCTCTCAGTTTAACACAGGAAATTTGAATTGAAGATTCATTCTTCAATTCTTGCTTTTCCCAAGGAGTTAACGGCGAGTCGGCCTGCTAGGTAAATTCCCATTCAAAGAACAACACGTGGCATGGAGCTGTAATGGCTGCTGATAACTTGGCCAAAGTAGCTTCGCATAACAGAATAAATATAAATTTCAAACTTTTTTTTTTCCTCCCAAATGAAGCACAGTCCACCAAAAAGGGGGGGGGGGACAAAACACATATATATATATAAAAACAAAAAAACAAAAAAAAACAAACAAAACAAACAAACGGAAAATATTCCCTAGTTTAACACAGGAAATTTGAATTGAAGATTCATTCTTCAATTCTTGCTTTTCCCAAGAGTTAACGGCGAGTCGGCCTGCTAGGTAAATTCCCATTCAAAGAACAACACGTGGCATGGAGCTGTAATGGCTGCTGATAACTTGGCCAAAGTAGCTTCGCATAACAGAATAAATATAAATTTCAAAACTTTTTTTTCCTCCAAATTGAAGCATGAACACCAAAAAAGGGGGGGACAAAAACACATATATATATAAAAAACAAAAAACAAAACAAACAAAACAAACAAACGGAAAATACCTCTCAGTTTAACACAGGAAATTTGAATTGAAGATTCATTCTTCAATTCTTGCTTTTCCCAAGAGTTAACGGCGAGTCGGCCTGCTAGGTAAATTCCCATTCAAAGAACAACACGTGGCATGGAGCTGTAATGGCTGCTGATAACTTACAAAGTAGCTTCGCATAACAGAATAAATATAAATTTTAAACTTTTTTTTTTCCTCCCAAATGAAGCATGAACACCAAAAAAGGGGGGGGGGACAAAACAATATATATATATATAAAAACAAAAAACAAAAAAACAAACAAAACAAACAACGGAAAATACTCAGTTTAACACAGGAAATTTGAATTGAAGATTCATTCTTCAATTCTTGCTTTTCCCAAGAGTTAACGGCGAGTCGGCCTGCGAGGTAAATTCCCATTCAAAGAACAACACGTGGCATGGAGCTGTAATGGTTGCTGATAATTGGCCAAAGTAGCTTCGCATAACAGAATAAATATAAATTTCAAACTTTTTTTTTTCCTCCCAAATGAAGAACACCAAAAAGGGGGGGGGGGGACAAAAACACACATATATATAAAAACAAAAAACAAAAAAAAAACAAAACAAAACAAACAAACGGAAAATACCTCAGCCAACACAGGAAATTTGAATTGAAGATTCATTCTTCACTTGCTTTTCCCAAGAGTTAACGGCGAGTCGTATTCGCTAGGTAAATTCCCATTCAAAGAACAACACGTGGCA
The DNA here is from genome assembly GCA_037127315.1 of Ascarosepion bandense. NCBI lineage: Eukaryota > Metazoa > Mollusca > Cephalopoda > Sepiida > Sepiidae > Ascarosepion > Ascarosepion bandense. The sequence goes on from JBBBDQ010000845.1 coordinate 2,304,676, forward strand.
TGGAGCTGTAATGGCTGCTGATAATTTGCCAAAGTAGCTTCGCATAACAGAATAAATATAAATTTCAAACTCTTTTTTTTTCCTCCCAAATGAAGCATGAACAATCTCAAAAAAGGGGGGGGGACAAAAACACATATATATATAAAAACAAAAAACAAAAAACAAAACAAAACAAACAAACGGAAAATACCTCCTCAGTTTAACACAGGAAATTTGAATTGAAGATTCATTCTTCAATTCTTGCTTTTCCCAAGAGTTAACGGCGAGTCGGCCTGCTAGGTAAATTCCCATTCAAAGAACAACACGTGGCATGGAGTTGTAATGG